>CM056094.1:4387613-4768708 GCA_002259235.3 Caenorhabditis latens
ATCTACTTTCAGTTCTTATTGGAGTGTCGAATCGCGAGACGTTTCCAGCTGATTCCAGCATATTCTCGCAATCGTCTCGTTTTGTTTTGTCTCGTCTTGTCCAGCATAAAGTTCAGCATATTCTCGTTCAGCATAGTTCAGCAAAAGTTCAGTTCAGCATAGTTCAGTTACATATTCCAGCACGTTTAATGTATTTCTCACTCCCGCATATTTTCTTGCTGAACATTGCGAGAATCTCGCGAGACGGTTTTTTTCACACCTCACGGTTTCACTGACGATGGCCGGCAAGAAACGGAAAACCAACTCTGACAATGCAGAAGTGCCCGACTACTACTTCACTGAAAGATATCAGAAACTCCAAAAAGAAATTATTACGGCTGTAGTGAAGGAAATGTTTGGAAACACGCTGGATGATCTCAAAGCTGGAATGATGAAATCGCAGAAAGAAATAAGTTTGCTCAAAAGGAAATTGGAGAAACAGCAAGAGGAAATTGATTCGTTGAAGACTGGGACTGGTAAGATTCTGGTGGAACCGTCGAATGAAGATCCGGCGGAGAAGAAAGAAAGAAATAGATCAATTGTCGCCTTGAATATCCCAGAGGGTTCGTCGAGATTCGAACATGAGAACAACGTGTATGATCTGAAGTCGATTGAGAACATCATGAAGCATCTGGACGTCGGCTGCACTGTCATGGCTGCCTATCGACTCGGTAGAAAACGTGAGAATGGGTCCCCTAGGCCGCTTAAGGTGGTCCTCCCCACAAGCTACTGGCAGAGAGAAACGTTGAGACGCGCGCCCAGACTAAGATCCTTCCAACCCCATTGCCCCACTCATGTGTACCTACGTCCCTCCATGTCCCGCGAAGAGTTAGAACGGTATAGGGAAAAAAGAAAAGCGGAGCGTGAAGCGAAAGCCACATCACCACAAAATAGTAATAATGTTGACCCCATGGCCTCTCCTTTGACCTCTCCTGTTCACCCTCCGCAAGCAAATAATACTCCCGTGACATTCCCACGCACCACTCCACCACGTCAATCCCAGTCAAAAAACTCCCAAACCCAAACCCCAATGGTTCATTAGCTAACTATTTTTGTCCTAAAAAATCCACTATCATTTCATGTACTCCGAACCTATTCATCAATTTCCTATGTGCTAATGTGAGGTCAGTAATTGCAAATATTCTGGAGGTTTCAGTAGTTGTTGAAGAAGCAAAACAAGATGTAATTTGTTTCCAAGAAACATGGCTTTCAACAAAATTTAGTGATTCAGTTTTCCCCTCTCTTTCGTATACCATTTTTCGCAAGGACCGTCCAGATGAACAAAAAGGTGGTGGTGTGTGTACACTAGTAAAAAAAGAAATACAATCAAAACTTATTCTTGCCGAATCAAAACCTAAAGCTTTTGAAATCCTAGTGGTAGACCTAAATGTTAATATATCTCCCCTGCGCCTTATTAACGTCTACAGGACGCCATCAGCGTCTTTCCGCGACACAGTAACTCTGATTAATAAAGTGGCCGACTTAGCCCAGCATCTCGGACAGGTCGTAATCTTGGGGGACATGAACATTAGCGGCATCAATTGGGAGGCAACAGATCCATCCCCTGACACAAGACTAGGAACGCTATTATTAGGTTGGCAAGAAAGTTTTTGACCATGATTTGTTTTGAATGCTAACGGACGAGGAACGAGAATCAGAAAAACATACATACACTTTCAGTTATACAAACTTTCTGTAAGTTTATTAGTAGTTAAAATTTTCTCTTGCGGCTTCTCCTGTCCAAGCACCATGTTCGTTTTCATTCTTAACCATTCACCCTTTCAACAAGGTTTTTCATTCTTCGCTCAAACTACAACCAAGTTTGAGAGCGTCAATTAACAAATAGTGAAAGTTTACAAGAATGAACTCCACTTTCTTTTCACTATAAGTGATTGGCTTCATAATTTTGGAAAACATAAATTTTCTATAGTCGAAGAGTCATGTACTAAAATACCATAGGAACAGAGTTTGTACACGCTGTTAGCTGTAGAGAGACAATGTCCACCCCAGTCTTCTTGTAAATTATCAATAACAATCCACACTATTTAATCCACAATTGGAAATTTTTTCAAACATATCGGCAAGAAGAAGAAATGAGACATCAGTTCGCCATCTTTTGATCGAGTTTGAACACTAGTGAAGGGTAGTCCTGCTGCTTCAATTTCTCAGTTCTCCACCAAATTTCAATTGACTCAGCCATTTGGTTAATTTCAATAGGGAGAGGGTCTTGTACAGTAACCACCACAGAAAAGTCCAGTGAATCAGCGTTGATCAAACGCCAGCAGACATCGTAGATCGAGAACGATGCCAGATGAAAGTCATTCCTTCCCTACACAACGCATACAATTGGAATCTTCTTGAAACGTCCAAAAACATATTCTTAAACTTCTGGTCTTTCAATATGCAAAAAATGGAATCTATACGCAAGTCCTCAACTCCGCGGGGTCAAAAACTCCACCACCTCCATGATATTGCTCATCAGCATGTTGCATAACCGACGACGTATATTCTCACCTAATTTTGCAAAACCGTTCTTGTTTACACAAATTACAGCTCTAACCATCCTCTAACAGATTTTCATATGTTCGGGGTAATTGAGCGCGCTACCGTTGAACAGGACTTCTAAACTTGAGGTCAAGTCGAGAAATCGGTCAAAGTTTATTTTGGCTTGAAACAGCCGGAGTTTTGGCCGGAGGGTATCGGGAACGTACCCAGTAAACCGCAGACTGTTCTGTATTAAGATAGTTACTACATATGCCATTGGGCACGTTTTCTGTCTGAGTACGAATAACTCGAGTTATGGTCAAAAACTTTCTTGCCAACCTAATAGTTGACTTTTGTAAAGCTAACAATTTAAACCAATACATTCGCAACCCAACAAGGAAACAGAAAATATTAGACGTCGTACTGTCGAATTCACATGTTGAGCAAATCAAAATAAAGGCACCACTGGGTGGAAGTGATCACAATACCATTACGTTCAAAATTGATGTAGTTAAAAAAGCGAAGCCTCAATACGGCACTTATTTTGATTTCAAAAATATTGACTGGAAGGCGTGCGTAGAATACTCAGAAACAATCGATTGGTCTCTCATTTTTGCTCCTTACCTACACGTAAGCGAAATGTACGAACGGTTCATAAAGCATATGGAAACCCTTCTGGAAATTTCGGTGCCGCTCAGAAAAACCACAAGTGATGTCCTAAAACTTCCAAATTATCTACGCTCGCACCACGATTATGTTGAACTATTGTTTAAAAAAGCGACTAGAACCAGAAACATATCAGATTTTGTAGAATACGTAAAATCAGCTAGGATACATCGCAAAAAATTACAAAAATTCAGACGGGGTAAAGAAATTAAGGCCTTAGAAAAGCACGGCAATGGTCAATTTACTCACATCACTAAAAATCGCCTTAAACCCAAAACTATAAACATTCCGCCCTTCATCTTACCTACGGGGGAAACAGTCAGATGAAGAAAAAGCTAACTACCTCTCAGAATCTTTTGAAAAACAACACGTAAATAGAGACTCAATTCCTTTCACTCTCCCAACCGGGTACGCCTCCACGCAGCCATTACCATGGGTAACGGACGAAGAGTTCTACAAAACTATTATGAAGTCAAAAAGCTCATGCTCTGTAACTTCGGACAGGGTTCCATTCAAATTCATTAAACTGATTGCACCCCTCATAAGCAATAAACTCGCACAAATATGTAACCTAAGCATGATGAGAAATGAATTGCCAGAGGCGTGGAAACAATCTGTCGTTATTCCTCTAAACAAAACATCCAAACCCGTTGATGCAACGGATTTCCGTCCGATATCCCTAACCTCACACATATGCCGAATATACGAGAGATGCATTCACAAAAAGATACTCGAACACCTCAACGCGCAAAACTTCTGGAGCCCTAGTCAGCATGGCTTTAGACCTAAAAGGTCCACTACCACATGCATGTTAGAAGCGGTTAATGATTGGACAAAATCCCTAGATAAAAAGAAGCAAGTAGATGCAATTTACTTTGACTTCGCAAAAGCATTCGACAGAGTACCCCATGATCTTCTTATAGAAAAACTGAAGCAAATAGACTTGAATGAAAATCTAATCAAATGGATTAGAAACTTTCTAGAAAACAAAAGGTTTAGAGTAAAAGTGGGATCCTCGTTTTCAGTGGAAAGAAACGCGCAATGTGGAGTGCCGCAGGGTAGTGTACTATCCCCCTTACTATTTGGAATATATGTAAATTCAATTTCCGAAATCTTGCCCCCGGGCGTTAAATGCAAGCAATTCGCGGATGACTTAAAAATTTACGCAGAAGTTACGGATACTAGTAGTAACCTCCTCCAGGATGCAATAGCATCTATAGTTGATTGGGCAGATAAAGCGAAACTGTCACTAAACCAAAAAAAGACAGTAACAATAACACTGGGAACAAAACAGCACAATACAAGCTACAATATTGATGGAGATGAAATAAGGAGAGAGTCGGTGGTCAGAGACTTAGGATTTTTTATCAACTCCAAACTAACATTCTCTGATCACTGGAGAAAATTTACAAATTCAGCGAAATTCATGATTTCCCAGATATTCCTTCTTTATCACAGTCGCAGTGAAAAATTACACATTTTGCTTTATAAAACATTTGTGCGTCCGATCCTTGAATACGGCACCGTAGTTAGCAGTCCCATAAAGTTAGCAGATGTAAAAGCCATTGAATCAGTACAAAACGCATTTACGCGCAGACTACTTAGCAGGCAGAAAAACAAGTACATACGAGTAGACGATCCAAATTACAAAACGGCGTCCGAGCGTAATCAACTATATGGGTTAAGTTCCTTAGAATCCAGGAGGCATGCAATCGATCAAACATTCATACATAAAATGCTACTGAACAAAGTAGATCTTGAAACCAAAAACTTTTTCACTATAAGTGAGTACACTAGAACACGCACTACAACCAGGTTCATCTGGGCAAAGTCCAAAACTAAACTACGAAGCCATTTTTTTATCAACAGAACTCTTCCAACTATGAAACTCTAGAATGTTAGCCATCCTGACACAGTCTTGTAGCGTTACCAACCCGGTTTCATTGTCAGAGTCCCCTATTCTAAATATTTGTAGCGTTACCAACCCGTTTTCATTGTCAGAGTCCCCTATTCTAAATATTTTATGTTATGGTAATTTCTTTTCATGTTCTTCTGTATTACATACCTACTCTGATACAATTTCATGTATTGAACCTATCGAACCTATTGTACTTGTATTGAATTTAATTCACCATTCTATACTTTCACGATTCTTTCACGATCGTAATAAATTATTATTATTATTATTATTATTATTAATGAGACAGATGACGCTGATTCGATGGCAATGTGTACATAAATGAACAATTAATACAGATGGCAGATCTCTCTGTCATCTACTTTCAGTTCTTATTGGAGTGTCGAATCGCGAGACGTTTCCAGCTGATTCCAGCATATTCTCGCAATCGTCTCGTTTTGTTTTGTCTCGTCTTGTCCAGCATAAAGTTCAGCATATTCTCGTTCAGCATAGTTCAGCAAAAGTTCAGTTCAGCATAGTTCAGTTACATATTCCAGCACGTTTAATGTATTTCTCACTCCCGCATATTTTCTTGCTGAACATTGCGAGAATCTCGCGAGACGAACGTGTTTTCATTTCCGGTGAGAATAATAGAAAAATCTATTAAAAATTATTATCTCCGTGACATTTCATTGTGAATCGAGCACATTCTTCCCTCATTTTGAATTTTTTCACAGGTCACGGTTCTAACAATATTGATTTTTTAAATCTTCAACATTTATTTCGTGAAAATCTGTATGAAAAATTGGATAAAAACGTCAAAATTAAAAACGTCAAAAAATTGCTGAAATTTATGCTGGACAAAACGAGACAAAACGAGACGAGAATATGCTGGATTCAGCTGGAATTCTCGCAAAGTGCTGTAACTGATTCTCGCGAGACGACACTCTAGTTCTTATATAATTTTTCACTCTCAATATAGGTTTTCTCGTACAAATAGTATGGATAGGCGTAAAGCTAAGAGTGCTCTTTTGTAGCAGAACGTTTAGACTGATGATGCCTGGCTCAAAACCAAGGTATTATTAAACTTTCAATAGACCAAACTGTGGAATACTTTTTTGAGTATTCATATTCAATTTAGGCTAATAAAATCTAGTCTCTGTGGATCTTGTGTATTGAGCTCACGGGGACCAGAAGATACAACAGTGGTTTATTGTTGTGTGGGGTACATATGAGACGCCTCCTATCAAAGTTTGATAGACGTATGAACCATGTAGTTCGACACCGATAATGCTGAATTGTATGTGATTATGCTTTTCAATGTTTCGAGAACGCTTTTTTTTTAATAAAACTTCATTCAATCAGAAAACAAAGAGATGGCAACATAAAAAGATACAATAAATTTAATCCCAAACAATAAATTCAAGCGCAGCACGTCCTCGTTTATTCTTCATTCGAATTGTTGCCTCTGTTAGATCGTGGCGGGTGAAGTTGAATCCCGATGGGACTCTGACAACTCTGAATCCCTCAAAACAAGTCACGTTCACCTCTCTTACAACTCCTGCCGGTAATTCTTGATGATCGATTCCTTTGAGAATTATCTCTTTATTGAATCCAACAAGACCACTTCTACTCAAAAACATGTACTTCATTCTTGAATTGGAACCACAGATCCAGTGCTTTATAAACCTATTCAAGTCCTTGTCAGAAATTAAAGCATTCTCGATTTCGATGTATGGAGAGTTGATCATCAGTAGGTCGTCAAGAATCATTCCTTGATTTCGAACTAGTGGATCTTCCAACGAGATGGCGTCATAATTTTGAATGAGAGCTTTATGAAGAGACTCCTTATTTTCAAAAATGAATGCAGACGCGTTCAACTTTTTGGCTGGTATATTGATGCTCACAACTTGATGTGCAAAGTCATGATCCTCTGCCCTGTCCATAGTGATTGAAAGGTCTACAACATTGAATCCGTGGAGCGTTTGACGCAGATAATCAATATCAAATCTATCTGCTTCTTCCAATAACGTCACAGAGCTGAGTTGCGATTTGTGGTATACTTCGAGACAATGACTGATAACAGTCCTGGCGTCTTCCGCTTTCAAATACCAGTGGGCTAGTCTTCTAACTTCTTCTTCTTCTGAATCATCCTCTGATTGAAAAGAAGAAGATTCACTTGTGCCCTCCGAATCTTGATCATCTTCATCACTATCACTTATCTCATTTTCTCGCTCGTCCTCCCTGTCGTTCTCCTCATCGTCATCTTCTTCGTTATCATCATCGTCATCCCACTCATCAATCTCATCTTCGTCGTCGTAAAATTCAGAGCGAGCATCCCGTTCGCTCTCTTCATCTTCATCTCGAGAATTGTACTCAACAAAACCCACTCGACCCCAATTTATCTCGCTGACTTTCACTCTCATAGGGAGTCCAACAAAATTTTTTTGTATGTCTTCAGGCCAAATCGTAATTTCTATCGCGTTATTATCTTGGAAATAACAAACTAGCTGGATGCAACGTTTAATGTCCACTCTCAATGCACAAGCTTTCAACTTCAGGCCTACTATAATTTGTTTAGTCCGTTCGGAACACCATGAGATGCCAAATCTGAAACATGGAATTAATGTTTGGAAACGCTTTTAAATTTACCGATTGATTGCAGTCATACATTGTAAGGTCTTCGTTAAAGCCTTTTCGGGTAGACGAAGGAGAGGAAAAGAGGAGACGACGTTAGCCATTGTGGCAGAGTACAATGAATGAATGATGGTCGACGAGGGGTGTCTTGGCCTCTGGTTCCACTAGGCTAATTGTTTTTCCCAGCAGTAAAATACAGGTGCGCAGCCTAAGGTGGAATATATTGGCTTTCGTTTTCCCAGGGCTAACAGGGTCTGTGAGATTCAATTAGTACATAGATAGGTCGGATGAGACAGATGACGCTGATTCGATAGTAAGGAATGAGTGAACAATAAAGCAATTATTTCGTAGAGGAGAGATGACACTATCTGTCAAGACAGGTGAGTGCAAACACTTTATTTAACATAACACTGCTGGGATCTTGTAGGGAGCCTTCTTGGTAGTCGACAGGGAAGATTATGAGACACCAGAAGGTACATCGGTAATTCATTGTTTTTTGGGCTAGCATGTGAGTCGTTCGATAGATGTATGGAACATGTAGTTCGATACTGATAATCAGTATACTGCTGAATTGTATGTTTTGAAATTTTAAAAACAAGTTTCTTTTTTTTAATCATAAAACTTTATTCAATCAGAAAAAACAGGAATGGCAACAGAAAAATACAATAAATTTAATCCCAAACAATAAATTCGAACTCAGCAGGACGTTCTCGATTATCCATTCGAATCGTTGCTTCCGTGTGATCCTCACGAAAGAAATTGAATCCCGATGTGATCTTCACAGTTGCAAATATTTCGCACGTAACCACTTTGTGCTTTCTTGCGACTCCCTCCGGAAATTCTTGATGATCGATTCCTTTGAGAATTGTGTCCTTGTTGAATCCAACATCTCCACGTCTTGTCAATATGATGTATTTCATCCTTGAATTGGAACCACGAATCCAATGCTTTATGAATCTATTCAATTCCTTATCAGAAATTATAGCATCGTGGATTTCGACGAACTCTGAGTTAATCAACAGCAAGTCATCAGCTATCAATCTTTGATTTTGAATAACAGGATCACTCAAAGAGATGACGTCATGGTTTTGAATTAGCGTTTTGTGTAGTGATGATGTACTCTCAAAGCCGAACACGGAAACGTCCAAGCTTTTGGTTGGTATTTGGAGATTCATTAAATTACGCACGAAGCCATGATTTCTAGCATCAGTTACAAAGGCGTTATTATGGGCTATATTGTATCCCTTGATTGCTTCACGTATAAATTCAATATCAGCTCCTTCGCAATGATCGGAAACGTGAATACCACTGATTTGGGACCTGTGGTATATTTCGAGGCAATGATCGATAAGAGTCCTGACGTCGATTACTGATAGGTCCCATTGGAATTTTCCATCTTCTGGGGCTACGACCAACACCTCCTCATCCTCATTATCCGCATCTTCTGATTCCTCTTCCGATTCTTCGTCGTATTCTTCTTCATTGTCTGTCTCATCACTCTCATCACTTATAGTTTCATTGTCCTCATTCTCATCTCCTTCGGATTCGTCGTCGTCTTCTTCTTCATCGTCTGTTTCATCACTCTCATCACTCTCATTCCTCTCATCACTCTCATCAGTTTCATTGTCCTCATTCTCATTTCCTTCGGATTCGTCGTCGTCGAGATCCGAATCAAGGTTGAAATGTTCTTTCTCATCTTCATACGAACCAGTGGTGAACTCTACGAAATCTTCCGACTCGTGACTTTCGTAACAGACTTTGACATTGTGCGGGACTTCAATATTCATCAAGTTGAGTTTTAAAGTGGTTCTAAAAAAATTGTCGAAAGCAAGGTCAATTTTAAAATTAGAATCAAGGATGAACCGCATACACCAAACTTTTAGATTTAGATTCACAACGGCTTTTTTGGCTCTTGTTGAGCACATAGAAACTCCAAACCTGAAGTATGAACAATATAAAAGTAAGTTTCTTCAGGAAAGTGAGCTATAAACTTACCGATCGATTGCAGTCATGCATTGTAAAGTCTTCGTTAAAGCTTTCTCGGGTAGACGAAGAAGAGGAAACGATGAGACGACGTTAGCCATTGTGGGGCAGAGGACAATGAGTGAATAGGAAAGGGAATAACGGTGAACAAGGAGTGTCTTATCCCCTGGTTCCACTAGGCTAATCGTTTTTTTTCCCAGCAGCAGAAAACAGGTGTGCAGTGTAAGGTTGAGTATGTTGATTTTCGTTTTCCCAGAGCCAATAGGGTCTGTGAGATTCAATTAGTACATAGATAGGTCGGATGAGACAGATGACGCTGGTTCGATGACTTTTGGCAGCCCAGGGTCAATAGGGTCTGCAATTAGTAGATAGAGATCCAATTAGTAGATAAATAAGTACAATGAGGCAGGTTATGAAGATTCGATAAGTGAATAGACAATGAAATAATTATTTCATACATCGATGACAGATGTCACTATCATCTTTGTCTTTTTATTTTTGTTGCAATGACCGACAGCAGTTACTTATTGCTGTGTGGGGTAACTTGTGAGTTGTTCGATAGATGTATGAATCATAGTAATCCGCATAATGCTGAATTGTATGTTATTATGCGTTTCGATGTTTTGAGAATGATCTTTTTTTAATCATAAACTTTATCCAATCAAAAAACATAGAGATAGTAACAAAAAGTACAAAAATTTAATTCCAAACAATAAAATCTTCATTCGAACTGTTGCTTCAGTGTGATCATGTCGGGTGAAATTGAATCCCGATGGCACTCTGACAACTTTGTATCCCAAGTTGCAAGTCGCTTTGCACTCTCTCACAACTCCTTCCGGAAATTCTTGATGATCGATTCCTTTGAGAATCGTGTCTTTATTGAATCCAACATCACCACGTCTACCCAAAAACATGTACTTCATTCTTGAATTGGAACCACTGATCCAGTGCTTTAAGAACCTATTCAAGTCCTTATCCGAAATTAAAGCATCATGGATTTCAATGTGCGCGGAGTTGATCATCAGTAAGTCGTCAAGAATCAGTCTTTGATTCCGAATGAGTGGCTCGTGTAACCAAATGGAGTCATAATTTTGAATGAGAACTTTATAAAGAGACTCCTTATTTTCGAAGATTAATGCAGATGCATACAACTTTTTGGCTGGTATATCGAGACTCACAACTTGATGTGCAAACTGATGATCCTCTGCCCTGTCCATAATGATTGAAAGGTCTAAAATATTGAATCCGTTGAGTGTTTGACGCAGATAATCAATATCAAATCTATCTGCTTCTGTTAAAAACGCCACAGTGCTGAGTTGCGATTTGTGGTATATTTCAAGGCAATGTGCGATAATAGAGTGTACGTCGTCTGCTCTTAAGTACCAGTGGACTGGCTTAACTTCTTTTTCTTCTTCTGAGTCATCATCTGAATCATCCTCTGATTCAGAAGAAGAAGAATCGCTTGTGTCCTCCGAATCTCGATCATCACTATCACTTGTCTCATTTTCTCGCTCATCCTCACTGCCGTTCATATCATTGTCATCTGCTTCATCGTCATCATCCCATTCATCAAAGTCAACTTCGTCGTCGTCAAAATCAGAGCCAGCAAAATGTTCGTTCTCTTCATCTTCATCTCTAGAGTTATACTCAACAAAATCCACTGTAACATAATTCCGCTCGTCGACTCTCACTTTCATAGGGAGTCCGACAAAATGTCTTGGTATGTTTTCAGGAAAAATCGTAAATTGTATTTCGTTATCATCTTGGAATAGGCATGTTATTATGATGCAGCGTGTAATGTCCACGTTCAATAAACAAACTTTCAAATTCAGGCCTACTATAATTTGCTTAGTTCGTTCGGAACACCATGAAATGCCAAATCTGAAACCAACATTCATCAAATCATTGGAAAGTGAGCTGAAAACTTACCGATCGATTGGAGTCATGCATTGTAAAGTCTTCGTTAAAGCCTTTTCGGGTAGACGAAGAAGAGGAAACGATGAGACGACGTTAGCCATTGTGGCAGAGAACAATGAATGAATGATGGTCGACGAGGGGTGTCTTGTTCTCTGGTTCTAGTAGGGCTAATCCTTTTTCCCAGCAGCAGAAGACAGGTGTGCAGCAATATGGTCAAATGGAAGGAATGTGTGTCGACTTTCGGTTTTCCAGGCTCAATATGGTCTGTGAAATGCAATTGGTAGATAGATAAAATGAGAAGATAATGATGATTCGATAGTAATAAGTAGTGTTCCGACAAGCGATCAGCAATGCTCGCCGAGCGCGAGAAATCTCGCATTTCTCGCGGTCATTTGTATCGCATAATTATTTTAGTCCTGCGTGAATGCGAGAATATTCTCGTTCTCGCAAATGCTCGCATTTTATCGTTCTCGCATTTCTCGTTCTCGCACGTGATCGCATTTTCTAATGCTCGCGTGATGATCGCAAGAAATATTGCGAGACTCGCGAGACTCGCAATTGAAAATAGCATTTATTCTCAGTAGGTAGGATCCCGAGTGGAGATGGATTAATGGGTCGAGACATACATCACTAGAACGGAAATTTTGCACTGATTTCAAATATGCATTCCAATTTTGCAAAACGATTTCATGAAATAAGTTATTCAAGATTTTGTTAGTACTTAGGTGGAAACTTTGAAATCACGTAATTGTTCAGAAAACAAAATTAATCGGGTTGAGTCAAATCACAGTATGTTTCAAACGTCAGAGAACATTTTTAGCCGTTTATTGGGCCGAACATTTTTGGACATATTTTGGAGTTTTAGGTAAATTAGGCCCAAGTTTTTCTGATTTCTAAGAGTTTACAACAGTTCATTGGTAAGGTTTTTGCTTAAGTGACCTGAAAACGTAATTGGAAATTAGATGGATTGAACATCGTATTGTATTCCTCATGATTAGAGACCGCAACATTTTTTCAAGTTCAAGGTTTCATTACAATTTTTATCCTGACCTGATCTTCAGGTGAACAGATAACGCGTTCATAGAATTCTACGTACTCGCTTACATAAAAAGTTGTCATTCTGTTTTAGCGTTTTGGGTTCTCCTGACAGCCCGCCAAACATTTCAATAACCTTTCCATGACGGCCCAAGAGAAGAAAATGAATAACTCCGACCACGTTTCCATTATTTTTATGATTCTCATTATTAAAAACAGAGGAAAACAGTGAAATATACTGTAGTTCACGTATGATTGCGAGACTCGCGAGTCTCGCAATATTTCTTGCGATCATCACGCGAGCATTAGAAAATGCGATCACGTGCGAGAACGAGAAATGAAAGAACGAGAAAATGCGAGCATTTGCGAGAACGAGAATATTCTCGCATTCACGCAGGACTAAAATATAAAATGCGAGTAATGCGAGTGCGAGAATGAGCGAGAGTTGCGAGAATCGTCTCGCAAATCGGAACACTAGTAATAAGTGACTGAACAATGAAACAGTTATTTCATAGATGATAGATGTCACTATCATCCAATTTTATTTTTCCTGCTGTGACCTTGTGAGGAGCAATGCATGGCTAGCTATAAGGTGGAAAAAACGAGTCATGTCGCACAAAGGTTGCCGCGGCGCAACTTGCACAAGTGCTACAAGTTCTGATTTGGACGGTTCTGATTAGGATAAGCAACATGAAGAAATTGGAGAAAATAATTTATTCAAACTCAATAGTATTCACATGAAATATCATTCTTCTTTGCAATATTTCTTCATTTCTCCAAAAAAACATTTCACTTCTTATGATGCTTTCGTCCGAACAATCCACCTCCTCCTCCACCACCTTTCGGATACTTACTCATCTGATCCATCGAGTTTCCAGAGCTCACTCTCTCCGCCGACGTTGTCTCTTTTTTCTTCCGTCCGCTCAAAAAGTGACCAACTTCAGCCATACTCAACCGTTTACGTGGCGGAGTTTGGTAGTGTTGACGTGGTTGACCAGGAGCGTTTGCAGACGAGGGAAGATGTGGGTGTTGAGATGGAAGTGGTTGTTGTGCTTGTAGTGGTAGTGGCTGGGCTGCCAGGGGGAGAGGGGCTGGTGGCGTTTTTGGAGAGTGTTGGACAGGTTGATGTGGCGGTGGAGTTGGCGGCTCTTCATGGGACAAGTCTTTGGTTTTCTGAAAAAAAAAAATACATTGTGCTTGATTGTGTTACTTGACTTGTAAATTTTCTATCTGCATGATACGCTTCTTACAACCTTGCTCTACCGAAACGATAGAAAATCGCGTACGAAATCGGGAGACACATAGAAAAAGAGGATTTCAGTTGAGCGCAATTGTAAGAGATAATAGTTAATAGTGTTTTATGTTAGTAGCCTAACTTTGTTATGTTCCTAGATCACAGAAACCCTTGACCAAGTAAACGTTTTGAAGAACTGGGTCATCATTCTTTATTACTTTATTAATTTTCAGAAAACTTTGCACTTTCAGTCAGCGTTCATACCCGGGATTCTATTACCTAGCTTTTGCCTGCTCCAGTTTCTAGGCCACGCCTCTAGCTGACATTCTAAAAACCCTAAAATCTATACTTGCAACAGGCCAAGCCATGACAAGAATCTTCACGGCCCGGCTAAAAAATGTGAACTTAATTTTTTGAATTTTTTTCCAAAAACGTCAAATTCTTTACTATAATTCGGAATCCAGTTAAAAACTAGTTATGGATCAAAATTTTGAATTTTTTATATAATTTCAAAAAATAGTTACTTTTTTCGAAGCCGGGCCTTCGGGTCAGGCCAAAAATGTGCAAGTATGCTGAAATCTGGCTAAAACTCGTACATTTTCCCGATTTCTCTACGTTTTTGCCACAAAAGATCTGGCTGGATCAGCGGTTTAACTTTACTAACCCTTGTGTTTCTAGGCCGCCGTCTAAACTGTCCTGGTTCTCACCAAAACCTTAACCGCTCTGATGACCTAGTTATCTCAACACTTAGTTTCCTAGGCCAACACCCACCGTATTCTCCGTCGTCTTGGTGTTCTTATTCTTTCTCTTATTCCTCTTCTCATCTTTTATCTTCTTCTTATTCCCACCCAACAAATCCTTGATTCCTTTCTCAAATGCCGTCTTCTCCTCACCAACGTCTTTCTTATCTTTTCTCGTTTGATCCGCGTTTCGCCGCTCCTCTCGATTCTTTTTCACCTCCTTCCGACGATTCTCTTTGTCTTCTTTCTTCTTACGCTCCGCCTCCTCGACTTCTTTCTGAAAATTAATTCGTATGACTTCAACTAATAATTGAAATGAGCTCACCTTAATCCGCTCCTCCTTCTCCAATCGTTCCTTCTCCTTCTTCGTTTTTTCCTCCTCATTCTTCACCTTCTCCTCCTCTTTCTTAAACTTTTCTTCTCTTTCCTTTTTCTCGTTCTCAATCATATCCTTCGCATCGGCTTCACGTCTTCTAACATCCGCTTCTTTCATATCTTTCCACTTCAGAATCGCTGATTCTCCACCCCAAGAGTCGGGAATGAATTCCGGGTATTTGAGCATTGTTTCGAGGACGAGACGTTTGGCCTGGGAGGAGATAATCTTAGATTTTGAGAATATTTTGACTCATAATCAATAGGAAATGTTAGAAATGCAGTCTCTACCGTATTCTTAATGGTCGGCCAAGCCAGAAACCCTTTCTAGATGTTATGCATCTTCGTGGGGAGAATGAGCTCATCTTGCGTTTCACAAAAATGAATTTCCGCACCGTTGCAATGTTGCTGCGTATCGTCATTAACATAATTGAGAGTCGATACTCAGCGAATATGATTGACCCACAAATCTTAAGTTTCCTCATGTCACTAGACCCGACGCACACACAATCTGACTTCGCACAGTGTCCTCATCTGCCGCTTTTTTATAAACTGGGAAATATGGGTCAATAGGAAAAGTCACCGTGACGTTATGGAACGGAACCTATATCATTGAAAAGCTGAAATCACAGTGATTTCAAATATATAATTAGTTTTTGTCCACGATACCGAGTATTCGAGAAAAACAAGGTCAAAGCTACCACTTTCACCACGCTGCCGATATTTTAACACCTCGGTAAGGTAGTGACTTCCTAGCGGTCCAAACTTTGACCAAGTTTTTCTCAAATACTAGGCCTCGAGGGCAAAAACTAATGATATATTTGGAATCAGCGTTTTCTCAGCTTTCCAATGGTATATGGTACGTCCTATAACTCCACGGTCAATTGGTTGCCAATGCTAGTCAGCCTCATGCGCCGCGACCAACACGCTTCTAGAACCCAGACCATGCTCCACAAAAACTCACTCACCTTCTTCTGATCACTCATAAACGCTCTCAACTCATAATCCACTGCCACCGAAATCTTATCCGAAAACTGTCCCAATTTAATCATTGACGTGCTGAAGATATTATCCAGAATCGTCAATAATCGATCATTAGCCATCTCTCGATCATCCATAAAATAGACACGAATCGCCCGGATATCGTCATATTTGAACGCCACCGACTCCAGCATTTCCATCTTTATGAAGAGTGCGAGAAGACGTTGAGCCATTTTCGACATGGCCTCCGCTTCACAATCCCGTTGGAATCTGCCACAAAGTGCATCCGGTTTGTTGTACCAGCGGAGCTCGAATTCCGGTTCAAGGAAGTATACTGGACTGAAGTGATCTGGAGGTAGATCAAATATTTCCAGCTCTTCTTCTGTGATTTTCTTGACAGTGAATCGTTTTTTGTCATCTTCGGTCATTGTGGAGATTGGTGGGTAGTAGATCGGTGTGGGTGGCGTTTGGGTGGAACCCTGGAAGAAAGTCATATACATATACAGTACCGGTCAAAATCACGTAGATTTTTAATGAATCATACAAATTAAAAATAGAACTTCATTTTTGTAATTACCATGACACACTCTCAAAGTTGAACAATTTCATTTGAAAACGGTCAAAGTCCTACGGCCGACCGTCTTGGCCCCGCCCCGCCCTGAATCGAACCCATGCCACGTGGCCCCGCCCCGCCCCCATACCAACTTACTCCATCTCTTGTATCCAAATAGTCGCTAAACGTTTGTCTCAATTTGAAATATCGATCCATTCTCACTTCAAGTGGTCTCTTGCTCTTTGATTTTCTGTTCTTACTGTCGTAACAGTCTATCGACGACGGGGAGGTGTGAAAAATGTGAACTGATCGATACATTTTTAAAAATCGATCAGTTTCACAACCTTTTTTTCCTCGTGAGAAGGGGGAGATTCGGATCAGAGATAACGCAGAAAATCTAGATTTTCACGTCATAAGACTTTTTTCTTACGGATCGTGAGGAGAATTTGTGGAAAGTGTGAAATGAAAATTCATTTCAGAAATTTTATTTCAAAAAAAGTTTCGTAACGTTTAACATGCCATCTTTAATGGCAAAAAATTCACGTGGTTTCTAATATTTTTGAACTTTTTTCCGGGGTCTTCAAGGTATTTGATCATAGCTCCGGGTGAGGATCATCAAAATTTGAGATGTAGATGTAGATATGTTATCTCTTTTTCTTTGATTTTCTGTTCTTACTGTCACAACAGTCTATCGACGACGAGGAGGTGGCAAGACTTTTGAATTTTCAAAGGCTGGTCTGATAAGGTGATTGTAGTTACAGTAATCGGATAAAGGAATGTTTCCATCTGTTTGTAACTCTTTCGTATCGATTTCTTAGTGTTGAAACCGCAGACTTACATAAGCATGTTTTACATAGTTTTTTATAATCAGTTTGTTGATACAGTTTGTTAAAGATCGCAATATGTGTCAATTAAAAAATAAAATGTTTCATTGTACAAAGTTTTAAAAAAATATAAATCCTTTCTCAGCAATGGTGAAAATCTCGTCGAGAAAGTTTTGGTTTCGTTTTTGAAGTTCTGGAGCCGGGAGGCCTTTTTATCGGATTCGAGATTTTCAGTGAAATCTCAATCATTTTCTAAAAGGAGTTCCCTTATTAGAAATAAATCATAACGATAACAAAGCTGCCATTTCATTCCTCTGTGTGGTCAACTTTATTTATAATAACTCCTGTTTTTTTTGTTGGAAAACATGGGTTTCATGGTTTATGATTGTTTCAGAAATTTAGCTCTGAATTGTTTCAGACAGTCTTATTATGATTAAGATTTAAAATTACAACAATATTCCTGTAGGCTCCACTTCCAATTTTCACACTCCGCACAGTGAAAACTGCCGGGTTCACAACGAACACCGATTAAAAACATGTTCTCTTCCGACTTAATATTTCCTAAATACTACAATTCCACGCTTTTCCGACTGCCCGACGATACCATCAATTCCTCCCAAGTAACCTGAAATTTATCATTACACCTTGTAGAGGGGAAGCCTGTGAAATTACTCCGATAACTGTTGCTATAAAAAGGAGTGTTAGCAGAGAAAGCTGCAAAATTCAATAAGAAAAAAAACTAAAAAATATTCTGCATACAAAATCAACAATTTATATCAACAGTAACAAGGTAAAAATTACAGAATCAACGACATTCATGACAATATTTCTGGGACGGGCCCTCTTGATATCTTCTGTGTTGAAACCACTTCCCGCATTTCTCACAGTGGCAATCGTCGATATCGTAATTGATGGTTTCCAAAACAACTTCAGAGGCGATATCACTTCCGATTCCACCGCCGATACCACCAGCGATTCCTCCAATGAGACCTCCAATCAGTGTTCCAATTCCGGGGAAGATTGCAGTTCCGATCGCAGCGCCTGGAAATTTGAATATTTTTTGCTGAGAAACTGAGGGAAAAAGTACAATTTTCCGGCGAAAATCGATAAAAATCACAAATTTCCATAACTCACCTGTCGCACAACCAGCAAATCCTGCACCTGTCGCTGCCACCGTCGTCACTGTCTTCTGGATGGTATTTCTGCTTGAGTGATTCTCGATGTCCGTCATAACACATTTTCCAATTTGATAGGCATCATGAGCAATCGATGCAACCATCAATACGGGCGCCGCCTTGTTTACAACATCCAAAACTGCTCCAGCACCACCAGCGATATGGGCGGTGGTTCCAGAAATCGGAATGTGTGGATCTGGGACACCAGTGATCGCCTTGTTCACATTGATATGCGGATATTGAACATTTCCATGCGGCATATCGACTCGTGCGAACCATTTCGGATTTCCTCTGGTCGATTTGACGGTCTTATCAAAGACACTCACGACATTCGACTTTCTTCCGCCTACTTGAATCGCGTATTGAGCTGCATTCTTCGCAGCTCCGATCGCACCGCCTTCGGCAGCATGTTGCAATGTGTGTTTACTCTGAAAATTGAAAAAAAATTTAATGATTGGATGAATAATGAATAAAAATTACCTTTTCGTCGTTTTCCATTGTTTCAGCGAGTAGAACGTGTTAGAAAGTTGCGGTAGATGTGAGAAATATGCTGAAAACTGGCGAAAAGGTATAAAAATTAACTTTTAAACTAAAGATGAGCAAGAAAAACTGATTTTTAAACATCCCGCCGTTTTTTGGACTACGGTAGTTCTCAAAGTCTGCAGAACACCTTCACGTCAGATTGCACCTATTTGAAAGTTTTTTTGATGATGCACACTGAATTTTATGAAATTCACACGGAATTCCGGCAGAAAGTATATGAAAAAATACTCAAATGGAAGTTTATAAACTGAAGGAAAATATATTCTAGCTCAATAATTTATTTTAAATTCAATAGACAAAATGAACCAGTTTTATAACAATATTTTCAACGGCACTTCGGGCATAACTGTATCGAACATTTTCTCACTAGCTCCTTCAGCGTATGCTCCAGCTCCGGCTCCTCCCAAAATCGCACCAAAAAGTCCACCCGTCATTGTTCCGACACCCGGGAGAATTACTGTTCCGATTGTAGCGCCTGAAAATGTTTTTTCATTTAGAGAAAAAACATAAATAAAGGCTCACCAACTGAATGTCCAGAAAATCCTCCGACGGCCGCCGCAGCAGTAGTCACGGTTTTTTGTAGTGTGTTTCTGATGGAACCGTTTTGAAAGTCTTTGACAACAGCGCGACGGAATTGAACAATCTCGATGACAACCGTCACGACAGCCATCACCGGAGCCATCTTGTTAACAACATTCAAAATTCGTCCGGCTGCAACAGCATGTTTTGCAGTCTCAGAAGAAATTTTAATATGCGGGTCCTTGACACCAGTTATCGCCTTATTGACATTAATATGGTAGAATGCAGACTTGTCAAAACCCGGGCCGGGCCAGGCCTGGCCGGGCCGGGCCGTAATTTTTCTCGGCCCGGCCCGTCGGCCCGGATTCAAAAATGGGTACCCATTTTTTACCGATTTTTTTTTGAAATTTTTCGATAAAATAGAGTAAAAATGCTTAAATTATTGTACAAATTCACATTTTCATTCAATTTTGAATTTTTATTCGAAAGCTATACTTTTTTCGAAAAATTTCAAAAAAATTCCAAAAAAATTCAAAAATTCAAAAATTTTTCAAAAAATGTTTCAAACCGGGCCGAGCGGGCCGGGCCGGGCTACGGGCCGGGCCGGGCCGGGCCGGGCCGGGCCGGGCCGAGATTTTTCCTGATTTTGGCCCGGCCCGGCCCGGCCCGTGACAAGTCTACTAGAATGGAACTTTTCCATGTGGCTTATCGATTCTCGCGAACCATTTCGGATTTCCACGTGACGATATGGCAGCTTTGTCGTAAACATTTACGATATTCGATTTTCTTCCACCAAACTTTATCACATAGCGACAAAAATTTTTGAAAGCCCCTATGACTCCACCTTCAGCGGCATGTTGGAAAACGTTTCTAGTCTGAAAAACTGTATGAAATATTAAATACTTGAAAATCTATTACCTTTTTTACGTTTTTTATCATTTCAAGGAGTAGAAAACTCAGAAATTTCTGATAAAAATGAGAAAAAAAACTAATTTTCTAACATCCCGCCGTTTTTCGGACTACGGTAGTTCTCAAAGTCTGCAAACACCGTTACGACAAATCCCACCATTATTTGAGCGGCGCAAATATTTTTAAATCAAAAAAGCTGTTGTTATTTTTCAATTGATAAATCTTTTGTCCACTTTTTTCCCAAAAAATATCGAAAAAGTTCACGGGTTTTTCCCCTGTCAGTCTCTCTTTCTTTAATTCATTTTTCACCGCACCCTGGACCTCCAACTCTGCAAGAAGTTCGGTTTAAACTTTTCAAAACATTTTTATCCGGTTATGCGCACAGTAAAGTTCTGCCGCTTTCCCGGTCGCGCTAACTTATCAAAAATAGAATCCGGAGTGCTAGGGTGCCATGTTTTCCCTCATTTTTAATCGAAAATCTTATTTTCAGATGAAACAAAACGATTTGAATCGAAAAAAGACGACATACGAGGAGAATGTCGACCTAGATTTTCTACCCACCGTAATAAACATTTTTGAAAAATATTTTTCCACATTTCTTTTCCAGACTGGTCTCTACACACCAGATGGATTCCTGTTCTACCACGCCAACACCCGTCATTTGACGAGAGCCCAGTACGAACGTACGGAGGCTCACGGTATCAACCTAAGGTCGAGGAAGAATTTCTCACTGGAAGAAACCGTGAGAATTTTCAAAAACTGGCGAAAATTCGCGGAAGAGAATGGTCTGGAGGTGAAGAAAGCGGTGCGATACATGACGACGAACAAGAAAGAGAACAGCCATCTTGTATGGCATCGCGAGATCAAAAATTTTTGGCCTAAACTGTGTGAGTTCGCACGCACCTGAAACAGTCTTGCGAAGTATTATCTCTTCCGTGTTTCTTTCAAAACAAAAAGCAACAAGTTTTACAGGCAACGGTTTTCCACATCGCTGTGGATATTCTATCAAAACACGCGCCAGAAATGTGCTAACAGATAGCTTCTTGGAAACTCTCAACTGGGAACAACTCGACGAGCAAATCCGAGAAAAGTATCACAAGTACGATGCGTATGACGATGTGAAGCTGAAAAAGTGGAAAAAGTTACTTAACGATGGAGAGAGACCGACTGATGTCGCTCGTATCATGGGCACAACAGAGACGAAAGCGGCCGCAATTTTGGCGAAATTGAAGAGATCTGAAGAACGGGACGATCCGACGATGATGCACAAGTTTTATGGTGAATTCTAATATTCTAGTCGAGCTATTAGCGTGGCACAGTTCTTACAACTGCGCGCAACCGAAATCCCATTGAGAAATGTCTCCTTTTCTCTGAGTCTCTCAATTTCGCACACTATTTTCTTCGGTTTTGGTAGATCGCGGTTGTAAGAAGCGTGTGGTGCTAATAGATCTGATTATTTTCGTTCTAGAATCCGCCACGTCTTCCGGTCTGAATCCTGATAAAATTCGTAAACACGTGGTAAATGACGATGAGATTCAACTCGACAATCTACGACAGCACGTGAGAATCAAGGAACTCAGTTTTCGTCTTCACATTTCCAATATTCGATGCATAGAACTGCTGAAGATTGTCTTGAAAATGATTCTTGACAAGTTTCGAGAAGCGAAAGAAGGCGGAGCAACAGATGACGTGGCGTGGAGTGAAGCGATGTGCGAGGTGTCCCATAAACCGGAACTCGATAGTGATCAATGCTACAAAGCTATCGAGATTTTCTGCCAAAATGCGACAAACCAAGATACAACATTTTCGTTGACACGAAGCACGGAAATGAAAGAGTTGTGAGTGTTCTATAAATACCCAAAAATTCACAAAAAAGTTGTGAAAATCGATTCTGCAAAATGTCTTGCTGAGATAATTCCAAAATGATTTCAGAATTAAATCCCACGGCATTACTGGTTTTCATTGTGAACTACCGGAATTCGCACATCTGAATCATCGCATTTTCTTCGAAATCATGGGGAGGTTTGCTCATTTTTCCATTGAAAAATGCATAGTCTTAGCTTACAGGTTGGAAAAAAAGCTCTTCGTTCATCTACTTCGCAGTTTCCGTGTGAACGTCAAACTTCATTTGCTTCTATGGAGTTATAAGCGACTTGAAGTTTGGAACAAGTTGCCGGTTGGCGAAGGTTAGTGGTTCACATCCTGACATACGAATATCTCTTTTTCTAGGTCAAACTCGCTATGAAGCAGTATTGGAATTCGAGCTCGGCAACCCGTTGGCCACCAAGATGACGCGAAAATTTTTGAAATATGAAAGAGTTGCCGAATGGATAACGGTAAGGAGAAAAGGATTAACTTTTTCGAATCCTTCACCAATTCTTCCAGGAATCTCGTGCACCGAAACGCCAATGGAAAGCGGACACTCATCGGAGGTTTGCTAGTTACGAAGCATTCCTGCTCTATACTCGTGGAAAATATTCTGGAGAATTCCAGTTTCCCGCAAAACTGACTCATATGTTCTCCAACAAATCATCCAATCTGATTCAATCGATACTTGTCGAAATGATTGATCCAGAGAATTGTGAATATGTGACTGCGAAGCATGCGAAGAGGCAGGTGGAAGAGGCGGCGGGGAAGAAGATTGAGATGAAAATCAGAAATAAGAGTATCATCATGAAGCATGGAGATTCTGAGGATTCTGAAGATGAAACATCAGTCTGAAGTGATTTAATAATGTAGATTTCGTTGTTGTTATTTTTATTGTGTCTAATTTGTTTCTTTAGTACTTTTTTCTTGCAAACCTGTTCCTTTGAGTTTTCGATATCTAAATTGGTGATCTGATAAACATGTAATTTTTTCAACTTTGTTGATTTAAAATGTTCCAGAAACCATATGTGTTGCTAAGTTTCACTACCTTCCTGTTCCACTTAATAGTAAGCCCTAAAACATAAAAATTTAATTTCTAACAGAACTCGAAAAGTAAGAAATATGCAAATAAAATAGTAAAAAGCGAATGGTGAGTGATAAAAACTAACTTTCTAACATCTCGCCGTTTTTCGGACTACGGTAGTTCAGAAAATTTTTGAAAGGCAATTTGGCTCAACAATTTATTGTAAAAATTAAAAAGTAATAACAGATTTAACAAAACCAAACAGGTTTACAATATTATTTTCTACGACAATTCGGACAGAACTGTTGATGTCCATCTTTGTATCGATGTCGCTCGAATTCTTGTCCACATTTTTCGCATTTCGGATGATCGATTCCAAGGCCGATCGAATCAAAAACTTTCTCACTGGCCTCTTCAGCACATGCTCCAGCAGTGGCTCCTCCGAAAATTGCACCAAAAAGTCCACCAACAATTGTTCCGACTCCCGGGAAAACAGCGGTTCCGATAGCAGCGCCTGAGAGAAAAGTTTTGCAATGTGACGGAAAAAAAGAGAACTCTTACCAGCTGAAAATCCAGACATTCCTCCAGCAGTCGCCGCGGCGGTAGACACGGTTTTTTGTAGTGTATTTCTGGTGGAACCGTTTTGAATGTCCTTGAAAACAGCGCCGCCGAATTGAACGGTCTCGACCACAACCGAAACGGCAGCCACTGCCGGAGCGACTTTGTTGACAACATTCATAAGTTGTCCGGCTGCTCCAGCAGCTTGTGCAGTGGCTTGACAAATTGGAATATGTGGATCTAGAACACCGGTAATCGCTTTGTTAACATTTACATGATGATATTGAACATTTCCATGTGGCTTATCGATTCTCGCGAACCATTTTGGATTTCCACGTGACGAAATGACAGTTTTGTCGTAAACATTTACGATATTCGATTTTCTTCCTCCATTTTCAATAGCGTAACGAGCGGCATTCTTCGCAGCTCCGATCGCTCCGCCTTCGGCGGCGTGTTGCAATGTGTTCTTGCTCTGAAAATTGAAAAAAATCTAAATATTGAAGAAAAAGTGAAATTAAATTACCTTCTCGCCGTCTTCCATTGATTTATCGAGTAGAATGTGTTAGAGATTTGTGATAACAGTGAGAAATTTGCAGATAAACTAGTAAAAAGAAGAATTACAACTAAAAATGAGCAATAAAAACTCATTTTCAAACATCCCGCTATTTTCTGGACTACGGTAGTTTTCAAAGTCTGCAAACACCATTACGACAAATCCCACCATTTTTTGAGCGGCGCAAAGTTTTTTGAATCAAAATGTTGAACTTTCATCCGCATTTTGCCAATTTCTTCGCTGAAAAAGTCAATTTACAACTAAAATTAATATTACAGGGTAAAAAATCGAATATAATAATGGATCAGCTTCAGAGAATATATCGGAAGGTGAAGTTGAACATTGAAAATAGACACGATTGTGATCGTGATATTTTCGTTGTTTTGAATACCGGAGCTTCTGATTCGGTTTGTTGATTCTCAGTCATGTTTTTGAAATGAAAATCTATCATTTTTGCAGGATCCTTCTCATTGCGGCCACCACCTCATCACTATTCTCGACAAAGTGCAAAAATCAGCGAATTTGGAGAAAAGAGATGACTTTCCGAATCTCGTGCTTCTCCAATATCCGAATGATATTCCAGTTAAGGCCACAAATATTGTTTACTGGAATTCCGAAGTTTTCAATGAGAAATTGACGGATAAACTGGAAAGCATCAATAAATTATTGTAGGTTTTTCAGTTTTTGTTGTAGAAAATAGTCAAAATTCTCGTTTTGCGGGGATTTCAAACTAAATTACTGAGAAAAAGAGAAATTTTCGGGAAATCCTAAAAATTTGATATTTTCAGCGATGATCCGTCCGTACTCAACCCATTCGAATTTGTTAATGGAGCGCTCTCGAATCGTTATGGACCAGAACATCAGTATTTCTATTTGGACTCAATATTGAAGAATCATGAGTGCGTTTTATCCTTTTCCAGTCAAAAAAACACAATTGTCTCATTATCTCCAGCGAAAATCACGAATCAGGCGAACATTCGGTGCAACAAGTCGTTCAACTGGGATCGAAAGTGTTCTCGCAATTCCAGAACTTCATAATCGTCGTTTTACTATCAAAATACTGTGATGGATGCCTTCTATCAATATTGAATCACATGACTAGTCTAACTCTCGTCAAAAAGTTCGTTTGGAATTTGGGACGTGGAGTGTGGAGTCCGAAGACACGAAAGAATATGGATTTGTGTTTTTCGTGGGTTGGCGACGATGGAAAATTGTGCAAACCTAGCTGTTGGAGATATTCGAATGCAGAAGAGGTGAGATTGAGTATCTGGCGCGATTAGAATTGAGAATACGTATGAAAAGTCTTCAAAATATATGAAATTGTTTCAGAGCTCCGGTCCAGCTCCATCATCTACTCTCAAAGTTGCAACTTCGTCAAAGAAGGTTTTGTTCTCAAAAATCTGAGAAAATTAACAATTATTTCCTTTCAGACCCCAGTTCTCCCCGAAAACAGTTCACACCGTTCCAAGAGTGACCAGAAGAAGAAACCCAAAGACTATTTTGGAGAACTTTCATCTTCAACGTCAACTGACACAGATTTAGATTTAATAGAGGTTTATAGGGAAAACAAGGTGCAAAAGAAGAATGCACAAGGAACTCGAAGATGTACGTGTTTTCAAGAGCAACTAGAGCGTAATTTTTTTTTCAGCGAATTTATATTCGGATGGATCGGATGACAGTATGAGTTATCGTCAGACAAAGAAACCGAAGAAAACGAATCTATATTCGCGTGGTTTGATTTTTCAGCCAACTTTTTCAGTTTCAAAAAAATTCCGAATTTCAGAGAATCATTTGAAGCGAAGAAGTGTCGTATCCTCGTCGAGTGATGAATCTGACGTGAGACCAATTTCGATTGTAGAAAAACGCAAAATTGTGGCGAGAAATGTTCAGAAAGTTGTGCGAAAACCTTCCAGCAGTGAGTAATCGAAGAAAATGAGGTTATTCTCTCATTGTGATCCGAAGGAAGCGACTAACTCAATTTGAATGTTTGGACCATGTGAATTTCTTGAGAATCGATTTTCAGCTTGACTTTTAACGTTTTTTTTTGCCAGTTTTTGATTTTTTTTAAACAAAAAAGTGTTTTTTTCAGGAGAGATGCACGACGCCTTCGTTCAGATCAGCCAGTGTTTCAACGATGCGCAAATCGTCAATTTACCATTAACACGAGAACCTAGTGACGTCTTCTGTGCATTCTGTTTCAGCTTCAGTTCGAACTCAAATCATTTTTGCTCAGCACTTAGCGATGCTGAGAAAATGGCAAATAAGAAAGTGAATGAGATCATGAGGAATGTGAAGAAGCTGGATCGAAACAAGTTTGAAGAGATCAAAATGTTTCTGCTGGATGAGATAAATATTTGGAATAGGACTTCATTGGCGGGAAGAATGGCGAAAAGGACAGGAAAACCAGAGGTAAATTTGATAGGATTCGAGCTGAAAATTTGTATTAAATATGCCTATTTTTTAATAAACCTGAAATTGTTTTTTGGGAAATTTTTCCGAAAACAAACCTTTTTCAGAAATACTATGACAGCAGCGATGAAAAGACGAGAGAATCCGACGAAAAAGCTGTTCATAGATCGGTAAATGTCTATTTCAAACAACTGTTTTGAACAATAAAATATTTCCAGAAACGCAGGAGAACCACTTCGAGGTGTCCTAGGAGACAACAATCGGACAGTGAGGATTCAGACAGGTCTTCACGAATCAAGAAGAACGTAGCGTCATCCAGCTCCTCCTTCCTCGCTATTCGATGTACTTCTAAATCCAATAAAACTCGTTACTCAAATTCTGGTCGACCACTTCGAAAAGTTCGAGAAGCCCCTCAACTGATTGTCCCGCCAGCAAGCGAAGTCTCTCAAAAGAAAAAGAAAAATAAGGAAATCTGTCCTGATGGTGACTGCTTCGAGACTGTCGATTTCCAGAAGAAGTATTCTATTAGAAGAGCGGTTGAATGTGGATTTCGATACCCCAAAGCTGGTTGGTGAACGAAACGGTAACATTCAAAATGAGCCCCCACCCTAATTCAAATACAGCCCCCCATGTTGTATATAAGTACAACCCCCCACCTCCATCCAACACTCATCAACTTGTTTTTCAAGTTGCGCCCCCACCATTTTTCACCGATTTTTGGACTAAAAAAATGTCATTTTCCTTCTATTTTCGGCTCAAAAATGACATTTTTCGACGATTTTTGGCCAAAAAACGCTATTTTAAACAAAAATCAATCAGAAATTGGATTTTCCTTTCCATTTTTGACTGAGAAATTCCATTTTTACCGATTTTCGAGCATAAAATTATGTTTTTCTACGAAAAAAGTGAATTTTAGCTCAAAAATTACAGATTTTCTTCCGATTTTAAGCTGAAAAATTCCATTATATATTAATAAAAAAATATATTTATTTTGAATTTTTCACACAGGTTTCCTTTTCCTCATAAATCGATCTGTTTAATGTCGTTTTTCCCCCGTTTTTACCGGTTTTCAGCCAATTTTGAGCCCCAAAATGATCATTTTTCTGTGGTGGGGGGCAAATATTGAATTGGTGGGGGTTAATATTGAATGGTGGGGGTTAATATTGAATGGTGGGGGTTAATATTGAATGGTGGGGGGTTAATATTGAATTGGTGGGGGGTTAATATTGAATTGGTGGGGGGTTAGTATTGAATGGTGGGGGGTTAATATTGAATTGGTGGGGGATGGGGGGCTAATATTGAATTGATGGGGGGCTAATATTGAATTGGTGGGGGGTTAATATTGAATAGGAATTGCATGGAAAAAGGATTAGCTAGGCTCTCGTGGGGGGCTCAATTTAAGAAATAGGGGGTGGGGGCTCATCTTGAAGTATGCCTAGAGATTCAATATTAGCCCCCCACCTTCCAGTTGGAGCCCCCACCGATTTTGTGCTGAGTGGGGGGCTCTACTAGGGTTGGTTACAACGTGGGGGGCGATATTGAGGTGGGGGGCTCTACTTGAATTATACCCCACATCTTTTCATTTCAGATTACGTCCCTCCTCCACTACCAGCAGACCGATCTACATGGTCCCGCGAAGATGATAAAACAGCGCAGTTCGGACATGTATATGCAGCTGCTCGTAGTTTCCGACCGGACTATCTGAATGAACGAGGAAGTCGGCTAGTAAAGCTTCAACAATTCGATTGGGAGAGTGATTTTGGAGACTGTGCAGAGAAGAACGTTCCGGAAAGAAGAAGCTCAAAAATGGCATCAGCAAAGCGACAAGAATCAACTCCAACGATTTCTTCAAAAAATCATTTACAAGAAACTGTCACTGAGACTCATAACTTCCTTCCACCACTGAAACGATCGGATGTTGAGTTTATTGATTGCGAGAGTTCGATAGATGGTGAAGATTATCAAGAAGAAGGACCGTCCATGACGTCTTATAAAAATCCAACATACTACCCCGAATTCCCACTGGAAAACCCTGTCGCTACCACCATTCCTCCCACTTACATCACACTTTCGGACGATGAAGACGAAATGAATAATAATGTCCCGATCACACTAGGCGACAGCAGTGATGATGACGCGCCTAGAACATTCCATGGAAAGGATAGATCGCAGCTCGGTTAGTAAGTTAATTTCTGAAATTTACTATCGCCTCCATTCGATTCTCTTCTTAGCAGGTATCAACGAATACCAAGGATGCATACAACAATGAACCCCACTCATGTGCTCTACTCGAAGTTCTACATAACCCAACTACTCTCGTGTATCAATTTCAATGCCAAGTAATTCATCGATATGTTACATAGAATTCCTCTTTTATAATAACTTTCGAGTAATATTTATCATCTATTTTCTGTTTCATTATCACTTTTTGTCCTGTCAATCGTTTTTCTCTACTTGATATAACGGACAAATGCTCACTTATGCTCATTTCATAGTGATGTTTTATTTCTGTTTTTTAGGCGTTCCTTTCGCATTTCTTCAAATGTAGTTTTCTTGTTCGGGGTTTTTTTTGGGTGATTTCTTTTTAATTGGCCACTATTTGTTCAGAGTGTTCAGCTTTTTGATCGACATAGAAGAAGTGTAAGGACAACATGGAAAACGTGGAAATTCAACGATGGGAGTGTGAAAGTGAGTTTTTATTGAACTCTCCTGTCTAATCTAGTGTCAGGTTGTTGAGAGATCCCTCAAATTGGTGAGAAAGGGGGCGGAGTCGCGAAAAACTGTGCGGCAGTTGCAAAAATTTGTTCATGTTTAATTTTCGTCTTAAAATCATTGAAATATTTTGTTTGCAACTGCGGCACAGTTTTCTTTGTGACTCCGTCTCTTTCCCCCCGTCGTTGAAATCTGCGGAGATATCTGAGCATGAGAATATGAGCTCTGGGAAATCGTGGCAATATATTATTGATTTTTTATAGAATTGCGCAGACGAAAAAACTAAATATGTTTGAAATTGTTCATTGGCACATAGAAAGTAACAAATAGAAGAATTTCAAACACAAAAAGAAAACGAAGATTCAAAATTATTTAATTGGCAGCAGCAGCATCAGATGGTCCAGCCTCTCCAGCAGCAGCCTCTCCAGCAGCAGCAGCTTTCTCAGCCTCCTTAGCCTTCTTCTTCTCAGCAGCCGCCTTCTCCGCAGCCTCATCTTCCTCATCAGTTGGAATTTGGAAGATGACACGAAGCTCTTCCGGTGACTTTCCCTTAGCCATGAGAGCAACTTTCTTGCATGCGTAGTTCAAGAGTTGCTTGATATCCAAATAATTAGCAGCAAGAATCAGATGGAAGAGCTCATCCTCATCGATCTTGAGGAACTCCTCGTCCCATTCTGGAATAGTCACATTCTTCGGGACACTCTCATCGTCGACTGGAATTGGCTCTCCTTTGTGCTTCTCACAAAATTCGACAACTTTCACGAGAGCGGCTTTTTTGATGTTGTCCATTGGAATACTCTCATTCATTTCACCTCCTCCATGAAGATTCGAAACAAGATCATTGATAGTTTTCGATTGTTTGACGGCCTCCGACGAGATCTTCACTTCGTGTCCATCACATGACTCCAACGTGACGTAGAAAGTTGGCTCGGCTGGAGCAGCCTCAGCAACTGGAGCATCAGCGGCGGGGACTTGTTCAGCAGACATCACGATATTGAGTACGAGTTCTGTAATAAGAGGAGAATGAATCGATGAAGAGAAAAAGAAGAAAGGGAGAGACAGAAAACGGTAGGCGAAAGAAGGAAGAGATGTGAATGGTGAATGAGATGTCTCTACGGTCCATCCATCTCCTTTTACTTATTTTCTTCCCAGGGACCATACGCAGCTACGCGGATACGCATTCGTTGCGAGACCTATCATGTCCCTTTAAACGCAGAACGCAGAAGGTCTCTGGGAAGAAAATGAGTATAAAAGGAGATGGGGAGATGGATGGAATAGCAGAACCATCTCATTTTCCATTTACATCTCTTCCTTCTCTCGCCTATCGTTTTCTGTCTCTCCCTTTCTTCTTTTTCTCTTCATCGATTCATTCTTCTCTTATTACAGAACTCGTACTCAATATCGTGATGTCTGCTGAACAAGTCCCCGCCGCTGATGCTCCAGTTGCTGAGGCTGCTCCAGCCGAGCCAACTTTCTACGTCACGTTGGAGTCATGCGATGGACATGAAGTGAAGATCTCGTCGGAGGCCGTCAAACAATCGAAAACGATCAATGATCTTGTTTCGAATCTTCATGGAGGAGGTGAAATGAATGAGAGCATTCCAATGGACAACATCAAAAAATCCGCTCTCGAGAAAGTTGTCGAATTTTGTGAGAAGCACAAAGGAGAGCCAATTCCAGTCGACGATGACAGTGTCCCGAAGAATGTCACTATCCCACAATGGGATGAAGAGTTCCTCAAGATCGATAATGATGAGCTCTTTCATCTGATTCTTGCTGCTAATTATTTGGATATCAAGCAACTCATGAATTATGCTTGCAAAAAAGTTGCTCTCATGGCTAAGGGAAAGTCACCGGAAGAGCTTCGTGTCATCTTCGGAATTCCAACTGATGAGGAAGATGAGGCTGCGGAGAAGGAGGCTGCTGAGAGGAAGAAGGCCAAGGAGGCTGAGAAAGCTGCTGCTGCTGCTGCTGCTGCTGCTGGAGAGGCTGGACCATCTGATGCTCCTGCTGCCAACTGAATAATTTAATTTTTAATTTATTTCTTTTTGTGTCTGAAATTCTTCTCTTCTGTACTTTATATGTGTTAATGAACAATTTCAAACATATATCGCTCTTTTGTAGATCTTCGAAAAATCAATGACTGTATTGACTCTGTCAGAGGTTACGCAGATGTTGGCACACTGCCAGATTTCCCAGAGCCCACTCTCTGATGCTCAGGGGTCTCGGCAGATGTAAATGTTCTAACAATAGACTATAGATGGTAATCTTTTGATGTGACATCTCGTTCTTTCCACAGATTTGTTTAAAGAATCAATAATCTGGCAGACTCCTCCATTGGCACAGTGCCAAGACTTCCCAGAGCTCATTTTCCCATGCGCAGAGGTCTCTGCAAATGTAGAAGTTCTAACAATAGATGAAATCTCGTATGGAGATCCTTTGTTCTTAACGATACAGATATTTACCCTGCCTCAAGTCAGCCTCCAGCACTCCGAGAATAACAAACAGATAACTGTGCCCCCTCATCAAAGTATTCAAGAGAACGTTTGATGAATCTTTGAAAATTGGCAAGCCTACTGTACTGTTGAACAAATATAGTTTGGCCAAGGATTATCAAAAACAACTCGCAGGTCTAAACGGAAGTGCGGCAGGGAGTTGTGGGCGGAGCTTAAACTTCAAGCGGCGCGGATGAAATTTCAGAAGATTTTTAACGAGCAACATTGAATTTCAAGTTAAAATCGTATTTTAATCGATGCTTTCAACGCAAAAAAGGGGAAAAACAAAAGTAAATTTATATCAATCAATTATTCCAAAGCTTTCACAATATATGGTTCACCAAGCTTGTAGACCGGTCCTCGATACTCCTTGGCATTAGGATCCCAGTCGGGCGGAGCATTCAAATTACATTTGTTTCCCTGAAAAAACTAAATCAATCAAGGCGTCCCACAACAAAAAACTCACAATAGCGCAAGATCTGATATAATTGAAAACGAAATCGTAATCCGGAATGCTTGTATACACCAACTGATCAAGATAGGTAAGGATTGTCTTCATTTCTGGGTAGCAGCGTTGGTTGAACAACTGGAAATATTGCAATGGGAGACAATTATTATCACGGTATATTTCTTACAACCGCGCTCTACCGAAACCGAAGAAAATAGTATGCGGAGTTTAGTGGCTCAGAGAAAAATAGACATTCTTCAAGGGAATCCCGGTGGAGTGCAGTTGTAAGAACTGTTCTGAACTAATACTCTAAACTGGAAAACCTTACTTTTTTCATAAAATCCTCATCTTCTCGTAACCGATTTTTGACTTTTGCCACCTCATCTCGATCTCTCAGTTGCTTCCATGGAATATCGTGATTGATCATTTCGGTGATCATGTACCACCAGGATTCCAGATCGTCTTTTCGGGATTGTTCTTTCTGGAAATTTGAAGAATGTGTTGTTAGAAGTAATGGAGTCGTGAGCCTTGAAGAATATTCAGAATCCCCCTAAACTCACTCCTTCATGAGCAGCCAACGATGCATATCTGGTAGTTCCACGAAATGCACACTCCACTCTGGGTATTCTCAAATCTTTTCCTTTCGTTGCAATTCTTCGACAGAGTCCGAAATCCAATATATAGATAGTGTGATAGTCGTCTTCTCCGTCTCTTCCGGCTGCGAAATTTGGAGGTTTGATGTCACGATGCAAGTAACCGACCTGTATTAAGAAAAGTAAGGAGGAATCGAACAGAAATCTTGTCCGAGAGGACTACACGGTCGCTCGAAAAAACTCTTCCGCCTAGGCTCCTTTCGAGTAAGGTTAACGGGAATTTTAGAGCGATTTTCAGCATATTCTTCAGTTAAGAAAGTTTATTAGAATTGGATGAAGTATCATATTAGCTCGGCACAGCTTTTACAACTGTTTTACTCCACCAAAATCCCCTTGAAAAGGTGTATTTTTCTCTGGGTCTCCCAATTTCACACACAATTTTCTTCGGTTTCGGTAGAGCGCGATTGTAAGAAACGTGTCGTGCTAAAAATCTGAAATAAAAAATGAAAGCTCCTTTTAGGTTAGCTGGTTCACGATCTCCGGACCAAGACAGATATGAATTGATTCACATTGATTTTGAAAAAAATTTCATTCATCTCCAGAACCCTCACAATTTTCAATTCCCAACCCTTACCCTATGCAAATCCCTCAATGCTGCCAACGTCTGCTCCGCGATCCTCAATAGTGTCGTCAACGTGTATCTCTTATCGTCCAGACCCATTCGAATATCCCATAAATTTCTTCCAACACATTTCATGACAACGAACAAGAATCGGTTTTCAACTGTTCCCCTGTCAATCATTTCTACGAAATGCGGGGATTTGAGCATGTTCAAAGCGATAAGGGCGGAGGCTTCGTATGGAAGCATTGCTCGTTTCATATGGACAGATTCACATTTCAGAGCGAACACATGTTGGTCAGACTGGCGGATTACAGAGAACACTGCACCGAATGATCCTCTGCCAAGTTCAGCAATGATCTGTAAGTATTAAAGTTCATTGATGGGAAATTTTGATCTACTGGGCAAACATGTTTTTAAAAATTCAAAAAAACAAATAAATACTTTCTGACTTACAGTGCCGGTCAAAAAGGTATGGATTTCAGCAGTTTTCAATTTCAGTTAAAATTGTCAAACTTTGAGAGTGTGTCATGGTGATACTGATTGTCCCATCATGTAGATTTTAATGAATCAAACAGAACAAAGGCAGAACTTCATTTTTGTAGTTGACAACTTTTTTGTACAAGCACTCCTTAAAGAGTTATGGTCATTTGAAGAGGACAGCTCAAAAATCACTCTATTTTGCACTGAAATTCGTCGATTTGAGGGAGAAATTACTTTGTCTATACGTAACTTACTAGAGAGTGCCCGTACAAAAAAGTTGTCAACTACAAAAATGGAGCTATATTCTTGATCTGTACGATTTATCATAATCTTACTGGGTGTGACAATCAGAATTACCATTACACCCTCTCAACGTTGGACAATTTCAACTGAAAAAGGCAAAATATGGTATATTTTTGTCCGGTACTGTAACTCTCTAGGGAGTGCCCGCACAAAAAAGTTGTCAACTACAAAAATGAAGCCCTATCTTTGTTCTGTATGATTTGCACATAATTTACTTAGTGTGACCATCAGTGATACTGTAACACTCTCTCAAAGTTGAAAAATTTTAACTGAAAACGGCCAAAGTCGATAATCATTTGACCGGTACTGTACATATGTACTCACCTCATACGTATCTTTCACCGTCTTTATCTCAGTCTCGCCTCCTTTTTCAAAGCGCGGCATATCCTGATCCTGAGTTTTCCTTATAGCTTTCGCTTGCTCCGCCTTCTTATCCTTCTCTTTATCCTTATCCCCAGTCTTCTCTTCCTTCTCACCACTTTTCGGTGTTTTTGGAACGGACATAGGTTGAGTATTATTAATGTTAGTGATTTTTTTCATTCTGCAAAGGTATACATATGAGCTCCATCAGAAATTTTCAATAGAGCGATGTTGCATCACTAGAGAACTTACATACCTCTTCACCTGAAGCTAATGAATGAAATGGAAGCAAGAGGCTCCGGATGATATTGAAAATGAAAAGTTGTAGGGAGAAATATTTTATGAAGAGGGGGAATAGAATTGGGAGAAAAGAAAATTGTAGTTCACGTTTTTTCTCTCTGTATTTCAAATTTTCATATATTTTGCTGTTCAGCTACAAATCTTTGTTGAGCCAACTATTACACACACGCGGGGTACACACGAGGTACAATACATGGTATTTACAGTAATCTGCACCTTCTTCCTATCGGCCTCCTCAACTCTCAATCCAAAATTCGGACTCATTGTAGTCCACAGAGTTGAGCCAATCAATATACGGCTTGTCTTATTTTCAAAGTGCGTTTAAAATTAAAACAATCTTCATTAAATCTACTTTTTTAAAAAGTTTTTATCAACAAAATTTGTCTTCAACCACCCGAAATCTTCACCAGCGGCCGTAAATTCATAGTAGCCACAACAGATCTCGGGAATTCTATCTTCCGGACTCGACACATCTCAAGGACAGCACTACGGTAGGGATGATGGACAAGGATCATGACGATTGTACTGAATAGTCCATTGCAACCGATTGCTATCATCGCCAAGTTGTTGTATGCTGCAAACAATTGATTGAAATAAGTGTAACTCTTGAATTGTTCTCACTCTGATAGAAATATCTACTTTCCCACAGGTAATAATAGAAATACAAAGGCAACGCAATGGAAAGCGATGGTATGACCGCTTGAAGAAACATTGAGAGAAAGAATTTTCGTTGCATCATACGTGTAGTTTTGGAGACATGTGCCACGTCTTTGAACAAGTAGTATGTTGTGTAGAAAACGAAATATGCGCCCTGCAGGAATATAATCGAAACCATAGACCCTATGAAGTAGGGTAACACTTTATTCTTTGCGTTGAGGTTGATGAAATTTGGGTTATTGATTAGAGATAATGGAATGCATGGCTGTTGCTGAAAGTTTTATTTCTATAGGTTTTGGTTACCATCTCTACTTACCAATTCCACGATTCTCCTTCCTTCCTCTTGAGTTGTCATATTTAAAAACACGAATGCCAGAATAGATTCCACATAAATGACATTCACAATAAAGTACACTGCTCTCCAGAAATCTCTTCGTGGGGATCTCCCGATATATCCAATAACTAGAGCGTCGTAGCGGTTTTCGAAAAATGAGACATAGGTGAGGGCGACCGCTGGAATTTTGGGATTTTATTGAAAGAAGCAGCAAAGATTTGGAGTTTTCGCGGGGAATTAATCGAGAATAACTACGAAATTTTATTGAAATATTTTGACTAATGTCAATTTTATGTTGAAACCAATAACGAGGGTGATATGAGAAACATGTAAACATATGTTAAGCTTATCGGCCGCCGCAAAGCGAGGCGTAAGGTACGCAACGAAAGAATTTGAATAATTTTTTCGAGTTGCGTTGCGTGCGCGTCGCGGTCAAGTCTTTTTTGGCACCGTGCCAACAATTGTGCGACGGAGCGCGTTTCCGCGATCTTACCCCTCGCACTACTGTGATTAGCTTTATCTCGATATTTCAATTGTGTTAATGGAATGTGTAGATCACAAGTAGAGCTCCATTTTTGTTGTTGACAACTTTTTTGAACGGGCACATCCTATGAAGTTATAAACCGTTAAAGAAATTTCTCGCAATTGTTGCCAGTTTTCCGTGCTAAAAGGAGAGATTTTTGAGCTGTTTACTTTGACGGTTTATTTCTTCATAGGATGTGCCCGTACAAAAAAGTTGTCAACTACAAAAATAATGCTCTACTTGTGGTCTATACACTTCATTAACAATCAATATTTTGAGACTATCACGGAGGCCGTCACAAACTCACAGAGTTGATCATTTTCAAATAAAAACTGCATGTGTCGCATTCTTTATGGCCAGTTCTGCACATCTTGAAAATCATACTATAGTTGTCAACTAACACAATAAAGTCTATATTTTAAGTAGTTACACTTTTTCTTAGTTGTTATGACTGGGCAGATACCCGAGATATAATTTGATACATTTCAAAGACTAGCCTAGCCTAGAAAACCAAAAAACCTCCCAAAACGTACCTAACATCACATTAATCGCAATGAACGCTTGGACCGTTGAATCGATTCCAATATTAGTCATCAATCCAACCGGAAACCCGCCCGCACTCGGTATCAACCAATAGAAAATCCAAAAACTTGTAATCATCAAATCCATTATTGTACACGTAACATGTAGTTGGAGTATACTGTATTTCGCAGTTTTCATAGTTCGTGGAGTCTTGAAAATGATCAAATAGGCACCGATTACATGGAGGGGGATTTCGATAGAAGTGAGGGTGTGTAAAGCGTTAGCCAAGAACCTGTCGGACTCCATGAATGAACCGTTGAATATACATGTCATTGTTAATAAGTCGAAATGAGAATAAGAATAATTCTAGAACATTCTGAAGAACATTTGGAATACGAATGTTATAAAAAATATTGCAGGAGCAGGTGAAAATTAATTATCTCAACAAAAAATGTCAGCTGCCAACAAAAAATCTTTATTTCCGAGAAAAATTACTTTTTCTTTCCATAATAATACGAGTAATAATTACTGTAGTAATTACTGTAGTAGTTACGGTACCAATAGTAGTAAGATCGTCGGGAGTAGCCACCATAGTAACGGCGATACCAGAAGTACCAGCGCTTGTTTCTGGAAAAAGGGGAGAGGTTACAGATAATTATGGATTTGGTAATTGGGGTATTGTAATTAGTGGGTACGGTAACTACGGTAGCTCTACCCCTAGGTACCACTCATTCTGGAACATACTGTAATTGACAATTATGGATGTACTGATAATTTTCAGACTCAAATAAAATACCTCGGACTACCATGTGATAAACTACTGCAGCAAGTTTACTGTATTAATATTTTTTAGATATAGGGGTCTTAAGGGGTTACTGTAGGTACAATTCTGAAAACAAGTCAAGAATGGAGGCTTTTGAGTTTTAAAATCCAGACTTTTCAAAATCTAAAAAAAAAACTCAAATTTTGTTTTAAAAAGGACCGGGCCGAAAATAATTTCGATTTCTGCCCTGCCCAGTTTGTGAAAAGTCTGTCGAATACCACAAAACTACTTAATAAGATTACTGTAGATTCCTGGAACTATGTAATCTGCAACTCACTTCCGGAATCAACCGAGCTCAACCCTGCTGATATGCAGAAGTTCATCAAACCGAGGAATTGCCCTCGGACAGCTGAGTTTTTCACTTTTCCAAAAATTCAGAAAATCAGAAATCATGTAAAACATAACTGCTCATTGAACTCAAGAAAGACTACAGTAGCTTACCTTCTTCCTCTCGGTCTCCACAACTCTGAGTTTGAATGTCCGAAGTTTGGATCCTTTGCTGTCGATGGAGCCGAGATAGTTTCTCGTTTAGCACCAACCGCTTCCAACTCCATTGTCAATAACACCAGTAGCAGAAACAAAAGAATCAGTTTCATGTTTTTCCGATAAGGCCTACAGTAACCATCTATTTTTATAGTGGTAGTATTCAGTCATCTGATGGAGTAAGAGTTGGCTGAATAGATAAATGACTCACTGTCTCTTTTTGACAATTGTCTGGAAGGAAATGAGATTGAAGAACATGACCGTATTGCCAATTTGTCAACTTTGTTTAGTGGTGTTGTTGCACTTTGAGGGTATGGGAGCGAAAATGAGAGGAAAGTTTTGACGGTGTGCATATATGAGTTCGGTACTAGAAATTTTATTCAAAATTGATATATCTGGTAAGCGGAGTTCAGGTAACATTTAAACCATGAGTACAAGACTGTCTGTCTAAAGTCGTAAAGGCGTAAAGGCGTTTCCATGAAATAGAAAAGCATCAATTGGTGTCAGAAGCTCTGGTTTTATCATCAGGATAACTGTGGAAAAAACTTCAGATCCCCTATAATTTTGGGTTTCGTTCCAGTGTATCTCAGCTTTTCGTTTAGACAGCCATCAGAATTTCACATTTTAGGCCAATCTCATCAGTCCCAATCATAATTTATGGGCTAACATCACGGATGATCAAGTTGAAATGTTATACCACATCGTCATTGAAAAATCAGAAATTGTGAACTATGAGTCGATACTCAGAGGGCCCTGAGAATGTTATCATATATCGTACCGGATTATTGATTTTCCCTATCTTATCTAGTCTAATATCCATTGTAAATTTTTACCGTATTCATGTGTGATCTACCACTATTCCAATTACACACGAATTGTACGAACCGTCTGGAAACCTCAAGACACTATTCTACTACTTTTGCTTTTCTCTTGCACAGTATTCGATTTTTAACATTTTAGTTAACTCTGTACATTTTCAGCATTGTTACATTCTGTGTTCTGAAACATCCTTAACACAAAATGTCAGATTTCAACACTTTCCCCCAATCACAGCTATCCTAGACCTTGTGAGTCATTGACAATCATCTGTAAACTAACATAAGAGTGTATAGATCATCAAAGGAACGGAACTGTCAATTTGTCATCCTAAAATTAGTTCCTGGTTGTCTGGACACTTGGACTTTTGGTATCAAAGGTGAATGTGGTGTTGGTATCTGGAGTGTCGTTGGCGCAGAAGACAATGTTCAGGTTTATTGATTTCTGCAAGAAAATCAACAGTGCCGTCTGCATGTAAATTCAATTCCAGAAATTTGAGAAATCTTGATGCTTCTTATCAGATATTTGGGTACTGTCCGATCATTTTTGACTCATACTATTCAGTGTTGGACACTTTTCAAAACAGTGAACCGAGACCGGAGAAACAGAATTTCAGCAAATTTCAGAGTTAGATAAATTTTATTATTCGATTTCTCTACAGTTATATGAAACCATCTTTTGCTCAAATCCCAAAAAGAGCATGATGTTTTCCCTAACATCCATTGTTCCAATACTTGTCACGGGCCGGGCGGGGCCGCAATAAAAAATGTTATCTGCCCAGCTCGGCAGGTTTGGAAACTTGTTTTGAAAGCATTTTGAAATTTTTTTGAAAAAAAGTATAGTTTTCGACTGAAAATTTGAAGCTCAATCAAAATGCATATATGGATGAAAATTGAAGCAGTTTTACTCAAAATTTTCAAAATTGTTCAAAAATTTTTTAATGAGTAACCATTTTTGAACCCGGACCGACCAGGCCCTCCCGATTTGTTATAAGTGTGATTGCTCCGGTTTAAAATATCCCAGTTTTTGAAGTGTCTGAATTCAAAGATTTTCAGGTATTATAAAAATGCCCCTAATACATCAATCAATAAACCTATTTCCCAAACATGCTTTCTTTTAATCCTTTTAAGCATTCTTATCTTATCTATTCTCTTCTAATCTTAACTTCAAACCACTAAACTCCACCAGTTCAATTGAACCGATTGCTCTCTCCCTCCCATTCCAAACCTTTCACCCTTGATAGTTCTCTTCTTCTTCCAATTCCTGTCTTCTACTTCAATTCAATTCCCACTATCTCCCCTCCTCCTCTACCGAAGATCATCAAATGTGTTTGTGTGTGTCAATCTACGAGACACACAAAAAACCTTTCGATGATAAGATACTTCGGTCAACGATCGACCGTCTGCGTCTCTCAGTGACCCCTCTAACTCAATCATTACACTATTTTCATTTTAGACACATGCTCCGAAGCACCTCGTTTTCATTTTCAACGTTTGATTTTGATTTTCATTTTTCGACTTGATTCAAACTAGACACTTTTTCAGCTCAGGGTCCCGTTCAAAATGGTCTTCACTGCTCCATCCGATCTCTCCGGTGGTCTCTATTTCCTTAACGGAAAACGTACAACTGTCGAGGCAGCTGAGACCTTTGATGTGATTGAGCCACGTATTGGTAGGTCAACTATAAACAATTATAAAAAACACAGATAAATTAAATCTAAAATTTTAGGAAAAGTAGTGGCGAAATGCCCAAAAGCCACCGCCGAAATTGTGGATGAGTATGTGAAAGTGGCGTCGGCTGCTCAACCAGGATGGGGAGAGACAACTGCATTGGACAGAGGAAAGATTCTTCATAAAGTTGCCGATTTGATCAGGGTATGTTGTGTTTTTATAGATGGGAGGGGGAGGGGGGGAAAACTGGTTTTCTGGTGGGAAGTTGTAGTTTGTAGGGTGATCGGATGATAGGTTAGATGCTAGTGTGTTATGGTTAGACGCGGTTTACAACCCTGTTGCCCTATTGTTTGACACTCCTGACAAGAGAACCCCAGTGCTTTTTAGGTTTAAATTTCCAGAGTTTCAGGATTTCAGGATCAAAATTCAAAAACTTCAGGAACGTCTGTTCAGATCATACCTATCCTGAAAGTTTCAACCGAAAAAGCATTTGCCCGTGAACTGGATTCAGAGATTTTGTGGTTCGCTTGTTAGTTGATTCTGATTATGGCAATATCGGTACACGAAATTTTTCTCTTGAAGTTTAGGATTTTGTAGTGTTTTGAAGCCACAGTAACGGAGTTTTCACGGAAGTACATGTGGGTCAACTCGACTATTTTAACTCGGAAAGTTCTATATCCGGGACTTACTACTGGCCGAATGGTTATTTGTTAATATGCCGCGGGCCCCCAAAAAACGAGAAAAATGCCAAAAAAGGCCATTCTAGGCCGGCCCGTGGTCGATTGAAATACAGTGACAAAAATACAATGACCAAGTTACACCGCACTCCTGTTTGTCAGTGTAACTTGGTCACTGTACTTTGGGAGAGCTCTTGCAACTGCGCTCCACCGAAATTACCGTAAAAATGTCTCTTTTTCTCTAAGTCTCTCAATTTCTCACGTAATTTTCTTTTCGGTAGAGCGCGGTTGTAAAAAGCGTGCCGTGCTAATGGTGTAATCGATGACACAATACCAAACGATTTCATACTACTGTTCCTGCCTAGATATTCATTTTTGTACTTGAGCATTTTTTTGAACAAGTCTTTCCTCAAAGGAAACGGATTGATGGACATGGTTTCCAGTGGTATCAAAAGGTATCAAAAAGTGATTTATCAGCTGACAAAATATTAATCAAAACTCATTACTGTAGTTGATGCTGAAAATTTAAAATCACTGAAACTACTAAACTTCATTTCTCTGCGTCTCATTTCATTTCAGTAGAGCGCATTTGCAAAATTAAGCATCTCATCATTTCATTGTTTCCAGGAACACGCCGAAGAAATCGCCGTGTGGGAAGTCAAAACCAACGGAAAACCAATATACGAAGCCCGTTGTGACATCGCCTCCTCCGCCGACACCTTCGATTTCTTCGGCGGAATCGCGACGGCAGTGCTTCAAGGAGACTCCCTCGAACTTCCAGGAGGACCATCCCAACGTATCGCCTACACTCGTCGTGAGCCATACGGAGTCATCGGATGCATCGGAGCATGGAACTACCCATTCCAAACTTGTGTCTGGAAAGTTGCTCCAGCTCTTGCGGCTGGAAACGCAGTGGTCTATAAGCCATCTCCATTCGCCCCAGCTTCTCCAGTCCTGCTCGGAGAGATTCTCACTGCTGCAGGAGTTCCAGAAGGAGTATACAATGTGATTCAAGGAGAGCAAGAAGCTGGAATTGCTCTTTGTGAGCATCAACTTGTTGCCAAGATGTCCTTCACTGGATCAGTAGCATCTGGAGAGGCAGTTCAGCGTCAAGCCGCCACGAAGAACGTGAAGCCAGTCACCTTGGAGCTCGGAGGAAAGTCTGAGCTCATCATTTTTGACGATTCCAATGTCAAGTCCGCAGTAGCCGCCGCCATGTTGGCCAACTTCTTGAATCAAGGACAAGTTTGTACCAATGCCACCAGAGTCTTCGTTCAACGAGGGATTCTCGCTTCCTTCACAGAAGCCATTGTCCAAGAAGCCAACGAGAAGCTGAAGGTCGGTGACCCACTCCTTGAGGACACTCGTGTCGGAGCCAATATCAATGAGGGACATCTTCAAAGAATCATGGGATATGTGGAGAGTGCCAAGCAGGAAGGAGGTGTTGTGTTGAGAGGTGGAGTACGTGTTCATCCGGAAGGAGTGGAGGGCGGAGCCTATTTTGAGCCAGCAATTATCACTGGATTGACTGATGAGGCCAAGGCGGTTAGAGAGGAGATCTTCGGAGCGGTTATGTTGATTCTGCCATTTGAAACCGAGGAAGAGGTTGTTGCAAGAGCGAATAACACCACTTATGGATTGGCCGCTGGAGTTTTCTCAGGGTGAGCTGGTATTGAGGCCATACTCATTAATTAATTTGTTTCAGAAACCTCGCTCGTGGACATCGTGTCGCTGCACGTCTCCAAGCTGGAACAGTCTTCATCAACACCTACAACGATACCGAAGTGAACGTTCCATTCGGAGGATTCAAGAACTCGGGTCACGGACGTGAGAACTGTGTGGATACTCTTCGTGCGCACACTCAGACAAAGGCCATCTATGTTAATGTTCAGGACACCACTGAGCATTGCTTCTAGAGTGATTTTTGATGTTTGTATGAATTGAATTTGAATGTTTTTTTGAACAGTGAATAAAAGATTTTGTATTTTGATGTAGAGATTGTGAATGTTGAGTCAAACTATTAAATTTTAGAACACTCGGTGCCCTTTATGGCAATATAGAAAAATGTTCCAGAATGCGCTTTCGCTTTCGCTTTTTCGCTTTTTTCTGCATTAATGCTTTGGCTAATGTGGTTTCCATATTTGACTGAAACATGCACACCAAATTGGAAAGTTGTTGCATCCGCGAAAATCAGGTAGTTTTCATAAATGTACCAATGTCAAAATATGTACGTTCCAAAGTTTAGAGAACTATCTTTTCACCTGGTATTGATAGTTTCAAAGCAAAGAAATGTGGACAGGACTTGTGTTTCAAGTGCATTTTCCATCATTTTACAAAAATACAAACTACATTTTTTAAATTTAAAAAAAGGACTGAAGTTATATTTTGTTTATTCGGAATTCCGATACTTCATAAAATTCTCGGAACCTTTTGTTTTTGATGGATATGCTGAAAATCACTCTAAACGCCACAATTCCCGTTCTCCTGGCTCAAAAAGAGCCTAACTAGTAAGTAGAAGAGTTTTTCCACGGGGCCGTGTAGCCCTTTCGGAGAAGATTTCTGTTCAATTCATCGTTGTCTTACTCTTTAATTTTTTCTCGACAGAAACAGATAAAAACACGAAAATATTGGAAAAAACGGAGAATTGATCCTAATATCTTGTCTGAGAGGACTACACGGCCGCGTGGAAAACTCTTCCACCTAGTCATGACAACGTGAGTTGTAGCTTTTAGAACGATTATCAGCATATCCGTCAATAATAAAAGAGTTTTAAAAAGACATTTCAGAAGTATCGGAATCTGCAATAAACAAAGTACGTCTTCAGCCCATAAGTTCCAAGTTCCATAACTTTGCACGTTTTCTTTATCCACACCCTAACTCCCAAACCAAATCCTCCATCCACAATTTTCTGAAAATAGAAACCTTTCATTTGTCATCTCCCAATCCTTTTTTGAAACGTTTACTCTCTGTTGTCCCATTCCGATGAATGACGCCTTCTCCTTCTCCGTTTGTGTGCACTTTTTGCCGTTCTCCAGGGGGCCCCCGGGAAAGGCGTGAGCTTTATGAATATTTTGATTTATGAGTTGGAACAAAAAGTGAGGAAAGAAAAAGAGGGAAGAATGTGTTTCACTTGTTCCCTTGCCTTTTTCAAAAGGAGGTATTCTGTTCATGCCCCTCTGCTTCTTTTCTTTTCTTCACACCTTTCTTGTTTTTGATTTTTTTTTTGAAATTTGACTTTTTGTACTTCCTTCTTCTGAGAAAAGAAGATGCGTAAATTTGAAATTCGGTTGAGAAGTTGTCTATTGTCAAGGTGAAAATCTCATTTTGAGTAGAAAGGAGTGGAAAGATTCTAGGCTGAAGATAGAAGACTCAAGTTCAGTTCTCTTTTTTTGGAGCAGTTTTGTTTTTTTACATTCTGTGAAGAAACTGGAATTTGAAACATCTAAGATAGGCATGAATCAAAATACAAAGAATCACTTTTTGAATAATGAATCTGAAAAAAGAAAATTCTCAAAAGTCTTAGAACAGGTGAAGATTACAATATCAATTTTCAAATTTAATTAACTTTTTTGTTGCAAAATCAAATTAAAACTCATTTATTGACTCATTCAAGCTGTGAAAATTGATTTCCGACATGCTCCCTATGTTTGAAGATATTCCTTTTTTTAAAGATTTTCTTTTTGTTAAATTTATTAAAAGTATACTGGTTCTTATTGGCGGGGTATTACTTTTGCAGTTTTTGATACTCCCGTTTTACATAACTATATTCCAGAAGAATAAAAAAAGAGATGAGAAGGTAAGTTGCCAAAAATGTTATCTTTATAGCGTATCTATTGATCGAACAGAAAAATTATCACAAAGTTTTCCAAGTACGTATTAGTTTGCCACAGTTCGTACAACTGCGCTCCACTGAAATTCTCTTAAAAAGTGTCTCTTTTTCTCTGAGTCTCTCAATTTCGCACACAATTTTCTTCGGTTTCGGTAGAGCGTGATTGTCAACCTTTGTCGTGACAATAGAGAATTTCCACGTTTGATTTCCAGACACCTCTCTACCCACTCCTCAACTATACCTTTCACTTCTTATTGGTGTTTTACATCTCTTTTGCATTTAGTATAGTTGGTATTATCATTGAAACCATACTGATATTTACACACAACAGTCAAACAGAACTAAAATTAAGTCACTGTTTATGGCTACTCATTTATTATATACTAGCGTTGAGTGTGATCTTTATTCATGAACAAATCAAAGTGTTTCATCTCTTGTTATTTTTTGTGGCTGCTCAAAGATTTCTGATCTTTTTTTTCCCTGAAACCGAGCCTTATTCCAACAGTGCGAACAAACATTTCAATGGCCTTATGTATGTTATTAACTGTTTAGTTGTGCTGCAAGATATTTTTCAGCATTTTAAATATGACGTCAGTGATTTCAGTTTTCCGGTAGGTTTGTTATTCTCAGGTTTTGTCTTCTTAACGAATCCAATGCTTTGTTTCCAGAACGTCCATGAAATCCTTACACTTTTATTGTTCACATCGGCAATACTACATATTCCAATATACCTACGTGTTCGAAAACTGGGATATCTTGCATCAGCTAAACTGAATAAACCACAAATATTCATTTTCTGGCAGACACTCGCTATGGGAACGGGAAAAATGGTTGGTTCAACATATACGCTTTAAAACTTGAGATTCAAATTTAATTGCTTCAGATATCTCTAGTATTCGTACTGTTGCTTGCTATTTGGAAACTTGAAGAACGATATGTAGGTGTCACGTGCAGTTTTAGAATTGATTGATAGTTTTCAGGTATACTTTTGGCTGTCTGGGGTCGACATAATAATGATTCCTTTTATAATTCAAGTGGCATACCTCGGATGTAACAAACGGAATTTGGATTCCCTGTTGAATCCATTTAAGTTAATACCTTTTTGGATAGTTTGCTGTAAATCGAAAAATTCTCAAGTGACTCCCTCTCAAGTGTCTATTATTTACCAAGGAAGTCTTCAAAATTGAATTTTTAATTATACTGTCTTCTATTGACGTTTAAGAATGTCTGAGTTGTTTGATTACTGCATTTCAAAATTTTGGAATGAGGTATAGAACCTGTCCATGACTGATTGTCACATGCTAAACTGTTACTATTGGTCCTCGAACACCTGTGGAGTGGTCTTAAAATGAAATTTGAATGGATGATTTCTCGAATGTATAACTCACTACAGTAAGTCCAAACGAGCGCTCGAAATGGGACGTCCCGGGTTTTCCGGTCATTTTGGAAAACAGCGACTTTTTGTCGGAGAGCAGTCAAACTTGAAAGAGCCTGAGTAGCTGGGGACGCAATTTTCAAAGTTGCAAGAATATACTCATTTTTAACCGTTTTATTATTGAATTCCGGGACTCACGGGATGGGGACGCGGGTTGTGTTGGCCCATACATAAAAGTGATCAATTTTTAAACAGCCCCCACATTTGATCTGCCAACCCAACATATATTCGAAAATAGTTTATATGAAAATCAGTAACTTCATGTGACTCATGCTCAACGTAGCTCAGTTCCATCATAAAATCTTGGTACTGTATAAATTGTATAAATCATGTATCAATTGCAAAAAAAAATAATCTTGATATATAGTAGCGAACGAAATGATATCATATTTTGCCTTTTCAAGTTGAAAATGTCCAACTTTGAGAGTGTGCCATAGTGAAACAATTTTTCACAAAGTAAACTAGAAAGAACAAAATTGGAGTTCTACTTTTGATCTGTTTGATTCAATAAAAATCTACTTGATGGAACATCAGTATTACCATGACACGTTCTGAAAGCTGACCAATTTCAACTGAAAACGGGCAAAGTTCACAACCTTTTTGAAGATACTGTATCAACTACAAATAAACGATCTTGATGTAAGAACCCCTTCTAATTCGAAAACTCTAAAATGTTTGGAACTTTTCTCTCTTCAGAATCTCGGACACCTCTTCTTCCTCTCCTTCCTCCCTGAATAATCTCAAAACACACATTCACATCTTCACTTCTCATTTATCCCTTTCTCCTCTTCTCTCTTCTTCTTTTTCTTACCATTAAGAGAATATTTTCACATGAATTTGCTCTCTCTCTTTCTCTTTTCCAACCAAGTGACCGCGGAGTGCAATCCTCACTTCTCCGAGATTTGATGAGCGTTTCGATGCCGCGGGGCACTTTTGTTCCCCTCCTACTTTTTTTTGTCTCTCGTACTTGGAGTATCCTGGAAGAAAACAGAAGAAGCAGAAGAAGGTGTGTGTGTGTACTTATTTATAGGATCTCTTTATTCTTCTTCCAGCGGAAATAGGCCTTTCATACTTTGTTTCTTTTTGGTCCTTCCTCTTCACCCCCATTTCTTCGGTCTTTCGGATGTGGTGTGTGTGTTTGAAATGGTCCTTGTTAATGTATCCAATATGTGTGTTCCATTTTTCATTAATCATCATGGGATTAGGGATCTTCAGTAGTTTTTTCTTGTGGGTGACATGTATACATGGGGTTCAGTAGATGAAGACCTTCATTTTCTTCACATAAATGACTAAATTCTGCAGTAACTACATTCTTTGAAAACTTGGAATTGAAAATGTCAATGTTTGAAAAGTTTTTTTCAGTAAATAGATCAGAGCACACTTTTGTGGTTGAAATCACAACTAAATCACACTTGAGCTGAACCGATTTCTATGAAGCCCATTGTAAAAAAGAGATTTTGTCTGAAGTTTGGCATGACTTTTTCAACAGAAAATGTCAAATTTGACGACCTCGATAAACCTACTAGATTCTTTTGTTTCAAGGGGTTTGAATGTACTTTAGCGTCTTTGGTAGGGAATCGATTTAGAACATTCTACCCTTCTTTACCTACCAGCATAAAAAGTATCATACTTGGCTAACATTTTCAAGAGTCTCTCACTAGGGAAGGCCCCCGAGGGACCCTGGAAGTACAGGGCGTGACCGATATTGTTGGAAATCTGAATTCCAAACATATATTCAGTTTTTGCCCTCGAGGCCTGGTATTTGAAAAAAACGAGGCCACAGTCAGCGTTTCAGCGTTTTCTCAGCTTTCCAACTATATTGGTCACGTCCTATAACTCCATGGTCATTCGAGGGTCGAGGGCCTCCCCAGTCAGTTTGTTAGACTTCATGTTTCTGTATTAATAATCCACTTTTCCTTGAGTGCAGAATTATAGACGAAGCGGTTCAGATTGAGGTGTTCAAGCTATCACATAATGTTTACACTACCCGTCATGACCAAAAACCTTGATCGCTTAAGTTCCAACAAAGTAGGGGTTCTGGGCCCGTTTTCCAATTTCCTTAAACCCACCTACCGAGATAAATCTATTTATAGTATACCATTTTTATACCCTCCCAGCACCACAAATTTCGTTGTTTATTATAATACCGCTTCAAAAATACTGCAACGCCTGGATTCTAAAAAAAACCGGGGAATCTAGAGCCCGTAAGCCAGAATTTTCGAATCCTGGAAGAACATATAAGATTTGAACTCCGAATTTCATCTTCTTGTTTTATAACGTTTTTCGAGCCGTTACTGGCTCGAAAAACCGGAGACTGCTATGCCACTTTTAGTCCAATCTAATTTTTTGGCATTTTTTTAATTCGAAAAATTAGAGTTTTATGAAGTCAATTACCTTGACGAGTATGGTCCAACCTAATATTCTTCTCAAGTTTTGAGTTACTCCAGCTCTGTCTCATGTCATCCTTCTTAAGCCAGGTCGTATCCTAAATGTAGATCAAAGAATATTTAAACATTCCCAGGAACTTCTTCTCATTTTATCTCCGCTTCCAAATCCGGAAGTCAAATGTTCTCAACGTAACTTTTTTCTCTTTTTTCCATCCGTCCAGTTGTATTTCCCATATCTTTCTGAAAAATCTTCTTCTTCTGGCGCCGTCGTCCTCCATTCGACAACATTTCCGGGAGCTCCTCATGCACTTATCGTGTTGCTCTAATCGGTCGAGAAGAAAAAAGTTTTTGCTCTTTTCCACCGATTCTCTAATAGGATAAAAGCCCCATCGTCGTTTTTTTCTCTCCCTGTGAAAATGAAAATGATCAAACGGAAGACAAAAATCCCACGTTTTGTGCTCATTTGCTTGACTCGGATGGGTGCCAAAATGGGTCCCCCGGTCACATAAAATGAGCCTTTAGCTATCCGAGGGAAGGAGCTATCCCTTTCTTCGATTTTTCACTTGTTTTCGCTTTCCCATTTTCCAATTTTCGAGTGGGACGTCTAACGTTAACTTCGGTAATTACTGCCATTCCATTTCCCTAATGTATTCATTGGACCCCATGTTCATTTTGCAAAAAAACAACAAAAAAAGGAAAAGTTTGTTCATTTCTCGGAATGAGCATAGAAGAAGAAATACGATATTTTAGGATAGGGGCGACGCAGAGATCTTCTCTCTTATAAAGTATCTTTTTACGACCAGACGACGTCAGTTTCAAACGGATTTCGAAGGGTTTTTTCCCACAATAAAATGTACTTTATTTGTGATTATTAATCTTTTGAGACTTCTGTCCGCCTAAGGTCAAAAGTATAGGCAAATATAGTTTTCCTTCCATTTTTAGTTTTTTGTAGGAACTGAGCGTTCTAAGAACGTTGGCTTGGTTTATTAGTATGACATGCTTCTTACAACCGCGCTCTACCGAAACCGAAGAAAACAGTGTGCGAGAGATTTCGGTGGAGCGCAGATGTAAGAACTGTACCTAGTTGACAGCATTCTCGTAAGTGTTTTCAAAATTAACGAAACAAGCCACTTCCTGCAGACTCACTTAACTAGGAATCATCTGAACCCAAATAAGATTTTTCGAAACGTTTCTACTGTCGAAAAGCTCAAATTGTGAGTATTTTGAATATGCTTTAAAGTTTTTAGTTGTATTAAAACTGTCCGTAATGCAACCTTTCACGATTTCAGTCAGATGCTGGCAGTTTGACCAATGCCGATAAAGTTGAAGTGACAGTTGGCTAACCAAAATTGAAGGGTATTTTGGGAATGTGAAAATTTTTGCGATAATTTTAAACGTTTTTCGTTTTCAGTGTTGCCAGCCAAAAAATATTGATAATAGGATGTAGTCGTAGGAAAATTACGAAAAACTTTAACAATGATAGCGGAACTGACGGAGAGGGGAACTTTTACGTGGCCTAAAAGCAGAAAAAAACAAAAAGTTTGGCCAACAGTGACCACTTTTAGTGCTGAAAGTTGTGAAGTTTTTCAGGGTTTTTGGGTAGTATCATAGGGTTTTCCATATTTTTCTACACATTTTGAAACATACCGTAGATACTGCTTCCCAGAGAAATTTTGTGATTTCAAAAACCCATTAAAATTAAACAAAAAAAACTTTCATGGACGTTCTATTTGGTGATAAAAAAGTTACTAATCACGCTGTTTCTAATCAGAACCAAGAATAAACACCGGGATAATCATATTCACGAATTTCTAGTTTAGATGGGGTGCCGTTACAGAATCGCGCTTTTCTGTTTCATGGTAATTTTCCTAAAAATTCTATAAATCTCTTGTGAAAGTTTGGTATCCCTGAATCTTTAAATTTTATAAATCTGATTAAACCACTTTGAACCTTGATCATCTATCAAACCCATTCTTCTCACCACCCCCGTTCTTGCCAGTTCGAATCCAATCGAATCCCAAAATGTTCAAAAATTGTTTGTTTTTTGTTTTATGTGCCCTGTCCACAACCACCATTCCCTTTTGCTCCGTCCAAAACCAAACTGAAACAAAAAGGGTTCAAATTTCTCTTGCTGACGGGATTTCCGGTGAAATTTAGTTTTTTCTCTGCATAGAACTAGAACCTTTTGAATAAAAAGAGGAACTGAAGTGGAAGAACTCGAAGATCATCGCCTTATTTCTATGTTGTTTCCTCTAATTGAACGTCTATCTTCCTCCGAAATTCGATATTTTCGATTTGGCACGTTTTGGTCTTTTCATGGGATTGACACCATTGAACGATAGAGAGAGAGAGAGAAAGAAATTAGTCGTTGGTATTCAGATGAAGAAGTTAATGACGTAGAGCAGATTCATGAATATTTATTGTTATTAAGAATCAAAGTCAGATTTTTTTGTTCTTTGTATTTTTGATTCTGTGAGTGGAAGGCATTGGTGAGGATGTTCTGAGAACAAAGAACACAAAACAAAAACTTCCCAAAATTAAGAACGGTCTAGACTAAAAAAGAGAAAACTTTTCTTGAAAATCAGTCTGGGACAATCATCAATTTGTGAGCCAGAACATTGTCCCTCGTTTGTTTTGAATTGAAATACAAGTATGCTCTTGTTTTTTTACGAATTTAAAAAACGAATTTGTGTTGAAATCAGTCTTTTTGAGTCGTTTTGAGTTTTGAGTATAGAAAAAGCCAAAAGTATTCCTCGAAAACTCGGATTCAAAAAATGTTTGAACATTTTTGAATTTTGCTTATTCAAACTTCGAACAACATATAAACGTTGTTAGAATTCACACTTTTTCCTAAAAATTGACTTTTCACACTGTGAATCCAATGAAATTACATTCCGTTCTAATCAATATTTAAATCTGAAAGTCTCTGACGACAAAATTCATTTTTACCACACTGGAATCCGTGTACTCGATGCACTTTGTACATCCCCCACTTTCTTTTCCCCGCTCCCATCCGATATGATGATAGTTTTGAGCGAGCACCCCTAAGGACAACCATGCGTTTCAATCCGAAGCTTGACAAGAACAATTTTAGGAATTTTTGAAACCTAATAAAAATTGTTCATCTATCTGTCCTTTTCAAGACTAATCTTTTAAAGGAGGACTGAAGTACTTTTGTTTCAGACTCCTATACTTCAGACAATTCTAAGATACTTTAAATATTGACGCATACGGTAAAAATCGGTCTAATTGCCACAATTTCAGTTTTCCTGACTTAAAAAGATCTTTGATGAAAGAGTTTTCCGCGCGAGCCGTGTAGTCTTCTCGGATAAGATGTTTTGCTTAATTCTTTGTTTTCTCACTCTTTCCAACAATTATATAACAAAAAAACTACAAAAAACTAAGAAAATTTGTTAGAAAAAAATCTTGTCCGAGAGGACTACACGGGGAAAAACCCCGCGCGGAAAATCTCTTCCACTTGGGCTCATTTTGAGTCAGGAGAACGGGAAATTGTGGCGTTTAGAGCAATTTTTAGTATATGCGTCAATGATGAAAGTTTCTTAGAATTTTATGAAGTATCGGAATCTGCAAAAAAAAAAAATGATATGCCCTCAGATTTACGCTGAAATTTTGTACTAGACTCCGGGAAAGATGAAACCACAAAATTTGGAGTTCGGAAACTAGTTGCTCGAAAAATGTTTAATCTGTTATCCCTAACCACCACAATAGAGTTCCTAATCATTAGTTAGTCATTTTTCGTCACGCGATTAATGACGTAAAATGATAATCAAAATATCATAAATTGCAAAAACACAGTGTAATTTGACTATCGGAAATGAAAAACAACTATCGAAACGACGTAAATGATTAATTCCGATACAAAAGCAATTATTAAAACGACGTAAATGACTGAGAAAATGAGTTTTCATTTTAAAAATTCTTTAAAAATTCTTCTTTTTTCTGCTCTGAATACTCACATTTCGACTATTTACGTTTGTACTATTTCAACTATTTTTAAAAATTTGACGAAACAGCTGAATCGACTATCATTGTCGTCATTTCTAATATGATTATGACTATATCGATAATCATTTCCTTTCGACTAGTTGACGTGAATAGTATAAATGACTATCAGTTTAAATTGATTTCGTCGTTTCTTTACACTGACTAGGAACGTTACACCACAACTACTAAATAACCTACCTGAAAATCCCAAAAACCTCCGTCTCAAATTACACTTTAAAAAATCTCCCCAATTACAAATGCACTTTCTCTCTGAAAAACAATGATCTAGCATATATCTTGTAATACATATATAAGAAATCACAAAACAGAATCCTTGAAAACAGTGCTCATATTTCTGCAGCGTGACATTCATAGAACCTTACTACTTTTTTTCCTTACTTTTCTCTATTACTTCTTCTTCTTCTCGAAGTTTCGATAATCTCCTAATCCCTCTTTCACTTTTCACAGACCCCTTTTTTGGGGACTTTTTTTGTAGAAGGGGTGGGATAAGAAGCATGACGATGATGATGACGAAACCTATGTGTGTGCTACAAGTACATTCAACTTTTCTCTTTTTTTTCACTTTTCGGCGGAGCACAAACAGAAAAAGAGAGCAGTAATATGATTGAAGAGCACCTCCCCCTTCTCATCCCTATTCTTCTCCTCAAAACGAGGTGTCAAAATCGCGTTTAGCAACAGCTTGATAGGATAGAAGAGGACAAGAGAGATGTCTTTTCAACACTTTGTGACACTTTGTCATAGAAATCTTTGGTCTAGGGCCGGGAGGAACTTTTCTTTTCTCTCGGTTGAAATTCGAACTTTTAATACTGAAATTTGAATTCCCGCCAGGTTTCCAGGTTTCGGTCGATCAGAAAGGCCAGCACTTGTAGTATGGACTTTGTTACCACTGGGGTTGGCGTTTTTTTTCAGTTTTAACCAGATTCATAACTGGTTCAATGAATCATACCGGAAAAAGTACTAAAACTTAAAAAATTAAATTTTCAATTTGCTGTTTCGTTGTGGCATTTTGATACACAGCTTAAACAACTGCTATTTTGAGCCGATTTTAATCAGTTTTTCGACTGTCCCGTGATCAATTCTACTAAAAATGATTTAAATTTTTTATTTTCATTTATTTTTCGCTGTTTTCAGAGAAGCACAATTGATTTTAGTGCTCACTCCTTGTCCTCCTTGGTATACCTTGGGCGCTCGCTGGTCAATCAGGTGTCTAAAATTCAAAAAAAGTTCCGAAACCTGAGTTTTCACAAAAAACGATACGTTGCTAGAATTGACATTTCTTCTTCGTTTCTGTATCTTTGTACCTTTCTGGTGATTTCTTTACCTGTCAAAGATTTTCTGCTTGACTTCTGAAATTCCTGAAAAATAGGACTACTTGTTTGAGTAGGGTATCTTAGATATAGTGAGGTTAAACTAGAAATTCATAGAGTGGTCTAGAAAACACATTCCTGATTTGCTTTGCAATCTAGGACGGTACACCATAAAACCAGGCTGTGGCCTAGAATCCCAACTTGTTCGGAAAGTTCGGCTATCTCCGGTCCTTTTTCTATCTCCTATCTCCGGAGACTTTTTATTTTGCATCTATAGGTGTCACTCTAACAGCTGACGGTATGGTTACTGAAATACTTAGATTTTAAGCTTCTATTCCAGTTTTTAGCAAGAATGACCTATAAGCTTCGATTGTCTCAAGTTCCTCTCATTCTTTGATTTTTGTTCACGTGTCATTCCCACTGCTCGATGAACTTTACACTTCTTGGCAATGAAACGCAACTTTGAAAAATGAGAAATTCCAGGCTGGTGCGCCTTCGACGCATTTTTCGCAAGGTTTAATTTGTGTGGCTGCTCGTTCTAGATGAGTTCTGATAACAACAGAATATCCTGAAAATAAGAAAAAATTGAAAAGTTACAGATTTTCGAAATTTTTCGAAAATTAAAAACGTTGTCTTTCTTTCGTATCTTTGCGAGTTTCACTCAAATTTTCATAAAGTTTGAACATTTTCAAATTCACAAAATCTGGAATGTTCAGAAAAGTATACGCTTGCCATATTTCGGTGCATTCTGATTTTTTGACCTACCCATGCTCCGTTTCTCAGCAAACATAGTCATGAAAACACTCATTTCAGGCGCCCTAGTTCTGAATATCTGAGTGGAAACTGGTTCTGAGCAAATCTAACAAAAATTTGACAAATTCTTTGCACAAAGCCTGAATCCCCCCTTGAGTTAGTCACCCTTAATTCTGAAAATTCACGTCTCTCCTACATATTTTTCCAGACTTGCGAGAATTAGCAATCTGATATATCTGATATACCTCATAAACATCCTAATTCCCATTACTCTAAATACCAAAACGATGACAAATTTCCACTTCAAGATTCTCTTAATTCGCTCATCTCAACACTTCATGGAACACACATTACATTCACTTCTTCTTCTCTATTTCCAATTTCTTCCTTCTTCCAAAAGATGACGCATCCCAAGAAAGGGGCTGGTCCAGAGTAGGCTAGAAATGTTTTTGTTCGAGTGGGGTTCAGTCTAGAATTACGAGTTTCTTTAGAGTTAAAAAATACTCGAGCCTAACCAGAATTTTTTTTTTCGATCTCTGGTTCCCCCAGAAAGTTCAAAAGCTTTTCCTCTTCCTACTTGACCCCATTTTTTCCTTTTTTCCTATTACCTAATCTGATTATGTGGCCGTATGTCCTCCAAGTGTGTTGCACGACACAAAGTTTTTAGCCTCGAAGCACATTGCTCAGAAATCATTTTAGCAACGTTTTTCTCTTGGTGTGTGTGTGGTTGGAAAATGTCTGCTGGTCAGCTTTTTCATCATATCTGGTTTTGCTTTGATTTTATTGAGTTTTTCTTTGCTTCTTCTGAATCGGTGAGTCGAGAGCTTTAAAATAAGTATAATCATGACAAGATTTGACCGGAATTGGGTCTCGACACGAAAATGGCACAGCGGTAGCTCAAAAACAAAAATGCTCGGAATTTAGTGATGATTATGCTCATTTGAAAACTCTTGATTCACTGATTCCGAAAATATAAGTTTCATTTGCATTAGATTGAAACTGACCGAGTTAAGCTGAAATAACTGTGATAAATTTTTCGAAAATTTTCGAAACGCTGTAACTTTTCGAGTTTTTGTTATTTTTGACTAAAATTTTGTGTGAGTTGTTTCTCAAAATGTGAACTACTCGGGAAAAATATTTTCGGTAGGGTCCTGCAGCGAAAACTACAGTAATCCGGACCTTTTCGGTTTTCTTTGAAACTACTCGAAAACTAGGGCATCATTATACTTTTCTGAAAGCTCAGAATCTCAGAAAACAAATTCTCTCAAAACTTAGACTATTGGACAAAAACAAGAACCAATAATTCATTTTTTCGTGGTTTTTTGAGAATCAGAATTATTTTTGTAGTTTCTAAGGTGTTTTAGGTTTGCGTGGTTTTGGGGCTAAGATAGCAACTTTCTGGAAGAAATACTTCCGATCTGGTCTCGACACGAAATTCACAAGTAAGCCAAAATCGAATTTGCTCCAAGTATAGGCATGTTTATGCTTTTCTGAAAGCTCTGAAAGCGAATTTTCGTGTTCTTTTTTTCAATTTATATCGCAAAAAAAGAAAACCTACGAAATTATGTTGGAAAATTTGAGGAGTTGAGCCAAAAACCTTGTCCAAGAGGACTACACGACCGCGTGAAGAAACTCTTCCATGTAGGCTCCTGAACCGTTCTCTGAACTTGCAATAAAAAATAGTTTCCCTTGAGTCTCAACACGAAATCTACAGTAATCCATGGTTACTGTACTTCAGGTCGGTCATATGTGTGATAAAGGGCTCTGAACTATGGTACGGTTTCACTTTTTATTAGCTTAGCACAGTTCTCACAACAACTGCGCTCCACCGTAATGCCCTTAAAAAATGGAAATGTCTTTTTTTCTCTAAGTCTCTCAACTTCGCCCACAATTTTCCTCGGTTTCGGTAGAGCGCAGTTGGAAGAATCGTGTCGTGCTAATAGAAATCGGAAACTTATGTTTTTTGACCACCCCGCCCCAACAGCTGATTGACGTGACAACTGTGCTCTTTTGCTCTTTTTTTCGAAACTTTTTTGTAAACATTATCTCTCTGACCACCACACCAAAAAACACTTTTCCTATTTATATTTTCCCTAATTTCCATTCCTTTCCTCTTCCAACATTCCCTCGAATCCACTTGCCACTTTCTTCATCTCCACTTCATAATGTGAAACCAACAACTGTCATGTCTGCCGTCTCTCCGGTCCCCATTGTCTCTCACTCATTTTTTGAGACACCCTGATGGAGTCATCCTCTTCTTCTCGTTGTGTTTCCACTCATTTCATTTCTCTGTTTTGTTTCTTTTTTTCATAACTATGTATCACATTTTAAGACTTTTTTCTACCACTAATCTCTTTTTTCGTGTGTCAAAATGATAGACACTTTTCGAAATTTTTGGACTTTCAGGGTAGAAGTTTCTGACCAGTCGTGGATGAGAAAGTATATCGTTTCAGATTTGAGAGTTATGAAAAAACATTTTAAAAATGGGAAAACTTCCGTCCTAAACATGCTTGTGCTCATCCTGGATCCCATGATTACTGTAGATTTCGTTCCAGGAATTGCGAAACTATTTTTCCCAAAACGTTCACGGTTCTATGCTCTAGATGAGCCAAAAACTGTACTTTGATTTTTTGTTGATTTTTTCTTACAAAGGATTACTGTGGTTTTCGTTGCGATACCAAGCCGAAACGATTTGTATCTCAAAGTACTAATGGGAGAAATCTAATAAAAGCAGAATATCCAAAAGAAAATAATTAAAATAAAGATTTTCAAAACTTTTCGAAAATTAAATATTTTGTCTTGCTGTCGTATTTCTGGCAGTTTCACTCAAATTTGTATGAAATTCAGTTTTTCAAATTCACAAAGTCTGGAGCTTTCACAAAAATATAATCGTGCCTTACTTTGACCCATTTTGATTTTTGACCTTTCCTTTCGCTTCGAGACCCAAAAGCTCTAAACGTGCTAGTTCCCCATATCTATTTGAAAATAGATTCCGAGCTATTAGCACGGTGCGCTTCTTACAATCGCGCTCTACTGAAACCGAAGAAATTGTGGGCGAAATTGAGAGATCCAGAGAAAAAAGGCATTTCGGTGGAGCGCAGTTGTAAGAACAGTGCCGAGCTAGTAATCTAACAAATAAATGACTCACTTTGAAGATTCCACGACAACACATGAACTCAAACCATTATACCTGATATTTTGGAATATAATTCTCGATTGCTTTATCATTTTTATCACCACTCTCATAAAACTTAAAAATCCATCAAAAAGTGGCGGTGGCGGTCCGTTGGCCTCTCCTCACCACTGTTTCTGATACAGAGTCATGTGGTTTTCGCGTTGTTTCGACGCCGTTTGTTTGATTGATAGGCCCCACTGAACTTCTCGTCAATCCTTTATCCCTTTTATCTTCGAGCTTTGTATTGTTACTGCTTCTTTCTCACTTATTGGTGTCATTCCATTTTTTATCTTATTGGCCTCGAGATTTAGCTATTTTTCTATTAGAAAATGTTAAAATATCGCGAAAATCGGATTAGTAAGTGCGCAAATACAATTCAAAAAAATCAAAAATGTGTCCGCCGAGTGTGGAATTGAACCGACGACCTCCAGTGTGCTGGACAGGCGCGTTACCGACTGCGCCACGAGGGTGCGAATCGATGTGCTGACGTGAGAGTTAATATAACACTTCCGCTGTACTAGTTTGAGATGAGACTAGTTCTGCTGCTGACAAAAAATGAAATGTTAGAAATTGTACAAAAAATTAAGAATTGATTTCGGATAATTTCACAATAATTAAAAGTTTCAGAAGAGTTTTTTCCTGAAAAATAAACAGTTTTACACTACGGATTGCTTACTACTTTTCATTTTTATATTTAAATTCAAAGTTTCTAAATTTTTTCTGGAAAGGAAAGTAAAAAGCTTCCCACACAAATTCCACTAAATATTCGACAAAACCCCTGCATTTTTCGCTCTAAACCTACTGAATTTCCTCAATTTCCCAAATCGAGTCGCCCCGCCCACTTTCCACGTTAAGCATGGCGGCCGGCGGAACCCGGGAGATGTCGGCTGCGCGTGGGTTATAGAAATTCCACGTTATCAAGTGATAAACTAAATCTTTGTTTTTAGCAAAACCAGCTAAGGCAAAATTTGTTTGAAAATGGCCGGAACAGCCTGGTTAGGGGGTTCTATGGTGCTCGTCTCGGCCATTTTGATCCCCTCCAGCACACCAATTTTTGGAAAAAGGATCCCTTGAAGAAGGGGTCCGAAAGTCTCATGAATGTGTCGTTTTCGATAACTTGATTCACTCACTCAAAAAAGCGAATTAATTTGAATGAAAACCCTTAAACTCAGCCCAAAAATTTCCACAACTTCCCAAATCGTGTCGCCCCGCCCACTCTCCACGTTAAGCATAGTGGCCGGCGGAACCCGGGAGATGTCGGCTGCGTGCGATGTATATATTTACTTTTTTGGCGGACACTGTAAAGCTAAGCTTCATCTAGAAATAGCCGGAACATGTTGGTTAGGGGGTTCCATGGTGCTCGTCACGGCCATTTTGATATCCCTCCCCTCCAGCACACCAAATTTTGGAAACAAGGATCCCTTGAAGAAGGGATCCGAAAGTCGGTATCGGTTTGGATAAGAATGATCGGGTTTTCCAAAAATTGTTTCTCTTCAAAATTTTTTTAGTGCCAAATGAATAATTTGTCCTGTAAAACTAGAACACGACCTGGTTCTCTCTCAAAAAAAACAATTAATTTGAATAAAAACATTTAAATTTAGACCAGAAATTTCAGCAACTTCCCAAATCGTGTCGCCACGCCCACTTTCCACGTAAAGCATAGCGGCACGCGGAACCCGGGAGATGTCGGCAGCGCGCTTCGCATAACAACAATTTCAAAGTTTTAAAAACATGCCTCCGGCAAATCATCCTCTAAACTATCTTTTTCAACCATGACGCAAGGCGTACGGTAGAGAAGCTTGATGGGAGCGGAACATTTTGTTGGTTAGGGGGTTCCGCTCTGTGGCGGGTGGGTTACCCCTCCAACACAAAAATTTTGGAAAAAGGATCCCTTGAAGAAGGGATCCGAAATCGATTTGAAAGTTGATAAATATTGGTTCTGATCCCGATTTTCAGCTTTTCCCTATGGATAAACTGTTTTGAGGGGAGATGTCGATTGCACTGATTTTATAATTCTAAGCTTGTTGATCAAAATATATTCATTAGGAGTTCTGCGGTGAGCTTTAGTGAAGAGCACAGTCCATTTCGCCAAGATCCATCGGATGATGTGGTGAACGTCCCCTTCAATAACCTAATTTTGGAAAAAGAATCCTGCAAAAGCAGTCCGAAAGTCACAAACACTGAAAAGAAACCAAAGATTATATCCCCCTGTTTCAAGGAACCCATTCTAAGTGTTAACGATTCTCTCTTGCGGAAAAAAAACAGAGTTCTCACACTTCATTATTCCGGATTACATATTATATGTGGTCCCGTTCCTTCCGAAATTTGAGTTCCTTGTTTCATTCCGGAACCCCCAAAACACATGGTTATTATGTTTTTGGTTGGGAGGATGATCAAAATACCATTTTTTCAAAAATTACAAATTCTTCAATTTTATTTTTCATTTTTTCCAATTCTTCAAGCTTGTGAATCCCGATGTCGAGATGTCCAAATGTCCGAAATAGTTCTGTCTGTATGTCCATCTGTGTGTCTGTCTCATCCGGATGTCCACATCCCCCATTTGAACACCAATTATTCATCATCATCTAGCCTTTAACCTCATTTTTAGTCATCCCATTTTTTCTCAATTTTTCTTATGAATATTCAGAAAAAATTAATAAATTAAAAGATCGAACGACTAGTTTTGTCTTTTTTCTATATTTGCTGGGTACTTCTAGGCTTTTTGAGACTGAAAATTTCTCAACAAAACAGGAAAAAATTTTCTCAAAAATACATGTTCGGTTTTTACAAGTCTTGTTTTGAAATGACCCAGTTTTGAAATGTCATAGTTTTGAAATGTCAAGTGTCCCTGTTTTCAATTCATATATAATTTTTCTGTTACGTCACATGATTTTTGAAGTGTCATCGCTTTTTTCTTTTTTTTCAGAATCTTATGAGTCCCCCCCTCCCCTCCTTCCTCCAATTAAAATTCCATAAAATTCTTTTTATTCAAATTCTTCTTTTCCTCCGCCACCTCCCTTCTCTATTTCCTCTTTGTCATCTCCTCCTTTTCCTTATTTTTTGACCATTTTTCAAAAAAAATTTATAATTTTCAAAATTTACTCAGAAGCCCCCCGCCCCTCCAGAAGACGTTTTCCACCAGGCACGCCTTCTGCGAATACCGATCCAAATGATCTAAGAAAGAGAGTGATGCGATTTCTGCTCATCGTCCAACTCTTCTTCTTCTACTTTTCCTCGGCGGCCAACAGCGAGAAGAAGTGCTCCAGAAATAGGTTAGTGAATTTTTTTACGGATTATTTTGTTATTTACGGCTTGGAACTAAAAAATTTGAATTTAGCGGGTCAAGAGCTTTCATAAAAGTATAATCATGCCTGGTTTTCGAGGAAAATCGAAACAAGTACAGTAGTCCGGGATTACTGTAGTTTTCGCGCCGGGACCCTAACAAAAATATTTTTCCAGAGTAGTTCACGTATTAAGAACTGAGTCACACAAAGTTTTAGTCAAAAAAACGAAAACTCGAAAAGTTACAGAGTTTCGAAAATTTTCGAAAATTTCATCACTCTCATTTCAACGTAACTCGGTAAATTTCAAACAAATGCTGATGAAGTCAGTATATTTGGAATCAGTGAATCAAAAGCTTTCACATGAGTATAATCATGACTATATTCCGAGCAAATTTATTTTTGATCTACCGCTGCGCCATTTTCGTGACGGGACCCAATTCCGACCAAACCTTGCCGTGATTATACTCATTCGAACGGTCTCAATGAGCTGAATTCGATAAAATCATTTTTAACGCGATTTTCAAAAAGTTATAATAATTTTCAGCATAAACCTCGGAAAACTCATCGACACCCTACTCACCGATTATGACACACATTTGTTGCCGGAAGCGGAGGGAGTCAATGTCACAATTGAACTTCATGTTCAGGGTGTGTCTGGGATATCTGAGATCACGGGTGACTTCTCACTGGACGTAATGTACAGTGAGATATGGCAAGATCCGAGGTTATCATTTAAGCATTTGAATGTTTGCGCAACGAATATCACATTGAAGGTGAGAGAAAGTTCGCTCTATCGCACAGAGTGCAACGGAGCGCATTTGATGTCAGTACTTAATTTGAAAACACTTCAGTCCGATTTCCGGAAAAAAATCTGGACACCCGATACGTGTATTATCAATTCGAAATCCAGCTCAATTCACTCGTCACCCAGCGAGAATACATTTGTGATTTTATACGAGAATGGACTTGTTTGGAGTAATTTCAGGTGCGTTTCTAGTTTGGACAGTTAATGGGATAATTAATCGATAATTTGTTTAGGTTAAATGTCAAGACGCCGTGCTCCGTGAATCTAAAGGTGAGTCAACCCTCCTCTTTCTTGTATCGCCTGGGGTGCGGATACTTTGGTGCGCGCGTGGCCGAGTGGTTAACGCGCCAGGCTTTTGTGCGGTCTCACCAAAGTTCAATCTCCTGCCAAGTTAAAAACTTTTTTTACTTTTTTGGTTTTTTTCTGGGTTGTCTAGTGAATTTTTTTCACGTTTCAGATGTTCCCGTTCGACTCATTATCATGTGAAATCGTGCTGGAATCCTACTCATTCAACACTGACGAAGTACGGTTAATGTGGCATGATGTGCCTATAACAATGATGGAAAAGGTTAATTTTACAAAAGAATCTTAAGTAGATCAAAATTTTTCTCCAGGTAGAGCTACCGGATTTCGATCTAATAGGTTGGTCGACTGACCATCAACGGTTAGAATATCCTAATGGAATATGGGATCGAGCAAAGGTGAGTTCGATCTACACGGTTTAAAACAGTAACACAAATAGTCATAGATGCGTAGGGTCATGGTGTTTAGATTTCGAAAGTTTCAGACTAGAGTTTCCACGAAAACTGCATTTGTAAGTCGAGGCAGCATGACCCTATAAATATTCTTCATTCAATCGATATTCTCCCTATTATTAATCTCCCAGTATTTTTGATCTACACACGTGTGTGTATGTTGGCGTTGCACCTGACCCTACGCACAAATGCACATTGATTCGGAATGCGATTTGTGAATTCAAGATTTTGAGAACTTTTTCAAAAACTGAAAAAATTCCGATTTTCAAGTTTTTCCGCTTGATTATTGTTATATAATATTTAGTAAGAGACATCCGACACACAGACATACATTCCACAAAATGTTCATTTTTAAAAACATTTCAGGTCAAATTCACGTTCGCCCGTCGCTACGGTTTCTACCTTTTCCAATCGTACTTCCCCACTTCACTTACCGTAATCTCGTCATGGGTTGGATTCTTCTTCGACGTCAGGAGTGTCTCCGCAAGAATCACTCTCGGCGTCTCTTCTCTTCTCGCACTTACTTTTCAATTCGGAAACGTGTTGAGACATTTGCCACGTGTCAGTTATATCAAGTGTCTCGATGTCTGGATGATTTTCTCCGTCATTTTTATCTTTTGCACTCTGGTGGAGTTGGCAATAGTTTGTCAGTTGAATAGGTATGTCTGGAAAAGAAAACAAAAAAAGATTGGAGAGGGAGGAATTGAACCATGGTCGCTAGATTTTAAAACGAAAGCATTAGCCACTATAGTCAAAACTAAAGAGCGGCTGAAGGTGGTGATAAAACCGGGAGAGAATGAGGGGAGAGCGAAAGTGGAAAGTAATTTTCTGACTTCCAGATGGGAACGAGAACGACAAATCGGGTCAAAAGTGCTTGGTCATTGGCTGAATCAGATCCGAAAAACCAGGAAAAAAGAGACAAAAGGAGGAGACGAAGGTGGTGGTGGAGGTGCTCTCAGGAAGCGGATCCCGATTCTAGCTCAACTGAAAGCGGCGGCCGACGCGAATTCTGGAACCGGAACTACGACGACGGCGATCACATCACCGAATTCGAATTCAATTCAGGATAATAATAAGCTGGTGGCAAATAATTTTACTTCGGTGGGTACCCATTTTTGAAAATTTAATTTTTCTTAATCAATATAATATAAATCCATGTTCCAGATAGAGCACGAAACGTATGCATACGAAAAGAAGAACGGATTCGCTCATCGTTTGCAGCGATTCGTTTACGCGATTTGCCCACCGGATCGTGATTGGACTATTACGAGTGTACAGGTAAGCTATCAAATGAACCGTCGGCTTTTAACGCCAAGGAGAGCTCGGCGACTTCCTCCGCCCATGTGGCGCAGGCGGTAGTGAGTCTGCTCGTCGCGCTAGGGGTCGCTGGTTCGGTTCCTGATCAAGACGAAACCTGTTTTGCCTTTTTATTCTGGACATCCAGACATGTAGAATTTGATTTTCAGGTCGATCGGTGTTCTATGATAATGTTTCCTCTCTCTTTTCTCATCTTCAACGTTGTGTAAGTTTTTTTTCTACTTTTTCAGGAAAAAAGTATGTTTATTGCTCTTTTTTTCTTCACAAATTTCTATTTTTTATCAAATAATTATTTTCAGATACTGGTCAATTTACTTCATGAAAATGGATCGTCCTATGTAATTCTCTTCTCATTCCCCCAACCGTCTTTATCGTTTTCATCGAATTTTCCTTCAATTTTTCTACTTTTTCCTTCAAATCGACCAATTTTTTCTCATTTTTCGCCATTTTCCGGTGCCATTTTTGTCTTAAAAAACAGATTTTTTTCGTAAATTAACAAAAAAACAAAATCAGGGTTGTAGCTTGCATTCTTTTTGTGTGTTTTTTGTATTTACCATGTTTTCGTATTATATTTAAAATGAATTCTAAAATTTTTTTTTTTCGAAAATTTTTAGCATAAATTCGGAAGAATTGTTGCAAAAATGCAAAAGGAAGTGAAAAAAATGGTTCTCAAAAATTGTCGTCAAATCTGATGCAAGCACACAGCGTGGTGTTTGCGGACACACACAAAACATAGTGAGCGGCGGAAGTCGTGAGATGTCGGCTGCACATTTTAGTGACCTTCCCGGTGATTTCGATTCAATTCGGTTTTAACCCCAGTAACCAAGGTTAGTAAGGGATTCGACCATTCGAAAGAGTGCGTTGATAAAACTATAATTTTTGGAACAGCTTCTTCGGGGTTCTCCGTTGAAGCGACAATAGATCTATTTCAAATGAGAAAATTTGATCGAAAAGAACTTTTCGACTTACAACACTTTCCGGAAGGAGAATAGCGTCATAATGCTTGTTTTTTTTTTCAAATTTTCCGTCTTTCTGAAAATTCTCGAGTTTTGAACTCCAAGAGCTGTTATAAAAGATTTTAATGAAGTGAGAAACAAAACAACGCAAAATCAACGATGGTAATGAATTAACAAAGTATAAATCAAGAGAAAAAACAACTGATCGGGACCAAAAAAGAAAAAAAACCGGACAAAGAATCAATAATTTAAAGCGCCACACTCCCCAAAAGAGTTTTCGCCACTTCCACAAGTTCGGCGAGTTTCTCCGATTCATCTCCAGCAACACGACTTCCAGCATCCTTGTCGAGACGTGTCAGGATTCCACGGAGGGATAGACGCACTTTGGCGGATGCCTGGAAGAAAATTATTGAATTTGACATTGTTGTCGGGCTTCAAAAATGACCCTTTTCACAAATTTTTTTTGAAATTTTTTCAATTTTTCATCGAAAATGTGAAAATTGCTTCAAAAAAATTGCAAAAAAATTGAACTTTGGCGGCAAATTACCCGGGCCTCGACATGTATGGATTTCTGGCTATTACCTCTTTAACCGACGTCTCCGACGCCACAAACTTGGCCAATTCGAGTCGATCCTCGGCCAATCTCACCGCCGTCTCCACCACCTCAACCGCCAATTTCTCCTCTTTCGGCCACACCAGCTTCCCATTCACTGCCGCCAGACTCTTCTCCATCAACTGTAAATACTTCTCGAATTCCGTTCGAGATTCAGAATTCAGAGTTTTCGGTTTCTTGAGGAGAGCATGAGCACGAAGAGTTTTCGATGAGAGAGTCTGATGATTCGCTGAGATTCGAGCCAGTAATTTGATCATTTCTTCTTTAACTTTCTTATTTTCAGCCTTCTCTTCTTCTTCATTTTCCATTGAAATTTCAGCTTCTCTTCTCAGAATTTGCTGAGAAATCAACTCCAGAACATCATCATCTGCTCCTCGTTTATTCATATCCAAAAGTCGGTGATACGACTGAATCGCTTGTGAAAACTCGCCGACATCCACCGACAACAACATATAATTCTCCCAGACATGCGGATGCTCGTAGTTGTATTTCAACGCTTCCTGCAACAGTTTCCACGCTTTCGGCTTCTGACCGTGACGGATATAGGCGGCCGAGAGGTTATTCCACGCTTCGAAATGATCGGGTTGAAGGGAGACACATCGATGATAGCATTGAGTGGATTCCTTATAGTTTTCCAGTTTCCATGCACAGTAGCCTGCGTTGAACCACGTTCCCAGTTGGATTGGCTGAAAACGAACGTTGGTTACGAAACTCTATTGGACAGGCCACGCCCATTTCTGCAAATTCACAACTGCACCATTGGAACAACTGAATTTTTTCAAAGGTTCCTATTTTGAGTTCCTAAAAGTTGGCGGAGCTTATTTTCATTAATATAAGCCCCGCCCATTTTTCAAATAGGAGCAGAGCTAAATGATTTAAAAGCTCCGCCCATTTTTTTGCCGTTTTGAGCTTTTCGAGTGGGAAAACGTTCAAACAGCTGAAAAACTTCGGTTTAAAATTTCAAACTCCGCCCATATTTAGGCCACGCCCACATTTGCAGTTTCAGTTTTTTGGGTATGGCTTTGAAGACTAGACACGCCCATTTTTGTGAAGTCCCTAAAAGTGGGCGGAGCTTATTTTCATGAATCCTGCATGAATATAAGCCCCGCCCTTTTTCAAATCGGAGCATGGCAGAGAAAAAAGAAGCGACCTATTTTTTGTCGTTTTGAGCTTTTTGAATGGGAAATTTTTTCAAACTCCGCCCATATTCAGCCCAAGCCCACATTTCCAGCTTTCAATTTAAAAAAAAACATGGATTTGAAGACTAGCCACGCCCATTTCTGTCAAGTTCCTAAAAGTGGGCGGAGCTTATTTTCATGAATCCTGCATGAATATAAGCTCTGCCCAATTTTCTTGAAATCTGAGTCCGTCTAAATGATTCAAAAGATTCCGGATGGGATTGCGGTTAGTCTCCGCCCATTTTTTTGCCGGTTTGAGCTTTTTGAGTGGGAAAACTTTTGAAACCCCTGCAAATTATTGCTGAATGATTTCAAACTCCGCCCATATTTTGACCACGCCCATATTTTCAGCCTTCAGGTTTTTGAGCAGGAATTCGAGGACTAGCAACGCCCATTTTTGCGCGCATTTTGATGTGAATAAATGGTTTGAGCATGAACTGACAAAAGGTGTAGTCTAAATTTAGCGAAATTTCAAGCTCCACCCATATTTAAGTCATGCCCAAACTTCTTTGTTTTTTGGAAATTTTCAAGAAAAATGCGTCACAATTGCAAAAGGGGCGTGGCTTAAAAATCTTTGATAAAAAAAACACTAATTTCGCCACAGCGTTCACTCCGAAAGTTCAAAGAAGAGCTTGGATAAAGGGTGGGCGGAGTTTAAACTACAAGCCACGTCCATTTTTGCAAATTCAGCGCACGGCGTTCCAGCTTCCAAACAAACCTGTAACTCCAAACTGCGTCTCAAATGTTTGTATGCCTCCTCGAACTTCTTATCCATCAACAGAACATGTCCAAGTGATCGATGAGCCCGTGCATTCCTGTCTCCAGACAACTCGATCGCCTTCAAAAAGTATTCAGGATTCCGTGTGATATCACCCAAGAAGACGTGGAGCATCGAATCGTCCGGTTTCTCAGCGATCAGTCGTCGAATCAGTGTCTCAGCTTTGTCCATTTGACCCAATTGTTTGTAACACTCGATGACACCATCCCACATTTCGAGACGTTCGAGAATGAGCAGTGCTTCGGAAGTGCATCCGAGTGATTTCAGAATTTCAGCCAAAAGGACAGACGATTGCCAGAATGGAGTGAGACCACAGGAGAGGATGTGCGCGGTACGGGGAAGACGGTCTGGAAAAGAAAAATGGATTGAGAGAAAATACGGGCGGGGTTTATAGAGCTCCGCCTACTTCCTTCTGGCTCAAATATGGGTGGAGCTTAAATTTCGCTAAATTTAGACCACACCCCTTGTCAAGATGCGCAAAAATGGGCGTGGCTAGTCTTCAAATCCATGTTTTAAAAATAAAGCTGCAAACGTGGGCGTGACCTATGGGCGGAGTTTGAAATTTTTAAACCAACATTCTCCAGCTTGCAGATTTGTTATCAGCGGGAACGTTGAAAAAAAAGAATCGTGCGACAATGGGCGTGGCTTGTGGTTAAGGTTCCGCCCACTTTTCCAAGCTCTGCTGTTGCGAAATTGTTGTTTTTAATCGAAGATAATTAAGCCACGCCCCTTTTGCAATTGTGACGTACGTTTCTTGAATATTCCTAGACATAGGAGCGCTGATTAAATATGTGTGGAGCTTAACATTTTGTTAAATTCAGACCATTTATTCATTTCAAATTGCGCCCAAAAATGGGTGTGGCCTGTCTTGAAATCCATTCTCAAAAAACTGAAACTGCAAATGTGGGCGTGACCTGAACATGGGCGGAGTTTGACATTTTAAAACCAACATCAAAAAGTTCAAAACGGAAAAAAATGGGCGAAGCTTACGAGAATTCCCATCCGGAATCTTTAAAATCATTTTGCCATGCTCAGATTTGGAAAATGGGCGGAGCTTATATTCATATAGAATTCATGGAAATAAGCTCCGCCCTCTTTCAAGAACTTAAAAGAAATGAAGAAAATGTCTCTACAATTCTTCAATTCCTTACCTTTAACATCTACAGTATCCTCCACTCCCTGCTGCAACTTGACTACCAATTCCGACTGAACGCATGCTCGATCCACATGTCGACCCCGCCCCTTTTCCAGTTCTGCTCTCGCCAACAACGCGGCCGCCTGAATACTCCAATGACGTCTCGCAGCGATGACAGTATCCAGGAACGGAGAGCATCTTTCATGAATTAGAACATCGTGTCGATGAGTTGCCGCCTCGTGACGAGCAATCCATAGAAGACAGGAGAGTTGACAGGGGGTGAGAGTACGTCCGTCGACACGGGCGGTGCCGTCTTCGGTGATGGCGATTTCTTCGAGGAGAGTGTCGTCGTTGAGATTGCAGCTTTGTGGAATATCAGAGTCTGGTGGGAGTTGGGGGCCAACGGATATTGAGGGATCCTGGAAAATGGGGAAAATTGGTTTCTTGGATAGTTTTTTTCCTATAGATTACAGTAGCCTGTTATTCGAATCTAGGATGCTAAGGAAATCATTTTAGGGTCAAAATCGGTTTAAACCGCTTAAAACCAGTACTTTTCTGTATTTTCAGTTTCTGTGCACAAAATTTGAAGAATTCCCAACAAATCAAATTTTTTGAAAACAAATGGTGAGAAATATCTGCTTTTTATCAGAACAAAACAACTCTTTTGGATTGAAAAATGAATTATTGGCGCACCTTCGGCGCGTTTTTCGTTTCGACGATTGAAACGTCCCGATTCTCGATCTCCAGGATCAATGTAGAAGATTCTAGTAATTTCAGAAGATTAAAATTTTTTGAATCCGTAGAATTACAGTAGTTTGAATCTAGGATAGCCCCTTTAACTGAAACGGCTATAGATCCAGATGGTAGGATCATCTAGATTTCCGATAGTGACTTTCTGATCCTGGATTACTGTAGCTCTCCACCCCCTCTCACCTTATGCACCAAAACCAGTTGTGCAATAGTCTTCTGCTGAAACCGTGTCCGTTTTCCCATCATTCCAGTCAAATCGATATTCAGATTGCATTCGTCACTCGCTTTTTTGATCAAGTCATCCGCTTTATCATATTCGAAGAACTGGTAGTGTACGGCGGCCATTTCAAGAAGTATCTCGCATCTCTCATCTGATGAGAAGCTTGGATCCGATTCAGCGATGAGAGTTTTCAGTTTTGTCATCTGAAAAAATTTGGATTCTAATGGGATACTGTAGTTGGGAAATTTGGATCCTAATGGGGTACTGTTGTTTGGAAATCGGGATCGTAATTGGGTACTAGAGTTTGAAAATTTGGATCCTGATGGGGTACTGTAGTTTGGAAATTTGGATCCTAGTGGGGTACTGTAGTTTTGATTCAAATTTGATCCAAACTCACAATCGGTTCCAAATCGGTCTTAATCGACTGTTCCGGATCGATAAGAAGCTGTTGCCACACCAAATAGAATTCCAGAATCACTTTCAGACCTGCTGGTGTCACATTTGAAGAATCTTTCAGTTGTTGAACATGTCCGTGAGCCAAGTGAAGAGCCCATAGTGATTTCGACGCAGCACTTGGAGCATTTAGTCCACGCGTCAGATTCTGGCGGGCGAGCTCTTCGGAAATGAAAGTGGCTGAGTTGTGGTCTGGAAATCGAGGAGAGTGTGGAGGTGGATTTTCAGATTTTCAGAACTTTAGTGGGAATCGGCAACTCGGGTTCGATTCTCTACCCCTTCCACGACGCATTGCTTTTAAATTTGGGGGTTTCGCTTAGATGTGATAGAGGAGGTGAGGAGCAGCGGAATGAAATACAGTTTTGATGTTTTTTGGGGACTGCAAGACGTTTTAGGAATGAGGTAAGCATAGGGATGTAGAGCTGGAAAAGAGCTATCGATTGAGCTGTGAATCACTTGGAACAGATGATTTTGAGGGAAGATGTGACTGAAAATGTCTGGAAGCTGAAAATGAATGAAACTCGATTTTTAGGACAATGCAGGTCTCTCACGCTGCGAAAAAGGACTGCAAGAAACGTGAAGTCGATTTTTTCTTTTTTTCACTGAAAATGCAGTATTTTCAGGTTTTCAGACGTCGCAACGGATGAAAAAAGGTCTCGTCCATCAGAATTGTAGAAAATGAAATTTTCTATCTTAGGAGTCAAAAAACGTGCGTTTTGGTCAGAAATTGACTTTTTTGATACAGAAAAATGGTTTTCAGAAAAATTCAAAAATTATGTTTTTCTGTATCAAAAACGTCAATTTCTGACCAAACGTCATGTTTTCTAGCTCATAAGATAGAGAATTCAATTTTACACAATTCTGATGGGCGGGACACTTTTTTCATCCATTGCGACGCCTGGAAACCTGAAAATACTGAATTTTCAGAGCAAAAAACAAAAGAATTAAAAAGTTTCTTGCAGTTCTGTTTCGCAGTGTGGGAGACCGTGCAGTGTCCTAAAACCAATTTTCAGTCATTTTCAGCTTCCAGACATTTTCAGTCATATCTCCCTTCAAAATCATGCGTTTCAAATGATTCATAGCTCAATCGATAGCTTTTTCCATGCTCTACATTCCTGTTAACCTTCCATCCTTCTTCCAACCTCTATTCTCTCACAGTCCCCAAAAAACATCAAAACTGTATTTCATTCCGCAGCTCCTCGCCTCGTCTATCACATCTAATTACCGCAAAACCCCCAAATTTAAAAGCAATGCGTCGTGGAAGGGGTAGAGAATCGAACCCGAGTCGCCGATTCCCACTAGATGTCGCCGAGAAGCCCTATCCACCCAACCATCGCCGCTGATTCGTTTCGACGACGGTGACTGCTCATAGCGTGAGCACCACTTCTCTCTTTTCGCATGCAGTCTTTTTTTTCTTCGCTTCGTTTTTGCTTCTTTTTTTGTGTACTCCGTTTTTTTTCTCTTTTCATGGAGCACATGCACACACGAAGTAACACAACAGAGATAGAGAGCAACTTGCTCTTCGAGGGAAAAGAGCACAAGGGGTCGGCGGTGGCGGCGGCGACGGCGACGAGGAGGGGGGAATAGAGTACCCGGCGCCAGGAAGATGGCAGAGAAACGAGAGGGTTTGTGCACTATTTCAGCTGCCGACGACTTCAACTATACGACTTTCCATATGAGTGTGTTAGTAGTCGAGGGTCTAGGATGGCTTGAATTTTTTAGGCCACGTAGATAGTTATGTCTAGAACCGGGATGTTCTGGATCCTGAACAGATCGGTGACTTCTAGATCGGACTGTGAGAAGAGCTCTTTTTTTTTGAATTTTAACACCCCAAAACAAATTTTAAAGAACTTTTCATTACTAAATTCACTGTAGAATTATTCCAATCTGTCAATTTACTAGATTTACAGCTCAAAATGCCCCAAAAACTCCTAAAATTATTGTTGAAAAAAACATGGTCTCTTTTACTTGAACTCGGGGAATATTGATTGCTAAATCGAAATAGAGTTCTAGCATAAGACATCTAACTAGGCTAGAATTAGAGCTAGCATTTTTTGAGCCAAGTTTTAGACAACCCCCAGAATCCGAATGATTTGTCTCAGCAGCTCGACAATATCTGGTCTGAAGTCCAAGTTAGCCTAGTGCAGGCATAAACATATCGGACTATGCTTTAAAGTGTCCAAAATAGGTATCAGACGTTTTCGGTCGGCCTGTATATAGAATATCTGCAAACCAGGCCGGCACGTATGACTGTTTCATAACGTGCCTCGTGCCAGGCTTGAATAAATTTTTGTTCATTTTTGCGTTTTTTGTACTTTTTCCAAGTCATTAACGACTAACCATCTGGCCCCGTAGTAGGTCACTGACATAGAACTCGCTGGAATCTATACTTTGGTATATTATTCAGCTCATAAGACTCAGTTTAAGTGAGTTATAAGCCGGCCGGTTCGCCCCCTCTCTTTAAATCCGATCGCAAGTACTCTATATGTAATAGGGTTCAAATATTTGGATTTTGAACAAGTCTGGTTTATTTTAGTTTATCGACTAGATCTATGCTGAGCTTGACAACTTAAATTGAAGTGAATTCTCTTTTTCGTCCCAAGAATTCAAGAAATTCAGAAAATATGAATCTTGAAATGCTTCCAAGCCTTTGGCCCGTAACAACTACAATTTCAACGTCACTTCAGCTTCCGATAATTTGAGTTTCAGCCAATCTCAATTTCACTGGCCCTATTTCATTCTAACTTGATTTCAGTCTCCTTCTAGTCCCCTTACCAGTGTATCCAACGTGATTGCTCGCCAACACATGAGTCACCAGATTTGCCACAAATCGCCAAATGTCATCTCGGTGCTTTTCGGTGATCTGGAAAATGAGAATAGTGTTTTTGGATGAAGATCTGATCATTTTTGCAAGAAATCACCGCGATTTTGAGACAAAACGCAAAAAAAAGCAATTTTAGTTGAAAATGTTTGCAAAACTTGGCTTAAACCGAGTTTTCGTAAAATTTAAGTGAAAAATTATGAATTTTTCTGAATAAAATGTGAAAATTCAGCGCAGAAAATGCATTTTGACTGAAATTTCACACATTTTTCCGGTAAAAATCTTATTTTTATACCTGTTATTGCCAAAATTTCAATTTTTTTCGAAAATTTGTTGAGTTTTCGCGAATTTTCTGCTTAAATTGAGTTTTAATTCAACTTTTCAGCATATTTCTTTCTTTTCCAGAATAAACTTTCTATTTCTAATCACCTCCTCAATCTGTTTCTCATTCGATAATCCAGCGATGGTTGCTATTAAATCAGCCATCTGAAATTTTAGCTGAAAATAGACGGGGCCAAAATATAAAAAAATAACTGGTAGAGGCAGACTTTTTTTTCTAGAAACCTCATAAATCACAAAAAAGTAAAGAAGAATTATTAAATCACGACTTATTATTCAAAGAAGGCGGGATATGAAAAAGAGAGACAGAGAGAGGTAGGGAACGGGTCAAGACAGTTCTTATTGTAAAATTTAACATTATCAAAAAAAAAAATTAATCAAAAAAAAATACAAAAAAATCGTAAAAACGGGGGATTTTAAGGAAGATATGGGTGAGAAGTACGGAGTTGTGAGGAGACAACGATAAAAAATGATTAAGAACATGTAAAGTGGGCGGAGTCTAGGAAGGGACGACTATTCTACCTGTAATTACGAGATCCGGGGCGTACTGAAGTATTAAAAGGGAAAAATATGGAAGATTTTAGATTTGAAAAATTGAGAAAAAACGAGAAAATTTATTTCTTGAATCCCTTCAATATAGGATAGATTTGCCCAAACGCATCGTCAATGTCCTTCTTCGTTTTGGCTCCAGTGATAACGACCTGGAAATGGGAGAAATTCGGTGATGGGGTTTTTTTGACTGGAAAATCGTGAATTTTTAGTGAAAATCAGCCAAATTCAATATTTTCACTATTTTCATAGTTTTGTAAAGGTCCGGCTTCAAAAAATGAACCGTTTTTTTCAATTTTTCATCGAAAATGTTAGCACTTTTGAATATTTCTCCAAATTCTGAATTATTTTCACGAAAAAATTTCAAAAAATTCGAATTTGGCGCCAAATGCCCGGACTATTTTTCGCAAGAGCTGATCAAAATATGACCTCGGCCTGGAATTTAGCATGTTTTCTAATGAAGTGAACCGATTTTCATTACTTTTATGTCTAAATTAGTTGTTGAAGCTGATTCTTATGGAATTTTACAACAACATTAACTGTTTCGGTAATGAATTGTACACCGGACTCTAATTTAGTAAACAGTTCCAGTTTTAGTCGTCAAAAGCTAGGAAAGAAATACTTAATACTCATTTGTTGGCTTTTTAACCGTTCTTTGACAGAATACAGGCGAATTCCAGCTTTAAAAAAAGTGTTTTCTTCAAAAACTTAATCGTCAAAAACGAAAATTTTTTCATTTTATTGTTAGTATTAGCACGGCACGCGTCTTACAACCACGCTCTACCGAAATCGAAGAAAATGTTGTCCGAAATTGAGAGATCTAAAAAAGATACATTTTTCAATAGCAATTCGGTGGAGCGCAGTTGTAAGAACTGGGCCGAATTAATAGAGAAAGTTAAAATTATAGATATGCAGTTTCGAATCGCTCTAAATTTGAATTTCTTAAAACTTTTTGGTCTCACATTTTCCAGAAAAAGAGCAAGATCTTTGCTCAAATTCGTAAAATCCACAATGATTTTCCGATTTTCTTTCATTTTTTCATGAAAATTTTCCTATTATTACCTTCCCCGACACAAAAATGAGGAGCACAACTCTCGGCTTAACCATTCGATAAATCAATCCGGGAAACAGTTCAGGCTCATAGGTACTGAATTGAGCGTGAGTGATACACAATCCTTCGAGTTGAATCGGGAAACGCACATCACACGAGCCAACCATGTTTTGGACCTAAAATTTGGTGATTTTTATAGATTTTCACCATATTCATACTTGTCAAGACCCGGTTTTTTTCACTTTTTCATCGAAAATGTGACCATTTTTGATGATTTTTCAGCATTTCTTCTAACTCTGAAAATGGTTTTAAAAAATTGACTTTTTCGTGAAAAAAATTCGAAAAAATTGAATTTTTTATTTTGGCGCCAAAATACCCGGGCCTTGACAAGTATGACCACATTAAATTACCATAAACTCAGTGAATTTCGCCTGGAATCCCAATTTCTGTACGATTCTCGCATATTTTCTAGCAGCAAGTCGACTAGCCTCCTCTGATTTCGCTCCAGTGCACACCATTTTACCACTTGAAAAGATGAGAGCAGTAGTTCTCGGCTCACGAATTCTCATGATAACCGCAGCGAAACGTTTCGGATTGTATTCGGCGTTTCTGGCGTGCAGCGCGATCTTTTTCAGATCTAATGGGACACCCAAATTGACAGTTGACACAATATTCTGAAGAGCCGGCATGGGTATGTCCAGTTGACTCGCTGGAGTGGCTGGAACCATTGTGGCGGCGATGTTACTGGCTGGTGGATGCATCAGAGAGTCCCTCTCGAAGTTATTATAGGCGATTGGTGTCATTGGAATGGCCAGATTTTGAAAGGCGACTGACGGTGGGTTGATATCCATACTGTGATGCATCACTGATCCCGGGTTACGGTCTGGTCCGACGGAGGCGGGGTTTATGTTGAGATTCAGGTTGGAATTGGCGAGGTGGGAGTGCATTTGCATTGAGGAACCTTGGAGACCTGAAAAGAGAAAAGTTAGGGAAGGGATTCTGGAGGATGACGAATTTACAGAATTTCTAGAAAGAATTTCTTTCAAAGAAACAACGAGAAGTTGAAAATGATGAGAATATTATCACGAAAAGTTCAATTCAGTATGAAAGGCCTCCATTACAACCAGAAATTGAGATTTTCGGTTCAAATGTTGAACGACCAAAACATTTTTTACAGACTTGCAAAATATCGACCCGGGCCGGTGAGGAAGTTTGCCGTCCCGGAGTCCAGAAATGTGCATAATTTTTTCACAAAATTTTGTTATCGATATGTCAAAAATAGTCGAAAATTCTATATTTTGCGAAAAAAACGACAAAATTTCCAACTTTTGTACTGTGATTCGGACCGGGCCAGGTCGGGGGAAATTCTCAAAATCGGTCCGGCCCGCCCCTTGCAAATCTGATTCCTTTAATTTTGATCTACATTTCGTTTTTGATATTTGAGAAAAAAGATCGTTCGACAGGGAGGAAAATGTCGAGAAAAGGAAAATCGGTCTCCATGAAAAAGACGTTTTATCGAGAGAGCGGCAAACAGAACCATGAATTTTTTGTTTATGGGAGCCGACTTTTCGAAAAAGATCTATATTTAAAGAATTTTTATTTCGAATTTTCAGTTTTACATAGCGTCTGTCGGACAATAAAAGCGTGATTTTCAGATAGAAAATGAGACTGAAAATCAACATTTCAATCTTTTAGAAGAGAAAAATAGTGGTTTTTAGCGATTCATCACAAAAATAAGTCAACGATTTTCGTGTGGTTTTGTTAAAAATTTCTGTTTATGCCGAAAATTCTGAAAATGACAATATTTCGAAATTTTTTCTTTGTTTTCTCATGCATCGGAAGATCAAACATCTGCTTTTTCAAGCAAAAAATTTATAGCTGTGAAAACTGTTTTTTCCAGATTTTCAACTTATTTTTTTCAAATCCAGTGTTATTTGGGTGTTAAACCGAAATTTTGAGCCACGTTCTACTGCCAGGCTGCTAAAATTGGAATTTTTGTTTCATTCGAAACTCCTCGAAATCGGTTTTCTCCAGACATGCAATATATCGGCTCGTCAGTCCTGAGTCAAAAAATGAGCGCAATTTTTCCGAAGTTTCTGGAAACTTTCATCAAAATTAGTCAAAAATCCTATGCACGCTCGAGTTTTAACGATATGTGAAAACATAGTGGAAAATTGGCCTTTTTTGCAAAAAATTCAAATTTTTGTAGTGTGACCCGGGCCGGCCCGTTGCAAGTCTGGTTTTTTTCTGTCGAAAAATCAGTTTCCTATGCTACAAATCCGTCAAACTCCGACCGAAACTGACATTTTTCTCAAAGTTCTTTTGTCTGAAAATCACAACTCACTGTGCATCTGATGCGACTGCATCGGTTGAATCGATTGTGGATTAACCATACTTCCAGGTCCGAGAATCGAATTGGGTCCCATCACAGAGTTCGGTCCGTGACCTGTCAGAATCGACGACGGTCCACCGAGAATCGAACTGGGACCTCCGTGAGCAGGGGTCTCACCGCCAAGCATTGAACGAGCCGGACTGTTCATATTCATTTCTTGAATATGAGTTCCTGGAAATGGGAATATGATGAATTGAATGGAAAAAAGATAGAGAAAAGTCTAGAAAAGAACGGGAGAGAAGGTCAATGTGTGGTTTCGATAACGACTACGATAGAGCGCATTTGTCTCCATTAAGGCGTGGGAATCAATAACGAAAATTAGGAAAGACATCAATTTTTTTTGGGAAAAATGTGATTTTTCATAAGACTCTATACGAAAAATCCTGAAAACGAAAAATAAATCATAAACTTATAAATTCAGAGTTTTGAGTGATATTTGTTGTAAAATTCGGTTTTTTTGTTCGAAAATATATTTTCAGCAGCAAAAATTCTTCTATGCAAATTTTTCTGAAATACAAATTTCTAGGAAAAAAATTCGTTTTGCACAAAAAAATGTTTCAAATTTTCTTTTCGAGTCTGATGAATCCATTTTTCGAGTGAAAAATCCAGAAAATTACAAAAAAAACGAAGTAAATTAGGTATTTCAGTGATTAAAACACTGTTCAAGATAATGATTTTCAAAAAAAAAGCTTTTCAAAACTTAAACAAAAATTGCATTTAAAAATCAAAATCCAAATCAACAATAACGAAAAAACAACAGAACAGAACAATTCAATTCTTAAAACCAAAAAATTGTTTGAAATTGAATCAAATCTTCCACAACGTCGGCACATCAATAATCGGCACGTGTCGATCCAGAATCCCTTTCGGCGCTTCTGAATTCACTCCAACCGCTCTGATCACTTTCTCCTCATGCTTCGGCGCAAATTTTCCGAATCCTTTTCTCCGTGGCTTCTTTGGCTCCGGTTTTCCGGTTCCTTCATCATCCTCATCTCCATCTTGCATCTTTCTGTACTTCTCTGCCTCTCCATCCTCTCCACCGAACGATTTCGACATATTCACCGAGAAGAGCTCATCGGAGCAACGGAATCTCACGTAGGACTCGATCTTCTGGAGAGTCTTATCGACGAAATGAGCACGTTTTCGGACACTTTGATTCCAGTGACATTGGAGGAGTTTCATCTCCCAAAGGCTCGATTCAAGAGCATGAGTTTTATGTAAATCTGTCTCCTCGTTATCGTATGGATCATCGTAAAGTGTCAATGGGAGCTTTCGATGGACCAGCTCAGAGCAATTCGGATGTCTGATCACCAGATTTCTAATGAGACCAAGAATTGGCTCCTGGGCGTCAATTGGAGCCAATAGAAGACAACGAGATAATCGTTTGAGGAACGAGGCGACGATGTATGTTGGAATATGACTGAAAAAGTGAATGGTAGAGGGAAAAACTGGGAAATTGTCTCACGTTGATGAGAGGAAACTGTCGAGAAGTGTCAAAATCGACTCCTTTTGACTCATGTAGAGAAGCGCTGGATTGGTAAGAGAGTAGACTTTGTCGTAGAACTTTGGGTACTCGCTGAAATAGAGAAAGATTGAAAATGAGGTTGAGGCTAAAATTGTGCATTTTCTAACAAAAAATTCGATTTTTTCCAAGGAAATCGGTGAAAATCGTTTTTTTTTTCGATTTTTCTGATGAAAATTTAAAATTTCAACGTTTTTCTCATACAAATTGAGACTATCAGTAAGTTTTGAATTTAAAACATTTGTAACGTTGCGAAATTCCACCTTTTGAGTACTCAAAAACTCAAAAATGTCGGATTTTAGTAATTCTGTCCTTGAAGATTTCGAAAAAACACCGAATTACTCAAATTTTTAGTGAAAAACACACAGTTTTCGCCCAAAAAAATCAAATAAAACGATTTTTGAGTTAAATTGTGCATTTTCCGACAAAAAATGTGATTTTTTCAAGGAAATCGGTGAAAATCGTTTGGATCGTTCCGAAATTCAACTTTTTGAGTACTTTTTCGCATGAAAAACTAAAAATTCCGGTTTTTAGTAATTGTTAGCAATATTTTGTTAACAAACACAAAGTTTTCACCCAAAAACTCAAATAAAACGATTTTTTGAGTTAAAACTAACAAATTATGTTGAGAAATCAGTCTGAAAATGGCGCCCAACGACAAAATTCCATGATAATCACTCTTGTCGAACATCTTGAAGAAGAAATCGGCAGATTTGAATGGCGTTTTCAGATTCGAAATCACATTTTCAGTGATGTACGGAATGAGTTTCAGCGTCAATTTATCACTAATTTGTCCATTCATCACAGCCATCCACACTTTGTCATAATCCGACGAAATCCAAGCCAATTTTCGTTTCTTCATATTTTTCTCGCTAAACGGTGTTCTGACACAGAATTTGCGGAATAGAGGTTGGGTAAGTCTGGTAGATGGATGAGGAACAAATGAGAGGAAATTAAAGAGATTGAACCAGGCAGCAGTACGAGTTTCTTCCAAACTCTGAAAAATTATGGAATTTTTATTCAAAAGTTGATTTTTTTAACTCACATTGATAGATTTGACGAGAACCGCAGCGATATAATGGTACACATCATAGCACCCAAAAATCTTCGAAATTCCTCTCAAAACTGGTTTTTGCACTCGTTTTGTGCCGAGAAGGTACTGAACAAAGCCGGAAACCACTGACTTCAACGATTTCGTTGGGATGATATCCCCAGTTTTCGCATCTTTCTCGAAAAGTTTCAGTGATTTCAGGTACGTTGTAATGTCCTCCGGGAACTCGCAGGAGTGCAGAAACTTAGCGAATTCTGAAGCAGATTTGTTCTCTGGCTCTTCACGGTTCAATTCAAGGTTTGGATCGATATTATCTAGAGTTTCCTCGTCAGAATCTTCTTCCGAGAAGTCTTCCTCTGGTTTTTCGTTCGACTCGAAATATTGGTCCAAGTCGTCGTCCATTTCTGGAAAAACATATACTTTAAGAGAATTTTACGTTCAAAGAATGCTCCAGACAACCAAAAAAGGAAAAATAATACCCCAAAATCCCAAAATTCCAGCTCAAAATTCGAAAATTAAAAATAATTTCAGCCACCCAAATGTCGTCAAATCCGGTGCATGCGTCCAATGCGCACTCGGTGTTTGCGTACACGACACACCGTAGCCCAGTGTTTTCGTTGCGACGCGCCAAAAATAATGCAACACAATGCCCACAGTCCGCTAACGTGATAATCCGCGACGGAGCGCGATTGCGACGATCGCTGGCGCGATTCTCGTTTTTTGGCTTAAAACCCAATTATTCACCGATTTCTCGAAATTGCAGCGTTTTCGCTGGTTTAAAAGTAGTAACAAATGTTCAGCGGACAAAAATACATCGTTTGAGTGTAACCTTCCCTCATATTGTCGAAAAATGAAAAAGTTAAAAGCCTTTAAAGGAAATCAACTGAAAAAACCATTTTTTGCCACTTTCAGAAGGAATACGAAAAATTTGAGTGATTTCATTTGTTCTCGTTTAGTAACATTTATGAAGATGACTGTTGCGAACATTTTAAGCCTAAATACGTGTTATAATATTCAGAACTGGAATTATTGAATCAATTTTTAAGTTCAACTTTTTCCAAAAATTCTGTTTTTTGTTATTTTTTCGGTCTAGAAGTACTTTAAAGGCTTCAAAATAACATAACAACAACTGGAAAGACCTAATTAGCACAAGAAATACACTTTTTATTGAAAATTTGAGAGTTTTTTGTTTCTCCAAAAAAAAATAAAACTGACTTTTTGGCGTTGAAAAGTTGTATATCATGGTTTGATGGGCACATATTCACTTCTACACTTTTTTTTCGACGAATTCACTCGTTTTATCATAGAACTCGGTAATTTTGCTCGCGAGCTCAATTAATTGAATTTCGGGTTACTGTAGAATTTAAAGGGAGGCGACGCCAAACTTTAAAAAACGGGAAGCGCGCCAGCTATGCTCTGTTGTGCGCATTATCACGTTAGCGGACTGTGATGCCCCGTTTCACTCCCTCTTCTAGAATCGATTTTTATGAAATTTTTAGGATTTCGATAAGAAAATATAAAAGAAACTTGACACAAAATTCAGAATAAAACATCGGTAATTTCTAGGAATCGATATGAGAAAAATTTTGAAATTTTGAAATTTCATTTTTTGTTTATAGGATGGACATCTGGAAAATCAATATTTTTCACCTGCCTTCACATTGAGTTTCTAGTTGACTGAATATCGATTTCAGCTGACTGGCCTAGGTATTAAACCTTTTTCTAATCACTGATAAGAATTCCCGACAAAAATTACCGTAATTTTCTCCTCGCTTGTCCTAAAAACCTTCCTCTATCGATTTTCTTGGAATCCTACATTGTCTTACTCAAAATTTCGAAATTTTCATTGCAGAATGAGTCAGCTGGAGTTTCCGGGGGTCTACGTGGAAGACGTGGGTCTTCTCGCGATGGGAACTCTGAAATTAAACGAGAAATCGTTGAGTTTCAAGAGTGAAAAAGGCGGGAAATCGGTGAATATCAATGGAGACGATATCGACGGTCTGAAATGGCAAAAACTCGGAAATAAGCCGGGACTCAGAGTCGGTGTCAGTGATGGTGCAGTCCATCGGTTCGGAGGCTTCAAAGATACAGTGAGTGCTTCATTTTCAGCATTTTCGAGCGAATTTCCGTAGTTTTCATTCGACTTTCTCATTTTCTCATAAAATTTCAGTTCCAGGACATCAAAAAACCAAAATCTGAACATAAAACGCTCATTTTCAGCATTTTCAACCAATTTTCCGTAATTTTTACTCTATTTGCACATTTTTCTCACAAAATTTTATTGCAGAACATCAAAAAATGTTCAAAAATTAAAGATAGAAGTCTATTTTTCTGAAATTTAGGAGATTTTCGAACAAATTTTTGTGATTTTCATCTTTTTCCACAAGATTTTTCAATTTTTCCATTCCAGGACCTCGAAAAACTACAAAAATTCACGGACGCCGCGTGGTCTCAACCGATCGAACAATCCAATCTCTTCATCAAAGGATGGAGTTACGGACAAGCCGAGGTCAAAGGACGAAATATCGAATTCTCGTGGGAGGACAAGCCGATTTTCGAGATTCCGTGCACGAACGTGTCCAATGTGACCGCTAATAAGAATGAGGCTGTTCTGGAGTTCCATCAGAATGATAATAGTCAAGTGTCTCTAATGGAAATGCGGTTTCATATGCCAGTTGACGCAGAGACCGAGGATGACGTGGATAAAGTCGAGGAATTCAAGAAAGCCGTGTTGGCATTTGCTGGATTGGAAGCTGAAGCTGAGCAACCGATCTGTCTACTCACGGATATTCTCTGTACGACTCCACGTGGAAGATATGATATCAAAGTGTACCCGACGAGTATTGCCCTTCATGGAAAGACTTATGACTACAAGATTCCGATCAAATCGATCAATCGGTTGTTCTTGGTGCCTCATAAAGATGGGCGAAGCGTGTTTTTCGTGTTGTCACTGAACCCGCCGATTCGTCAGGGGCAGACGAGATATAGTTATCTGATTATGGACTTCCCGAAGGATGAGGAGCAGGACTTGGAGTTGACGTTGACTGAGTAAGGAGAAATTGGAATTTTCTGAGTTTTTACGTGTTTCTAGCTAATTTTTGAGCTAGAAGCCGTGATTATGCGGGAAAATTCGCGTTTTTTACTACAGTTTTGACAAAAATTGCGATGAATTTTTCTAAAAATTTTCACATTTTCGAAGAAAACCGGTTTGTTTTCCAGAATTACAGAAAGGAAGCCATGAATTTCAGCTTGGACCCGATTTTCAGAGTTTTTAGGTGAAAATAGAGAAATTCTAGTGTTTCAAGCGAAATTTTGAGCTATTTAGGTTGGAAAATCGCCAGTTTTGATGCAGTTTTAACGAAATTGTGGTGAATTTTTCAACGAAACTACACATTTTTGAAGGAAATCGGTTATTTTCTGAGAATTTCTGATAAAAAGCCACGAATTTCTATTTGGCCCCAAGTTTCGTAGTTTTCTCTCAATTTTTATTCGAAAATTTTAGTTTTGCACCTCAAATGTTACTCTTTTCAGTTTTTTTTCACAATTAAATAGGAAAATAGTGTTTTCAAACATATATTGATTGAAAAACTATGGAATTCTGCTATTCTTCAACCAAATTTCATCATTTTATTCCAGCGAGCAACTCGCTCAAAGCAATGGAGCCCTGGAACGAACAATGGAAGGAGCTCTCTACAAAACCGTCTCGGCCATCTTCAAATCCATCTGCAACCTGAAAATCACGGAACCAGGACGATTCATCGGTCACTCCGGCACGCCCGCTATCCAATGTACTCATCGTCAGAATCCTGGGTTACTGTACCCACTGGAGAAGGGATTCTTGTTCATCCACAAACCCGCAATGTATATTCGATTCGAAGACGTCAGCTCGTGTCATTTGGCTCGTTCTGATGGTGGTACTGTAACTCGTACGGTAGATTTCGAAGTGGATCTGAAATCTGGAGCTCCTATTATATTCAATGCGATGGAGAAGGAGGAGAACAATAAATTGTTTGATTATTTGAGCAAGAAGAGTATCAAAATCAGAAATCCAGCGAGAGTTGAGAGCAGAGCCGCCGAGTCGAGTGATGAGGAGCCAGATAGATATAAAGCGGCGGTTAAGGCAGAGGGATTGCAGAAGGATGATGATAGTGATGATGAGACTGATGAGGATTACGATTTGGATCAAGATTTGAAGAGGAAAAAGACTGAAAAAGACTCTTCGGAGGGGTCTGCATCGGAGCCAGATGATGAGTATGATTCAGGATCCGAGCAGGATTCAAGTGGAACTGGAGAGTCTGAACCGGAATCAGAATCCGAGACGCCGGCGAAGAAGTCGAAACGATCGGAGCCAAGAGAGAAGCGAGAGAAAAAGGAGAAGAAAGAGGGAAAACGTGGAAAGAAGGATAAGAAGGAGAAGGATCCGAATGCACCGAAACGCGCGTCGACTGCCTACTTCCAATGGTTCACAGCGAATCGATTGAAGATTAAGGAGGACGGAGACTCGGTGGCGGATGTGGCGAAGAAGGGAGGAGCGAAGTGGAAATCGATGAGTGCCGAGGAGAAGAAGGTGCTTATTTAGGGACTGGTTTGTGTGAAAAAGTCACTATTTTCGGCAATTTTCTGCTTGAAATCGGCATTTTTTCGGTTGAAAATTGTTTTTGAGTGGTGCCTAACGCCTTTTCATTTATCGCATCATCTAAGCACCGCTGAAATTCATCTTAACAGCGCTAAAAATATCTAAGCAGCGCGAAAACCAGCTTAGCAGCGCTAAAAACTATCTCAGCATCGCTAAAACCAAATAAGCAGCGCTAGGAAGCATCTAAGCAGCTCGAAAACCAGCTAAGCACCGCTAAAAATTATCTAAGCAGCACTGAAAATCATCATCTAAGCAAAGCAGCGCTAAAACCAGCCAAGCATCACTAGAATGGATCTAAGCAGCGCTAAAAATCAAAAATTTGTTTGGGAAAAAAGGTGCTTATTTTGGGAAGAATGACAATTTTCAGTCGAAATCGCAGATTTTTCGGTTGAAAATTGTTTTTTGAATGCTCAAAACCCCGCCACTTTAGTCTAAAAACTCCACGCAGCGCTAAAAACATCATCTAAGCAGCTCGAAAACCCAGCTAAGCAGCGCTAAAAAAATTGAAGCAGCTCTAAAAAGAACTAAGCAGCGCGAAAAATCATCTAAGCAGCGCTAAAAGTCATCATCTAAGCAGCGTCAAAAATCAACTAAGCAGCGCGAAAAATCATCTAAGCAGCGCTAAAAGTCATTTTCCAAGCAGCGCTAAAGGCTATCGAAGCAGTGCGGAAACCAGATAAGCGACGCTAAAACTCATCATCTAAGCAGCGCTAAAAAATCATCTAAGCAGTGCCAAAAACATCTAAGCAGCGCGAAAACCAACTAAGCAACGCTGAAAATCAAAATTTCGATTGCAGGAATGGGAAGATCTCGCCGAGAAGGACAAGGCTCGCTACGAGGCTGAAATGAAGGAATACAAGAAGAATGGAGGCGGAGCTTCGTCTTCATCCAAACCATCTTCTTCATCCAAAAGAGTTCGGGTCCATCGTCATCCAAAGCGAAATCAAAGGAATATATCAGTGATTCGGACGATTCTGATGACGAGGAGCCGAAGAAAAAGGAGAAGAAGGCGGCGCCAAAAGAGGATTCCGGGGAAAGTGATGGCTCGGATGGAGGATCGGATGCCTCGGATGCGTCGGAAGACGATTCGGATTAAATTTTTATTTATTTTCACTGTGTTATGTCTGCAATCGCGCTCTGCTGAACACCTGCGGTGGAGCGCTTTTATGTCACTAACATCTATTCATTATTTAAAAATAACTGAACTTAAATTAATTCAATTACTTTAATTTATAATTTTATCACTTGTCTCATATTTCACATGTATCTCAACATTTCGTGTTTCATGATTCTGTATTTTTTGATGTTTTTTACCGAAAAAAGTTACTTTTTTGATCATTTTTTATGATCTTTGTTTGTACGGTTTCCCACCGACTTTCTGTACTTTCTACCCATTTCTCACCTCCTTTCTCATTCTAATTTCTCGTTCTAGATGTCTGCTCTGTCCGACTTTTTGAAGCAACCAAACTTGCTTCAAGTGACGGACGGCGGACCGCTGGTCGACGGAACCGATGGGGTCGCCGGGACGAGAGTTGTCGGAAGTGTTGCCGAGGCGAGACGTGAGTTTTGAGGAAGGAAATGATGGAAATAATAACTTTTTTGATAATTTCTGTTAGAAAATCGCTAATTTTCGGTCTTTCGTTTCGAAAAAATGTTGGAAATACATAACTTGCCAGTTAGGCCACGCCCATTTTGGGTGCAGTTTCACTCGAAAAATGCGTATTTTCAGTCCAAACTCCGCCTATTTCAGCAGACTTGCGACGGGCCGGTTCACCGTTCAAAAATTTGAAATTTTGATTTTTATGCAAAAAAGTCGAATTTTCGACTATGTTTTCTAGTATCGATGAAAACTGAAACGTTCATGTTAGCAAGGCACGCTTCTTGCAACCGCGCTCTACCGAAACCGAAGAAAATTGTGTGCGAAGTTGAGAGACACAAAGAACAAGATACATTTTCCAAGGGAATTTCGGTGGAGCGCACTTGTAATAACTGGCCCGAGCTCATCTCATTTTTGTGAAATTTCAATTTGAAAATCCTGTGAAATTCTTCTGTTTGACTCGAAAAAAGCTTATTTTCAGTCCACACATCCCCCTAATTAACTCTCATTTTTCCAGAACTACGTGGTGCTGACGTGCTGACCGAGGAGGTCGAGTACGCAATCATCCAAGTACAGGAGACGGAACTGCTCGCCGAAGTGTGCAATACGGTGTTCGATGTGATGAAACAGAACGGAGAAGTCGCCGTCTTCTCCCAAGATCTCGTCACCGCCTCTCGCAAACTTCGTATCGCTGGATTCCGTGTTCCGACGACGGCTACCGAGTGGCCGGTTCGTGGTGTCAAAATGGTGAATTTCGGGGATAAAGTCGCGTTGGATCTCGGAACTGCCGCCACCATCGACGAGGACCTCATCGATGAGGATGGACTTCTTCAGGAGGAGGATTTCGAGAAACCGACTGGAGATCAGTTGAAGGCTGGGGGATGTGGACCAGATGATCCGAATAAGAAGAAACGGGCATGCAAGAACTGCAATTGTGGACTCGCCGAGCAGGAGGAGGCTGAGAAAATGGGCAAAATTGCCGAGGCACCGAAGAGTAGCTGCGGAAATGTAAGGATGGGTTGGAACCTTGATTGGCTCCTCCCACTTCGGCAACATTGCGGCATGGTTTTGTGGATCCCTTTTTCAGACTTGCAAAATTTCTGATCGACCCGGCCCGGTTTTGGTCCGGAAAAGTTGCGGCCCGGCCCAGACTTGAATTCCTGAACTTTTTTCACTAAAACTTTTTGCAAATACTTTTTCTGAAAATTTTCCAGTGATTCAACTTATGGGCCCGGCCTGGCCTTGCCCAGCCCGTACCAAGTCTGTTTTTTTTTCAGATTATTTCGAGTTAGATTTTTCAGAAAAATAGTTGTTTTTGATCTTTGTTAATCAAAAAGTCAATAATTTTATTATTGATTTCTTTGAAAATATACCAAAAATTGAATCCAAAAGTGGTAAAAGCTGAGACACGCCCCTTTTCTCCGCGCCGCAAAAAGATTTTTTTTTGAAAATTTAGAGTTTTTTTAAGTTAAATCACCGACTTTAGTGTGCCTAATTAGCGGAATGGCGTTGTTCTCAGAACCTGAGATTCAGGTTCAAACCACGCCCATTTTTGCAAACTTGCTGCACGGTTGATCACACAAGCCTGTTTACAACTTTTCAGTAGAAATAGGTCATTTTTGCAATGTGAACTCAAAGAAATGGGCGGAGTTTCGTGCCAAACCAAAATGAGACCACGCCCCTCCCGCCCCCCCAATGTTCCACAATAGTCAAAAAATGGGCGGAGCTTCACACTCTTGACACCAACAAATCCTCCAAGAATTCCGAAACTAATCCAACATTTTTTCAGTGTGCTCTCGGAGACGCGTTCCGTTGTGCCACGTGCCCATACCTCGGACAACCACCATTCAAACCTGGCGAGACTGTCAAACTCTCTACTGTCGACGACTTCTAAATGCATTCCAGCAGCTCCAACTCCCTGTTCTCCAACTCTATAATTCACGTGGTTATATTTTGTCTCGTTTTTTCGAATTCGCCATCCCGCCCCCACCCAAGCCCCGCCCCCTTCGAAAATCCCCCTTGAAAACCCCGTATTTTCGTTCGTTTCGCCTGTTATCAGTTCATTTATATACTCTCTTTTTTTGTCAATTATATTTTGCGCCGCGTAGAAAACACTTATTTTTTCCCTTCTTTTTCTTGTACTAACCGCGTTTCAGTCGTTGTGTTGAAGGAAAGAATCAAATAAAACTGCTAGTGCTCGCAATTACAGCAACTGTGCGATAGAGCGCGTTTCATTACCGTTATCTAGGAATCTTATCTCGTCGTCTTCTCCCCACATCGGGTCAAGGCAACGGAGGGATCAATGGCAAAACCCCCTTCAGAATTCCTCGATGACGTCACCGCTGCGCATCGGAAACAAGAATTGTCAAGTCACGTGGTGGACCGGGGGTCTTCTATCAATTCCTTGATAGACAAGTTTTATTATATGACACCGAAACGGCACGTATTTTCTCTCGTTTTCTCTGCGTCTCACCGCCGAGAGACACCACGTGCCCCCTTCTCCGACGAAAAGGTGTATTCTATGTGTTCTGTGGTTTACTGTTTTCAGATTTTCTCATGGTTCAAATCTCATTGAATTCAGATATAGACATATAAAGTCATGTGATCCGTGGCACGGGCGGTGCACAGACAATTTTTGCAAATATGTCTGCGTCTCTTAATTGTCATGCACTCTCTCCTCGCCTCAACGATTGCTCTTTTTCTCCCTTGGCAATACTCTCTCTCTCTCTCATCGTTTTTTCGGTTTTTGTGGATGCACTCGGCCACACACAACATCCACGCAACACACGCACACGCCACACTTTCTTCACGAGAAAATGGCAAAAAGTTGGCGTTTTTTTGTTTTGTTTGGCATTAGAGTGGCTTTATTTATTGTTTCATGTTGAAAAAACGGAGAAAATCGGGTTAATTCTGCTGAAAATTCAAAAAAAGTTCAATTTTGAAGAAATACAGTTTTCGTGTTGAGATTCGATTGACAATTTTCGTGTATGCGCTTAAGGTGTCGATTTACGAGGTGTACTGTAATAAATTTTTGAGCTTATGAATTCTTGCGATTTATTGCAGAATATTGGCAGTTTTTCCAACTTTGTTTCTAATTTAAACTTGAAATGTTGTGTTTTTTTTATAGAAAAACTTTCGAAAACAGCAAATCTAATAGAAAAGTGCTGATGTTGCAATTTTTAAACGAAAATACGTGTTTTTTACATACTTCAGCATTTTTGGAAGACTTTTGGTAATCAAATCGTATAAAAATGCTCCTATAATGTTTTTAATGACTCGAAATAATAGTATTTTCAACGCAATCCCTTTGAAAACTGCATTTTCTAATTAAACTTTTAAAGATTTTAACAATACGGTTTTCGTGACGAGACTCCAACTACAAATTTTGGTGTTCCGTCTTTTGTGTCGATTTACGAGAATTACTGTAATTTATTTCATTTTCCCACCAGTTTTTCCCAATTTTCATCGATTTTCCCCAACAAAATCTGTGAAAATCATCAAATCCCGGGCGGCCCGCTCCCCGTTTGTTATCATTTGTTATCAGACCACTGTGTTATCAATCGTTTTCTTCTTCGTCTTCTTTCCCAATTGTCCATCATCATCGTCTCTTTCGTGATCACAAATATGTCTCTCCTCCATGTATTTTCTCTGTTGCCTTCTGGCTGATGCTGGACAATTTCTCACAATAAGAAAAGAACAACATATTATTTTTTCTCCCCTTTTTTCGCAACTTTTCCGTCGATTTTCTGACGTCATTTTGTTAGTTTTTTAGTTCCAAAAACCATAGAGAAGGTATTGATTGATTTTGGAAATATAAATTTCATGGTCAAATACTATAAGTTAGGTTATGTTTGCACCCCGCGGGGAGAGTATAGTAGCCGGCGGAAAAAGTAAAAGGGAGTTGAATTGAAAATCGGATTAACAATTCGATTTTTCCCTCTTTTTCTTTAGTTTTCAGTAGGTAGAGTTGAAAGGGTTAGGTGAACGGAAAATGAAAATTACAAAATATCGAAAAATATTTCGAAAAATTACTTTTTCTCGCTTCAAAATTCAAGATATCTTGAGTTTCCAGAGTTATTCAAGCATCGTACAGTAACTTTTCGATTCAGCGTGATAAAAGACGCTTATACACTAAATTTCGTTAGTTTCCGACACTTTCTAACTAGAAAATCTAATGAAAACGATATTTCGAGCAAAAATAGATTTTCTTTAAGGCCTAAACGACCCATCGTTGAGCAGAAGGATACACGTTTCACCATTATCTCGGTGGTCTAGAGATCATAATTTCAAAAAGACACTCATCTGGGCTTAAACTAGTCCTCATATGTCTGCAATCAGAATTACTCACTAGGGAATGTTCCAGACTTGACTCGACCTTTCAAATTGGCTCATATCCTATTAAGTACTTCTCAAAACGCTGATTCCGAATATGTGAGCCATTTTTTGCAGAACGCTCCACTGAGCCGAGATATATGCATTTTAAGAAAAACATTGAAAAGTTAGGTGTAAAATTGATTTTGAGTCTTTTGGAAAATGCGATTTTTGCACTGGAAATGCCTTAAAATTCATATATCTCGGTTCAGTGAAGCATTCTACAAAAATGGATCACATATTCGGAATCAGCGTGTTGAGAAGTACTTAATAGGGTATGAGCCAATTGGAAAGGCCGAGTTACGTCTGGAACATTCCCTAGTCAGATCGAGTAGTCGATTCTTGGCTTGTCCTTAGGATTTCAATAGTTGGAATCACAAAAATGAAATTCACAGGTCTATTTACCTGATGGCTCTCTTGACCACTCATCTTAGAACACTTCCCCTCCAATTTTAGCTAATTTTTCGAATTTCCCGTACTCCTATCGCTCTTTTCCATCATAAACACACATTAGTCGCCTCTCTCCACAAATTAGATCATTATCAAAATATTATTGTGTTCTCTGAAACCTCCCAAAATACGTCCATAAGTGACCCCCCTCTGCCTATCTTTCAACGCCTTTTGCATCGGTTTCCGAAAACAATCGACACGTGGCGAGAGAGTACTCAAGAATGAGAGAATTAGACACTCTTCTAGTCGGGTCACGTGTTGTAACAACTGATCCTTCTTGTCTCTTCTCTTCGTTTCTTCATCCTTACACCAATATTTTCTACGTTTTGTTCCTTCAACCACCCCAAAAAGTTTTCCACATTCCTTTGGTTTCCATATGTTTTTCTTCTTGGAAACTTTGTTTTAAAGAGTTTTGAGAAGTGCGTATTGTGGAGAATAGGGATTTTGGAATTTGAGCTTTGTAGTGAAATTCTGAGTAGTTTTTTGTATGATAGGGGAATCTGTTGTCAGAGTTTAAGCCTTTTTGTGATTTTTATTGTTTTGAGCATTTTTTTCTCAGGATAAGTTGGAAATTGTATTCTTGATAAGTTTTTCAAAATAAAATTCACAAGCATTGGCTGATATTAGCGCGGCACAGTTCTTACAACTGCGCTCTACCGAAATGCTCTTGAAAAATGTCTCTTTTTCTCTGAGTCTCTCAATTTCGCACACAATTTTCAACGGTTTCGGGTAGAGCGCGTTTGTAAGAAACGTGCCGTGCAAATGTATTCAGAAATTATGGAATAACTACTTTTCGCGGACAATTTGAACTAGAAGTTTTGATTTTTCGTTCATTTTTTGATGTTTTCATTGCGATTTTCTCGAAATTTTCCGTTTTTAGCCGATTTAATAGATTTACCTAGCTGTTTCTCTTTCAAGAAATACTATTTTAGCTGCTAAAACCATGAAAGATTCGGCAAAAAATCACTTAAACTCAAATTTTACCACTCCACTTGTCCTACAATATTCACAAAACTCTTATTAGCTCGGCACAGTTCTTACAACTGCGCTCCACCGAAATCCCCTTGAAAAATGTCTCTTTTTCTCTGAGTCTCTCAACTTCTCACACAATTTTTTTCGGATTCGGTAGAGCGCGGTTGAATGAAGCTTTTCGTGCAATATTAGAATGGCAAGCTTCTTACAACCGCGCTCTACTGAACCCGAAGAAACTTGCAAGCGAAATTGAGAGACTCAGAGAAAAATAGACATTTTTCAAAGGGAGTTTCGGGGGAGCGCAGTTGTAAGAAGCGTTTCGTGCCCTCTTAAACCTTGAACCTTAAACTTTTAAACTTTTTTCATTCTCAATAGAGCGCACATACTCACCCACCCTCATCCTCCATTTTTTAATTTCCAGACAACATGTCACGGGGTCAAATAATCCACAGTGGGCACTTTATGTGCTCGAATTTACACGACGACCTCGTCGCAGATGAAGACGAAGAAGACGTCGAAGTAGACGTTGTGGAAGATGACGATAAATCGACGGAACCCCAATCACTGGCGAATAAAAATAAAGTTTTAGACGAGAAACCCGTCACATTCTACAAGTTTGGAGTCGGAAAAACACAATCGATCGCTATTGATGTGTCGTTGAATAAGCTGAACAAGTGTATCAAAGTCGCGTATAAGTAAGGGTTTTTGAATATTGGAAATGGGGAAATTTAGTAAAAATTGAGGAAAAAATCGAGTATTTCAGTGATTTTTCGAGAAAAAACTATATGAATTCAAAGCTGAAAATGTGAGGATTCTGAATCAGTTTTCAATTTTTGAATTGTCTGAAAATTGATTGAGATTTACTAATTTTAGTTAGGAAAGTCTATTTATAGCTAAAAAATGATGTATGTCAGTTCATTTTGATCCTCAAGAAATTCACATTCAGAATCGTCACGTCTTCTGCTTTCTATTTGCATAATTTTGAAAGAGAAAATTCAAAAAATTTGGAAAATTTTACTTTAAAAGTACCAAAATTAATTGAATGCAAGCTGAAAGCATTGAATATGTCTGAAATTGCTCTGAAACTGATTTTCAGAGGTTTTTCAGTGAAAATCACTTTCAGACCGATTTCAGACATGTTCAAGGGTTACAGCTTGCATTCAATACATTTTGGTACTTTTTCAATGAAATTCTTACTTTTATCACAAACGTTTTCCATTTTTAACTGAATTGAATCAATTTCAACTTTTAAAAAACCCCCAGTTTTCAGTAAAATGACGACACCGAAATGGAAAGATTTCAAAGGATTACGACTACACTGGAAGCAGAGAGTTCGGTTGAATAATGTGATTTGGAGAGCCTATTATATTGAGTGTGAGTGTTGATTTTAGCTGAGATATTGACATTTCTATCCGTGTAAATCGGTCAATTTTTGTGTCCTAAAAATTTTTTTATTGGAAAAAATATAAGAATTCAAAGCTGAAAACGTAAGGGTTCTGAATCAAGTTTCAGTTTTTAAATTGTCTGAACATAGGCTGAGTTATACTAATTTTTGTTAGAAAAAATATGAATCTAGCTTAAAAATGAGGTATCTCACAATCAGTTCATTTCGATCCCCAAGAAATTCAGAAAACATATTCTGAATCCTCACGTCTTCAGCTTTGTTAGAATCACGCCCTACTGAAGTTCGGTAGAGCACGTTTGCTCCTTTACAACGTCTGACATTTTCAGTCCGAAAAAAGCAGCCGGTGAAACCAAAGAAGCCGTTCTGCTACTTCGCAGTGCCCGACGACGATACAACACATCAGAAGATCGAGGGATCGATTGTAGAAGGAATGTATTGGAAGAGGAAGATGGAAGGAGTGTGTGCACAGTATAAACGATGGAGAATTCGATCGAAACATAGTATTCATCCGGAGAAGGGGGGAATGGTATCAACGTGTTCATCGACAAGTGTTAGCAGTATGAGTGGCAAGAGGAAACGAGTGAGTTTTGGGATATTTCGGGATATTGAACTGCAAAATTAATGAGAAAGCGCCAAACTGTATTAGAAAAAGACGGTTTATACAACCGCGCTCTACCGAAGCTAAACAAAAAATTAGAAAAAAACGCGTTTTCGAAGATGATCGGGGTGGAGCGCACTTGTAAGAATTAAGATTACGGTAGGCACTACATTATTTTAGGCGTGTTTGGTAGATTAAATACCTGCGATCAAGCGCGCTCTACTGAAATCGATCGAAAATGTGGACGTGCTTTACTGCAAATTTCAGTAACATATTCAAAGGGATCGTGTGAATGCGCTCACCAAAACTTTCAAAAATCTTTGACAGAACGCGTTTGCATTTTAATCTATTCTCATGATATTCCGAGGTCCACCTATGCAAACGCGCACTTGAGAAAAATCGCATGCCTAAAATTTTTTGTTCAAAAATGAAGGATTTCTCAGCCGGAAAGTTTGGAAGGACTGTGGAAGGTCTATGGATGGAAGGGGATAGCGGAGTGTCGTTGCAGTGGTGGGCGAGAATGAAGATTGTCTTCAATCGCCACGGGAAAATTTCGCCGCCACGGGAAAATTTCTCTGCGTCTCTCGGCCGCCGCACGTTCTCTCGCCCCTCGCCTCCCCGTTCAAAATATTGAAGGGAGAGGCGGCGGAAACGGCTAATTTCGCCGGTATTGAATGAAATTTCGATCTGAAAAATGTTAAAACTATTAGAAGAGAACATTCTCTTTCGATTGATGTAAAAATTATAACTATTTTCATGGGAAATATTCTCAAAAAAGGCGAGAAACGAAAATTAGTGGAAAAATTGGAGAAAATTCCCGATCGTGAAAAATGTTTTCACTAAAAAGATTTTGGTTTTTTGATATGTTATCAGTTTTAGTGATGTCTAATGGAATACCAATCCCTGGATAATTCCGTTCAATGGGGGTCATTCTGTGGAGAAAACCCGATTTTGAGAGGAATTTATGGGAGGAGTCATTAGGACGGTTTGATTTCGGAGGTGTTCCACAAAAAGTTATATTTATTCTTCATATACTCTTGTCATAGACATTATCTAACAAGGGAACCTTTTAAGTGGTCCTTAATGCCAGCAAAAACGACCTATACAGGTCGAAAGAGCATGTTTCAAAACCTATAAATCAACTTTCAAAAGTTGCTTCCGTGACCTGTAAGTGTCTGAAATTGTCATCTGAAAATTGACCATTTTTACCATTGATTTGCTGCTTTTCGCCCTCTCGCCTCCTCCTCTTTTTACCACGTTTTTATTAAACTTCGGCGACAATTTCGAAACGTGTTCGAATGGCGCAGGTGGTTAGCTTCTAGGAGGAGGAAAACTGTACGCTGGGTTCGACCCCCGCACCATTTTTTTTCTTTTTTTTTGGCTCGATTTTTTTGGCTTCTCTTTTTCTTTAGAAATAAATTAGCGTTTTTTTTACTGTTGCTTCCAAAAATAATTGAAAAAAAGCAAAAATGAAATCGAGCCAAAAAAAAAGAAAAAAAATGGTGCGGGGGTCGAACCCAGCGTACAGTTTTCCTCCTCCTAGAAGCTAACCACCTGCGCCATTCGAACACGTTTCGAAATTGTCGCCGAAGTTTAATAAAAACGTGGTAAAAAGAGGAGGAGGCGAGAGGGCGAAAAGCAGCAAATCAATGGTAAAAATGGTCAATTTTCAGATGACAATTTCAGACACTTACAGGTCACGGAAGCAACTTTTGAAAGTTGATTTATAGGTTTTGAAACATGCTCTTTCGACCTGTATAGGTCGTTTTTGCTGGCATTAAGGACCACTTAAAAGGTTCCCTTGTAAGGGGAGAAAAAACATAATTGTCAAGGCCCGGGCCGGGCCGGGCTTAAGGCCCGGCCCGAAGGCCCGGGCAAATTGGCGCGAAAGTCAAAAATTCAAATTTTTTCAAATTTTTTGAAATTTTTTGAATTTTTTCGCGAAAAACTCAAATTTTTGAGCATCGTTCAGAATTAGAAGAAATTCAGAAAAATAGTCTAAAATTGACCCATTTTCGATGAAAAATTGAAAAAATTTCGGAAAAAAATGTGTTTAAAAAATGGGTCATTTTTGAAGCCGGGCCTTCGGGCCGGGCCGGGCCTTGAAAATTTTCTACCGGCCCGGCCCGGCCCGGGCCTTCGGGCCTTGCCGGGCCGGCCCGGGCCTTGACAACTATGAGAAAAAAGAATTTTCAAAAAATATTAGGTATGGGCCGTTTTATGGTATATCGAACTCACCACACTTTGAAGGTTCAAATATCGGCTAATCTATTATATTTAGGGCTTGAAATTGGGAAGCATGAAGGTTTCAGAGTTTGAGAAAACAATTTCCAACATATTAGATAGTTGGTTGGTCGGTTTCCCAGACCAGACTTAACTGACATTTTGACCACACCCTCTTGAAGAACAACAGTAACCTATTGAAGTTAAGAGAGAATGTATCGCTCAAGCACATCAGCCAAATAGACGCGGTAATAGAACCATTTTCAAATCTGAGGTGCACCCGCTTACATGTCTTACGGTATTTGTGCTTTTAACGTTATTTTGCTGCTTTCTCAAAGTGTCTAAGAAATTTATTGCCTTTCTTCACAAAGTCACATTTTACCATGAAGGGGTACGTTGAAATGTATCACATTTCGTCAGTTTTTGGATCATAACTAACTCCCTAGACACCCAATTTCAGGAAGGTGTTTATAATTTCGAATAGTCAACACAAGTATGTACATTATTATCATCAATTTGCTTCGGACCGCAGTACTTCGACCTACTGAAAAATCCAAAAACATGAAAAAATTGAGATATTTTTCAAAAAGTGATATTTTTCTAAATGGTGCAGGAAAGCTAGAAATTAGTTGTCAACTAATGAAATGTAGTAAAAAAAGTAGTAAAAAGATTTTGTTTTTTAATCTTTTGAAAGAAACATTTTTATTCTTTTTCTTCAATTGATCGTTTCGGTAGGTCAACGGGGGGCGGAGCCTAATCAGGTATAGTATGAAATTCTCAGAATTCCCAGGGTAATAACATAACAAAAAGTCAGCCAAAACGTATCACTTTGGCTGATGTGCTTGAGCGATACATTCTCTCTTAACTTCAATAGGTTACTGTTGTTCTTCAAGAGGGTGTGGTCAAAATGTCAGTTAAGTCTGGTCTGGGAAACCGACCAACCAACTATCTAATATGTTGGAAATTGTTTTCTCAAACTCTGAAACCTTCATGCTTCCCAATTTCAAGCCCTAAATATAATAGATTAGCCGATATTTGAACCTTCAAAGTGTGGTGAGTTCGATATACCATAAAACGGCCCATACCTAATATTTTTTGAAAATTCTTTTTTCTCCCCTTAGATAATGTCTATGACAAGAGTATATGAAGAATAAATATAACTTTTTGTGGAACACCTCCGAAATCAAACCGTCCTAATGACTCCTCCCATAAATTCCTCTCAAAATCGGGTTTTCTCCACAGAATGACCCCCATTGAACGGAATTATCCAGGGATTGGTATTCCATTAGACATCACTAAAACTGATAACATATCAAAAAACCAAAATCTTTTAGTGAAAACATTTTTCACGATCGGGAATTTTCTCCAATTTTTCCACTAATTTTCGTTTCTCGCCTTTTTTGAGAATATTTCCCATGAAAATAGGGTGCACTTTCGATACCAAACTGATTCGTTGTAAAACTGATGCATCGTAGAACCGTTTGTCAACTAGAGCGCGTTTGCATTGCACGTTTGCATTGAGTGTGCAATGCAAACGCGCTCTAGTTGACAAACGGTTCTACGATGCATCAGTTTTACAACGAATCAGTTTGGTATCGAAAGTGCACCGAAAATAGTTATAAATTTTACATCAATCGAAAGAGAATGTTCTCTTCTAATAGTTTTAACACTTTTCAGATCGAATTTTCATTCAATACCGGCGAAATTAGCATTTTCCGCACCCCACTTCCGCCTCCCTCTCTTTTTTCCGCCGCCGCGGCGAGAGAGTGCGTGTAATGAAGAGAGCGTTTCTCTCGCTTTTTTCCTGCGCGCAATAGAGCGCGTTTCACTAATTTCAATCGGCGCCCACCACTGTGTCGTTGCCACATTCAAATCGCTTTTACAACTTTATTTATCAAATAGTATAATGCAGAGCAAGAAATAAAGTCCTCTGTTTTGCTCTTTTTTTTATTGATTCTCAAAGGACTAAGTTGTAAAAGCGATTTGAATTTTTGAAAATGTGGCACTCCGTTATCCCCTTCCATCCATAGCCATAGACCTTTCGCCGTCCATCCAAACTTTCCCGCTGAGAATTGTACAAATTGTAGCCTCAACAAAGCGCGTTTGCATAGAACCACCTCGGAATATTGTCTGATACTAGTCTCCCACCTCTAACCCAATCCACTTTCCCCCCAAAAACCGTCGGCAAGTTCCAGAAACAACCTGCACAAAAAGAGCGAATCGACACTCACCTGGCACACGTCAACGAGCCGCCCGTCAAACTTCAACGAAGTCAAACGCCGAAACACACGATTTCGGATGAGTTCGCGTGGCATTTGGATGAATTGGAGAATGAATTCGGAGATGTGTTCACTGATGACTTCTTGGATTCTTTGAATGAGCCGTATCTGTTTCCCGATTCGAGAGATGTTTGTGAGTAATGAAATCCACGAAAAATTTGAATTTTAGTGTGAAAATGCGCTCTATTGCAAAAAGAAGAAGTTCGATAGAGCGAGTTTGCATTGTAAACTGTAAAAGTGATAAACGCGCTCTATTGAAACAGTATTTCCACAAAATTCAATAGCTTTCAATAGAGCATTTTTACCGTCAAGCTTATAAAAGACCTATCCGAATTGTATCGTTAACGCGCTCCATCGGAATCGGAAGGTATTTCGGTAGAGCGCACTTGCTATCTGAACTACTTCAAATACAAGTTATTCTATTAGGTTCATAGTTTTTTTTTCGAATTTTTTGAAAAATTTAGAATTTTTTTCATGAAAAAGTCAAAATTTCGACTGAAATTCGGTCACCATACTGAGAAGACCGTCAGAATTCAATTTTTGAGCCGATTTATTTATGCCGTATATCGACATCAAACTATTTTTCCGAATTTCTCTTTCTTGTCAAGGTCCGGGGTACTTGGCGTCAAAACTCAAAATTCAAATTTTTTCGCAAAAAAGTCAAATTTTCGACTATTATTTAGAAATAGACGACATTCTAAAAAATCGTCAAAATTTTCACATTTTCGATGGAAAATTGAAAAAATTGGTTCATTTTTTAAAAAACTGGAAACTAGCAACCAGCAACCGCGCCCTACCGAAACTCACAAAATTATAATTAATTCTATAAACTCTCATTTCCAGACGGTGGAAACAACGCCGACATCATCCAACCGGGTCTTCTACCCCTCCAACCAACCATCGAAGACATCATGATGTCGCTCAACGATTTCCCCGAATCCCCGCCGTTCCCAGGCGATCGGGATACAATGAGAACACCGATAGACCATCAACGACCGTCGACGTCTTCTAACCAACCACCTCCTCAGATGAGACGATCCGCTTCGTCTTCAGCGTCACTCCATCAGATGCAAGTCATTCAACAGCAGCAGCAGCAACAGCAACAACCGCCACAGTCAATCGCCCAACCATCGCAACAAATTCAAATTCAACAACCCGTCGCCCGCAATCCCACTCAAGATTTTATGGCTCACTCGATTATGATGGATTATCGATTGATGCCCACTCGACAGTCCTCTGCGATCACTTCTCAAATGCTCATGCTCAGCCAATCCGCTTCCACGTCATCATCACAACCACAGTATGCCACGTCGACACATTACAATACGAACAACGCGTTTCTACCTGTGAGGAATGTCATGTCGACTCAACATCATAATTTGGCTCATGCTCAACATTGGAATAAGCAGCAACAGCAGAATTTCTTGGTAAGAGGACATCGGGATGAATGGGTGTACAGACAGATAGGGAATTTGAATCTTGATGACCGTACTTGTCAAGGCTCGGGCCCAAAAATGAATCAATTTTTTGAAATTTTTCATCGAAAATGTGAAAATGTCCATGATTTTTCAGAATTTCTTTTCTGATAGTCGAAAATTTTGAGTTTTGGCGCCAAGTACCTTGACCTTGACAGTACCGGACCTTGACAAGTATGAGAAATTCGGGAAAGCTGAGTTTGGTGTCGATTTACGGCGTAAATCGACTCGAACATCGGTTCTTGACGATTCTCCAAATATGGTGACCGAATTTTTGCGTTTTCTAGGCCAGAGATTTCCTTTTTGTCTGAAATTCAGTTATGTTTCAAAATCTTTTTCTGCATTTCGTAGAAAAATGAAATTTGGATTTAATTGTCCACGCAGAGGACACCAGCCTTCTTTCATTCCTCCAGAGTTCCCTTAGAGCGCGATTTCTTAGGCAATCACATAATTCGTAGCAATCGCGCTCTATTGAAAACGCGCCGTGTACTTCTCGTGGACAAGTCGAGCTACTGTATTTGAGCAATTTAGATGGTTTTCGTCAAAAAATCAGCGAAAACTGATAAGTGCTATGTTTTCACGAGTTCGTGTCGATTTACGTGCGTAAATTCACCCCAACGAAAAAGATTTGATTCCTGCCGATTTTAGCTGGTTTTGAACTACCCCGTAACCCATGACATTCGGAAAGCTTACATTAGTTTGATGTCGATTTACGGCATAAATCGACTCTCGTGACCGAATTATAGGCGTTTTCTCGGCCAGGGATCTCCTTTTTGACTGAAATCCAGGAATGCGGCTCTAATTGAACTTGAATAACTCTTTTTCGTATCGATTTGCGCACGTAAATTCACCCGAAACGCAAATCTTTGATTTTTGGCTGATTTCCACCGATTTTGAGCTCAAAATTTGCTCAAAAACTTCTCCAAAACCCATCACAATCACTTATTCCAGGCCTCCTTCCCGCATCAATCCCACGTCGAACGAATCCTCAACAATCAGGCACCACTCCCCACTCGATCCACCCAACTCCTCCCACAAAACGACCCATACATGCCCCAATTCCTTCAATCCGCCCAACCAACACCCCAACCCACTCCAACACACGATCAAATGATGGCTCCATCACGATCATGGTGGCTGGATAGTCCACTTACTGCTAGTGTTCAATCCCCGTTGTCTGTAGCCACTCCGTTACCTCTAGCCAATCAGAACGGACCGCAAACCCCGTTGGGACAGTTGATGATTGGAGGGGAGAATGGGTTTAACGGGTTGCTGGGCGGTGGGAATAGTGGATTCAAAATGAGTGGAACTGGAGGAAACAATGGAATTCCGACGCTCTCCCAGAGGCTAGAGCAACCGCCCATCTCAACGACCAGCTCGATTTTTGGGAATGTTGATAAATCGGGAAACAATAAGATCTTGGCCTCACTGACCTCCCAGAACACCCCTACACCCTCCCCAATCGACTTCTCTAGTTTGTCACGTCTTCGGACGACTTCTCTGAACGAGACGTGGAAAATGAGTCCGGTTGCCGAGCAATCCCCTACATACCAAGCACTCGCTGCGTCTGTCACCACGAAACCATCAGTATTGAGTAGCCCAGCGAATTCTGATATTCTGGTGGCACCAGCCAGTGTGCCGGCGACTGCTACGGTTCCGAAAATCATTCCCCCGCGGAGTAGACAGAAATCGGAAAGAGAGGCCGCACCGGTGATCGATCGACAACAATCGTGTGATGCCAATTTGTTAAATGGAAGGAAGAATGAGGATGCGGTGGTGAAGAAGGAAGAGATTCCTTCCAGACAATGTTAGTTTCTTTGGGATTTTGTGCAGGGCGTTTAAAACGCGCTCCGTTGCACAGCGGGTGGCACGGTGCCGAAAAAAACTTGGCTGATTGTCAAGTTCGAATTTTACGTTAATTTGTCGTATTTTTCAAAAAAAAAACCGCGTCGCGCACGCAACGCAAAGCGGAAAAAGTTCAGCATCCCTGTAATTGTTCAATAGTTTTGGAACGCTCTATTGAGAGAAAGTAGCAACTGCGCTCCACTGAAATACGGAAGTTGCATTTCAGGTTTTTTGAGAAAAAAGAAGTTTTACATTTTGTGGAAACATCTAGAATTCAACTAATTTTTCTCATGAAATTTGAATTATACTTGTCCACGCAGAGTACACGAGCTTTTTAGTCAATTTTCGGTAATCACATAATTTGTAGCAAACGCGCTCTATCGGAACGAGCCGTGTACTTCTCGTGGACTTTTTTGTAAAAAAATCAGCGAAAACTGATAATAAACCTTGCAACGGGCCGGGCCGGGCCGAAATCAGAATTTCTCCGGCCCGGCCCGGTCGGCCCGGATTTTCAGTACTAAAAAATTCAATTTTTTTTCGATTTTTTCGGAAAAATTTTTCAACGGGGATAACAACTACTCCAAAACTTAGGATTTTTGATTTGAATCGGTTCAGAACGCCAGGAAAAAATAATATTTTTGTAGATTCATGTCTGAAAATGCGTTAAATTTTTTTTTGTTGTTTTTTTTCAAAAATTTTAGAGAAAAAATTTGAAAAATGAACAATTATGCATGCATTTCATGTACAGACGACGAGAATTTCTATTAAAATGTACTGAACAAGTACATGAAAAGCGAAAAAGCGAGCGATTTTTGGAATTTTTGGGTCTCATAACACAATTTAAACGAATTTTTTACATATACTTGAGAAAAGTTTTGGAAAAAAAATTATTGAAAAAAAAATTTCTAGTGAAAAAAATTCAAAAATTCAAATCCGGGCCGACTGGGCCGGGCCGGGCTGAAACCGGGCCGGGCCGGCCCGGAATTTTGCAAGTCTGACTTTTAGCAAACGCGCATCCATCAGAATGTTCCGTGTACTCCTCGTGAAAAAGTAGATTTTTCGGTTTTCAAACTTTTTGTCGGTGGTTTTCAAAAATCTGAAAATTGAAAGAGCGCAATCCTTCTTGTGCACGTGAACTACACCATGAAATTTCATTAGGGCGCTCTTTCCCAGTCTTCCCCCCTCTTAGCGATAGAGCGCGTTAGCTGATACCCTATTAGCACGGCATGCTTCTTACAACCGCGCTCTACCGAAAACGAAGAAAATTGTGTGCGAAATCGGGAGACTCAGAGAAAAATAGTCATTTTCCATGGGCATTTCGGTGGAGCGCGGTTGTAAGAAGGGTGCCGTGCTAATAGCATTCGCGCTCCATTCTCAATCCAACGTTTTTTCAAAATCTTTTTTTCAGCCAGCATATCCACCGAACTCCGCGAGGTGACAAAAGAGGAACCGCTCCCAATGAGTGCGCCATCAAGTGTGAAATCAATGAGACGACAGGCACCAGATTCCACTTTGCATCCAGAAGAACGGAAGCGAATTCTCCATTTGCACGCCGAGCAGAACAGGCGGAGTGCATTGAAAGACGGATTCGATCAGTTGATGGATATTGTGAGTTCAATTTCGATAGAGCGTGTTTGCAATAGGTAATTATATTCCAATTTTTCCAGATTCCGGATTTGTATTCGGGCGGTGTGAAACCAACGAACGCCGTCGTCCTCGCAAAAGCCGCCGATCATATTCGACGTCTTCAGAACGAGAAATCGGACAAAGCGGATAAAATCAAGGAGGCGAAGGCGAAGATTGAGAAGTTGAATCAGCGGATATCGTGAGTTTTTAAAAGTTTTTTTTTGAAGGAGTTGTGTGGATTTACGCCGTAAATCTACACTAGAATTGAATGAAAAATGCGCTCTACTGACACTGTATTTCCACGAAATTCCTTTGATTTCAATAGAGCGCTTTTGCTTTTTTACTGCCTGTCCTAAATCGAGCAAAAGTGCTCCATCGAAAGCACTCAAATGGTAAAGGTATTTCAGTAGAGCGCACTTGCATTCCATTAGTTTCATACTTATCAGGACCGGCCCGAAAGCTTGGCGCCAAAATTCATTTTTTTTCGAATTTTTTTGAGTTTTTTTTTCGCGAAAAAGTCAAATTTCGACAATCATTCAGAATTATAAGAAGTTCTGAAAAATATTCAAAAATGTTCACATTTTCGATAAAAAATTGAAAAAAGTTTGAAAAAAAGGACATTTTTTGAACCCGGGCCTTGAAAATTTTTTGCCGGGTCTGGCCGGACCGGACCTTGTCAAGTATGATCGGCTTCCGACTTCACAGTCGATTTGCGTCGTAAATTGACGTTTCCAGCCAAATCACCTCAAAAGTTCATCATTTTCAGATCGATCCAAACGAATCTTCCCCAATCGAGCGCCCCCTCAACCTCGACTCAAATCGACTCCAAAACTTCTCTCGAGACATTTTTCGATCGATATATGAAGGAAGGAGCGAAGAAGGATTGGCGTTTCTGGGTGATGTCTCAAATGCTGAAACCCATCTGTGTCACACAATCCAACTCGTTCGCCGCCACTGTCGCCGGCGACTCTTCATCGCGGAATGAGGTCGCCGCGTCTTGTTCCGATTGGATTAATAAGAATTGGAAGGCGACAGAGTTGAGACCGTTGGCTAGCACGTTGTTGGTGAGTTTTTGGCGTGGGGATAAACGGATGCGCAGACAGACAGACAGAAATAAATAGGGACACAGACATCCGGACATCTGGAAACTCGAACAGACACAAATCCTAATATCTTCTGGAAATTTGGAAATCCGGACATTTGGATGTACAGACACACAGATAGACTGAATCTGGAACTACGGACATCCGGAGATCCGCTCCTACAGACACACGGACAGACATCGGGATGTTCGGAGTTACGGACAGACTACATGTTTAAATTTGAGAAAGAAACATCTGATAACTCGGACATCCGGACTTAAGATTGCACAGACACACAGACAGACAAACAGCCGGACATCCGGAAAAGAGAACGTCGGAGATACTGATTTTGTCTAATTTTTCGTTCTTAAAGTCGGAAATTCGGACACACAGACAGACAGATAGATGTCTGGTATTCCGGAAATATAGGCTCCAGGACATCCGGACACCCAGAAAGACATCCGGACATCCGGATTCCTAGACCTACAAACAGAAGCTATTAGCTCGGCACAGTTCGTGCAACTGCGCTCCACCGAAACCCCCTTGAGAAATTTCTCTTTTTCTCTGAGTCTCCATTTCGCATGGAATTTTCTTCGATTTCGGTAGAGCGCGGTTGTAAGAGGCGTGCCGTGTTAATATATGAAAAAGGGGTTTTGAAAAAAGAAAAAGAAGCTTATGAACGCCTCCTCGGCCGCCTGCCGCCAACTTTGCTGCGACGTGGCGCAGCGAGTTACGGTATTGCACCGGCGAGCCGTGAAACCCCGCCCACTTCTTCCACTAACCATTCTTTACTAGTTATTCCAAATTTCTAACTAAATCTGGACATCTGGACGCACAGATCCACATACAGACACTCCTTGTGCATGCTCTCTCATGTTTCCATTTGATTCCAGGTCTCACTCGCCACCAACTCCAACATCCTCGCCGAACCGGAGACCCTTCCCGACTATGTCACTCAACAACTCAAAAATCATTTTTGATTGCTTTTTTTGAAAAACTGTTTTTTTTTCATATCTGTATCATTTTCCAGTTATTTTCTAGATCCCCTTCTTAGTCATTTGTTCCATTTGCCATTTTTTCTCAAAATTCTAATCCAATGCCTTCTAATCATTTCAATTCACGCGGGTCTCTTTTGTCTCTGTCCCCAAATTCTATATAGGCCGCTATCCCCCCAATCAATATATTCCGGGTTAATCGTTCGTTTGCTCAAGTGTATAGTTTTTTTGTTTTGTAATTTCCTGTATATGAAGATTTTATAAATCTTTGTTAGAAAAGGAGTGAGCTACTTGGGCTAAACTTTCCAGTTGAAAATTTCCGAAATCGTCGAGGAGAAAGATCCGAAAAGCTTCCAAAGCAAAGCGACAAGAACCGTCGGAACATCCATAAGTTGTGTCGCCAGGAATTTCAGCAACAAATAAAAATTCTGTGCTTCGGGAATCGAGTTCATTGGTCCCTCGATTTGATCGTCAAACCAGAAGAAGATACGGAGAGCGGTGGTGGGAAGCAAGGGGGCGTAGATCAGATTTAGCAGGTACTGAAATAAAAAAAATTATTCGAGGAACAGTAAATTCAAATTAATTTCGCGCAAAACCGGAAGTCTAGTGAAGCGCGTTTGCACACGACTTGACAGGTTGCCAATTGAGTCGCCGCTCAGCCAAATCGCGTGCCTATAACGTAGACGAACAATATGGAGTTGAATTTTCAGAATAAACCTTTTTTTTCTCGCTTTTTCAGGTTAAATCTTGCACAAAAAATATCGAATTTGTCAAAAAGGAAAAATAAAAATTTTCAACACACAAAAGAATGTTTTGGATAAATATTTTGAATTTCGCGCTAATTTTAAGCGAATTTTTTTGGAGTGCAGTTGCTTCATATGGACTTTCTATGACACTGTGCTGGAGGTGAGTACTAAAATGAAACGCGCTCCACTAGACTTGGAGGCAAATTCAATTTTTAAAATTTTAAAATTCGATGTTTCGTTGTGGCATTTTGATACGCAGTTTAATCGACCACCTTTTCAGTATGTCAGTTTTCCGCATTTTGGTCAGTTTTGTCAGTTTGAATTTCGCACTAAAATTTTCAAAACTTGCTGATTTCTGCGGAGCGCAGTTGATTTTAGTACCTCACTCCCAGAGTAGCTTACCATGGTCATTGGGAATTTGCAACCTTTTTTCTCTGCTCGGACGACGGATCGAATGAATCTTCTGCAGGTGAACACGCAGAATATGCCAACGGTAAGCTGGATGAAACAACAGGACATTAGGTAGAGAGACCATGTTATGGAGAAGTCCAGAAGTTTTAGAATCTGCAATTTTGGCGGAGATTTAGAAACTCTTGAGCTTTTTCTATAAACGTTCAATGTTTCCATGCTAAAAATCGCTCTAATCGCCACAATTTCCGTTTTCCTTACTCAAGATGAGATTTCGTGGAAGAGTTTTTTAGAGTGGCCGTGTAGTCCTCTCGGACAAGGTTACTGTTCAATTCCTCGTTTTCCCGCTTTTTTCAACATTCAAATCGAGAAAATGGAGAAAAAACCAAAAAATTTGTTGGAAAAAGAAAAGAAAAATCTTGTCCGAAAGGAATTTTTTTAAAAACTCACCCCACTTAAAAAAAACGGAAATTAACATTTCAGAAATGTTTTTCTTATTTGGGTCTCGCCACGAAAATACAAAAACTACTGTAACTCAGTCAGTTTTTGTCAGAAAGACATGAAAATTATATATTCAAAATCACCATGTTGAGACGGTTCAAATGAGTATAATAATGACTAGTTTTAAAGAAAATTGAGAAGTCTAATATTTTAGGTCTCGCCACGAAAAGATAAAATTTGTCATTCTTTGTGATTTTTGCAGTGAACACTGTGTAATTTTTTAAACTCGAACTCACCAATCGACAAGCCACTCCCCACCAATATCTCGAATTCTTCTTCCATTCCGGATCCTTCTGTGCTCTGATCATTTCCAACATCTCATCAGCTGGTAGTGGTCTTGCATATTCCTGTGGTCCCCCTGGTGGCTTCCTCATGTAATATCTCGGAAGTCCATCCGACATAATGTGAAGATCCCAGTCCACATCACTTTCACTATCGGCGTCTGGAGGCTTATAAAGGTATGTTTGCATTCCTTCTGAAATTTCGAAATTCATATATTTTTGAGAAGATGAAGAAAGAGATTGAGGAGAGAACGGGGACTATAATATTATATTGGAGAAATAATTGAAAATAAGGGAACGATGAGAGAGAGAGGAGAGTGTAACTGTAGGCTCCCAAAGAGAGAAATAGTATGGGGAATGCGAGAGACGCAGAGAAATGAATGGTGAGGGGAGGAGGATGCTGTGTTTTCTTCTTCAATCTGTTGATTTGTGTTTTCGGAAATTTTTTAAAAGCGAAAATCAGGGTTGCATGGGGAAAGCAGGATTACTGTCGCCCGCTAGGAGTAGAGACACGGTATAAGTATCAGAACTACCGTAGTCCACCTGGGTGTATTGTAGTTCTTAACAAAGTACTGTAGCAGAGCTTCTGGAAGCGTTTGTGTACTGTACCGGGTTACTGTAGAACAGCTTAAACTGTAGCTAGTGTAAACTGAAATTTCAAAATAAGGAGTACTGCAGTCTAGGATACTGCAGCTAGATTGAAGATACTGTAGCTTCTATCAAGGTACTGTAACAAGGAGGGTACTGTAGTCGTCTAAATACATTCACTCTTCGACCTGGTCATTTGAGCACACAGTTCACACACGTACATATAAAAACGAATGGGTACTACATATTTATGAGTGTGAAAGACCATGCCCACTTTTTAATATGTAAATTGCAAAGGTCTCAAAGATTAGATTTGAAAAATGATTAGACTGTCTAGCAAAGTATGAAGACAAAGCACACAGACGGCTGCAAGAGAAATGAGAGAGGGAGAAGGTTGTCTGGTACCACGAACACGTGTGCGTGTGTTTATGTTTCATTTCGAAAAGAACCTTGGCCTTTTCGAGAAGAAACATACATATGAACAAAGGGGGGGGGGAAGTGATTGGAGGACGAATTGTGCCTTGAAAGCTTGCTAAAACAAATGTAGCATAAAGAAATGGGATAACTTTTGAAGATATTGGTAGAATTGGAGAAGACAAAGTTAGGAAACATCAGAGTTTTCAAGGGAGCACTGTTTTTTCAACTGCGCTCCACTCTGTTAGATAGAGCGCATTTGTTAAAATCGTACCGTGTCAATAGATATAATTTTCATGAATCCCACATGGATAGTCATGTTCAATTCGACTTTAATTGAAAATAATTCAAAAATTAACGAGAAATTTGTGTAATGCTTGTCTCATACACTTTTTGCCAGCCAAGTAAACTATTGAGTCAGTACAGAAACATAATTTATTACAACGAAAAGTAAAGAAGAGAAAGTTTTATGCGGCAGAATAAACAGTTTGCACAACGTGTTATAAAACACTTGTGAATGGTCATAAATTTCATATATCGACTCGATATTCAGGGTTTTTTGAATGAGGTGGTGTTGTGTGAGAGACAAAAAGAGTGTTGTTGATATGCATATTAGCTCGGCATAGTTCTTACGAATGCGCTCCATCGACCCCTTCTGAAAACGTCTCTTTTTCTCTGATTGTGAGCCTCTCAATTACACACACAATGTTCTTCGATTCCGGTAGAGTGCAGTTGTAAAAAGCGTTCCGGGTTAATAAGTTATAATAACAAAAATGTGAAACTTAATGCTCCGAGTTTTTTTTTGGTGTCTAACACCAGGGTTTGTAAAGTGAATGTCAAAGAATAGTAACTAGTCGTTTTGTTTCAAAACTTTTCACTGATGTTTGACGAAAGTTCTCCTCTGAATTTCACGGTCTCTTCAGTTTCCAGCACGCCAAACAATGCCTGATAAAGGCGCTTCTGTGGAGTAGAATGAAACGTGCAGGAGCAAATTCCTACGGTTTTTTCGAAGTTTCAGGACTTGTCAAAACCTTTACTGAAAATTGGTAATTAGGTGACAAGTGTGCTAACATCATCCAGGTGTTACACTAAAGTAACCGTGGATTCCAAAACCTGTTCCACGGATTTCAGAGATTGCGTTCCCACTGTTTAGGTTCCTGCCTATCTTCCCCCCCCAAACTTCGACTTCTTCCACATTGTGGTCACTCTATGTGTTGGCAACCTTGTGAAACGAAACGAGATGTTGGCTATTTGGTAAGAACATAATTGCTTAATACATCAAGTACCTGTCATGAGACAATACTTAGACAGTTATCTAATCGGTTTGATCTTCCCAGAGCACCAGTCTTCTTTGAGATTCTGTGAGAAAACGGGCAGTACGGACGATCCATCAGAAGACGTCCGTCGTTTCCTAATTCTCGTCCATTATTGATTCTCGACAGTTTCCTTTTTTCAATCATTCCTTTTTCATAATTCCCTTGTTTCAGAATCCGTATCTCTACTATCAATCCAACAATGGAAGGAAGAAGCTCCCAAAAAGCTATGGCTGAGAGCGCAGAACTCAGAGCACTCAAAAAAGAGCTTGAATTTGTTAAATTTCGATTGAAAAAAGATAAGTTAACAAATAAACTGAAGTTCAACGGAATAAGAAGGAAATACAAGAGTTGATTGCTGAAACAGAATCTGAATCTGCTCTGAACAAGCAACGGCTAGAACAAGAACGCGAACTGAATCAGATGAAACAAAAAGTTAGAGAAACCCGTCAATTGCTCGAACACGAAGAGTTCATACAAAACATGAACATTGTGGCTCAGATGGAATATGATAATGAGATGTTGAAGAAGGAGCAAGGGATAACTCGACAGTTGGAACAGAGGAACAAGGAATTGAAGGATGCATTGGATAAGGGAATCAGTATGAAGCCATGAAAGCAGTGTGGTCGTTGCTTTGAAGAGTTTGATGAAAAAGGAGATCGAGTTCCAAGAGTTTTGGGTGAGTTTTTTGAGTAACTAATTTGTGCACTGAGAAGTCATAAAGACCCAAATAACTTTTTCTCAAAATCGTTCAGCAAAAACAGAATACAGATTCACAATCACACACACCCTGTAACTGGAACAGCGCTATACTAGAATTTTTTGGAAGAATTTGAGACAGAAGCATCAGAATTTTGGATTCTAAATCCCGTCACAGAGTTGAGCGGGTGGCGGAAAGTGGAATTCCGCTAACCCTATCCGCAACAGACCGGTTTTGAGTAGATCACAATCGTGCTCCACCGAAATGCCGTTAAAAATATCTCTTTTCTCTGACAAGGGAATGACCCTGAGTGTCCTCCGAGTTTCTCAACGATGTTTTCACCAAAGATAGGCCTTACTGAGACTAGAACAACGCTATATGTTTTAGGTGCAACAAACTCGTTTCCAGCAAATGGCGAACATTTTTCATTTTTTTCGAAATTTTTTGGTCGACTCACTCTGAGACTCTGTAACTTTGTTCATTTCAAAGGATTTTGTAAAATTCAAAATGATATAAATTGCTGAAGATGTGGGCTACAAAAAAGCCCACAGAGTCTTTTTACCAAAACTGAAAGTTGGAAAGATATGAGCCATAACGTGAAAAATGACAGTACTCATGAAATCAGAAACTGGCCATTTTCGAAAAAAAGGTCTCGGGGGACCATGTCTATCCGATTCCCCGTGTTGAGTAAGGTACACATACATGTTCAAATATATGGCTTACCTTTCATTTTGGAGACTTATTTTCAATTTTTCAACTTTTAAAGCCATTTCCACGTATCCCTATACGTTCTAGTTTTCTACTGAAAACGCAAAAACACAGATCATGGCGGAGTGTTGTTAAAAAATGCCAAAACGTAGTTTTTGGAAGCCAATATTATGTTTTGAATACGCTATAATCGCTAATAAAACGAATGCGATCTTTGATTTTTTAACGATTTTCATGTATAGGGGTACGTGAAAATGGCTTTAAAAGTTGAAAAATTGAAAAAGTCTCCAAAAAGTCTCCAAAATGAAAGGTGAGCCATATATTTGAACATGTATGTGTACCTTACTCAACACGGTGAATCGGATAGACATGGTCCCCCGAGACCTTTTTTTCGAAAATGGCCAGTTTCTGATTTCATGAGTACTGTCATTTTTCACGTTATGGCTCATATCTTTCCAGCTTTCGGTTTTGTTAAAAAGACTCTGTGGGCTTTTTTGTAGCCCACATCTTCAGCAATTTATATCATTTTGAATTTTACGAAATCCTTTGAAATGTACAAAGTTACAGAGTCTCAGAGTGAGTCGACCAAAAATTTCGAAAAATGAAAAATGTTCGCCATTTGCTGGAAACGAGTTTGTTGCACCTAAAACATATAGCGTTGTTCTAGTCTCAGTAAGGCCTATCTTTGGTGAAAACATCGTTGAGAAACTCGGGGGACACTCAGGGTCATTCCCTTGTGAGTCTCTCAATTTTGCCCACAATTTTCTTCGGTTTCGATAGAGCGCGGTTGTAAGACACGTGATGTGCTAATAACTCATCAATTTTTGTTTTCCAGAATGCGGTCATACTCTCTGCGTCAGATGCATCAAACAAATCGCTCGACCGGACTCTATTGAATGTCCATTTGATGCCCATGTCACGGAGCTTGACGAGAAGGAGAAGATCGATGGACTCCCAAAGAATTATATTGTTTTTAATATGTAATCATTTGTTGTGCAATGAACAGTTCCTATATCATATTATTTTAAACGTTTTTGTCACCTTACACTTTGGTTGTATTCCATTATAATTCTAAAAATGTTCTTAATTATTATTTACATTGTGTCTTCAAGTAAATATCTTATCATGGCGTGGAGAAGGAGTGATCCTGAAAGATAGAAATTTCGAGTTTTTGTTTCTCAAAATTCACCTCATAACTATCTTTGAAAAGCCGCACAAAACCGTGCCGCATTGTTGCCAAAGAGGGAGGAGCAACGAGATATACGTGACCTCGTTTAATCTATGACGTTCATTTCGTTTTCCCATTGTGCTGTTTTCATCCCTTTCTCTCTGCGTGTGCACCGCGATTCATTGATTTTTTTTCATTGCGGTTTTCTATCGGTTTATAGGTTTTTCATGAGAATTACGATCCCGATTTTCCAAATCGCGTTGATAAAAACCTTTGCTATCCCGGTCACGGCCATGCAATAACTCGGCCACAATCCAGACTCATTTTCCCAAAAAATGTTGGGAAAAAGCGAGTGAATTTCCTGAACTTTTGTTGATAAGGAACCTTCCTGAAATGATAATTAAAAGGTGATGTAGATGCAAGGGTTACGGTAAATGACGAAAATTGTGCAAACACCGTCACGCCAAAATGCACATTCGGGTACTTTCTGTTTGTCACGATGAGGCAGAGTCCACGTCCGCACCTGCGCTCTAATGAGAATGTGCGCGTTCCTAAAGTATTTTATTTCAAAATGACTCAAAAATTATAAAGTACACCGCCACAACAAGTTGTAACCCTGTTTTTTTTTCAATAGAGCGCGTCTGCGGTGCGCTCGACAATTTTCTTCCGGGAAAAATTTTCCCAGTGACCATTCGGCCGTTTAAAGGGACAGGAGGGTCTCGCAACGAACGCATCCCTGTGTTTGGTCTCTGGGAAGAAAAAAGGTATATAAGGGGCGTATTCTGGCAGTTCTATTTCCATTGTCACCTTTTTTCGTGACTGTGTATTGCCACTCAATGGAGTCGATACTCAGCGAAATCCAAAAAAAAGCGTCGCTTCTGACCTTTAAGCCCCGCCTCCCCCACCCGACAGTTGCCTTGGTTACCACTCCTAACACTCTCTTTTTCTCTTACTCTTTCTCTTACTCTTTCTCTCTCTCTTTCTCTCTCTCTCTCTCTCTCTCTCTCTCTCTCTCTCTCTCTCTCTCTCTCTCTCTCTCTCTCTCTCTCTCTCTTTTCACTTTTAACATATACCTTCTCTCTTTTCCCCATGAAAAGCTTCCCCTCCACCTTCTCTCATTTCTATGCCAACACCTTTTCCTCTGACTCCTCATATTCTTTTTGTCTCTTTTACATTCTGATCAGTATTGCTTGCTGGTAAAATGCACCCCTCTCTCTTTTTTCATATTAAACTGTCTGTCGTCTGTTACCTCTCTTTCATCACCATTTTCAACTAAAAACCTTTTACTAACATTTTTATTTTCAGGACGGTCACCATGCCCCGAAAACGTACTCCAAAGAATGACGCCCCGCCGCGCGTTCTCGAAAAAGACGATCAAATTCAGAAGATGAAAGCAGAACTGAAGAAGCTCGATGCGGAAATAGCGGCCGAGAAGAAGAAAAGACGCCAGGCGTCACAAAAACATGGTGAAGAGATGGAGAGATTGAGATGGCAGGAACGCAATGTCAACAACGAAATATTCTACCAAACTTCGAGACATGCAATTCAAATGGGGATAGTAAAGAAGGACTATGACAAGACAAAAATCGAATTGGCACAACTTCGAGTTGATCTGAAGTTGGCAACTGATGATCAAGTCAAGGAGGAAATTGTGAGGGAGGACCAGGATACAAGAGAGCGTCTGGAGCAGAGAACCAAGCATTTGGAGGAGGCAGTGAAGACAGGATCGAATAGGAAGGTCTGGAAGGAGTGTGAGCTCTGCTCCCTGGAGTTCGAGGAGGATGGACTCTGGATTCCAAAAGTATTGAGTGAGTTGTTGGATGCTTTTTTTGAATTATTACGTTGGTTTTCAATAGAGCACGTTTCCTAGCCTGGTTTAGAAGTTTGCCGATTTTTCGAAAAATCCCCAGACTTAAGTTGAAAATGACTAACTTTTCGGTAATTGACTGTAATTGATAATTGAAAGCTCCGGTAATTGCAGTCATTAAATGAGGCGAAAATCGTCTGGACTGAGCTTTCTCTCGACCCGGATTCAAAAATGATTACTCATTTCACAAATGTTTTTGAAAATTTTCAAATTTCAGAGCAAACTGCTTAAACCACCATACATGTTCCCCTTTTGCTTGAGTTTTGCAAATTTTCAGTCGAAAACTAGACTCTTTTCAATAATTTTCAAATATTCGAAAATTTCAACAAGAAAAAACACAGTTTGGTTCAAAACAGCCCGTGATAGGTCTGGCTGTAACTCTTTAGACAGACTGCACAAAAAATTGTCAACTACAAAAAAGTTAATTTTGTGGACTACCTTCAAATCTTCTTGACCACCGGTCCCCATAATATATTTTGAATTTCCAGAATGCGGTCACACATTTTGCTGGGGATGTGTCCAGCGACTCGCAAAACCGGACTTCATCAGATGCCCGATCGACAAGACCGTCTTCGTCTTCTTCGAGGATGATAACGTCAACAAGATTCCGAAGAACTACCGTGTCTTGAATGCTTTATAAGTTATAAATTATAATTTGTTGATTATTTTTCTCATTTTGAATCTTTAATTATTTTGATTTATAAATCACCTTCTGGCTTTATCAATAATTGAAAATAAAAGAAATTGGTCTGGCAACCACTTGACTATTTTCCAAGCTCTGTTTTTTTTTCAAAATTCAGGTATTGCAGTTTACTAGTGAGCATATTTTCAGATATAGCCATAAATTTCTACCCAATTTTCAATAGAAATATGGTAATTAAAAGATTCGGTAAGAATTGACTCCAGGGTTATCAAAAACGCGCTCTACTGAGAAAAATAAAGTTTATGTAAATTTTCCATTGTCTTCTCCCTTGTTCATTGTTTTCACGTGTCTCTGTCTTTGTGTTCATCTTGATTTATTGGTTCTCTCTCATTTTGCTATGATGAGTATTCTACGCTCTAACCACAATAGCGAAAGTTCCATGAAAACCTAACCATATCTCTCTAGGGAGTGTCCGTAAAAAAGAGTTGTCAACTACAAAAATAGAGCTCCATTTATGATCTGTACGATCCATATAAATTTTCTTGTTGAGATAATGAAACATCTTCTCAAAGTTGGACATTTTCAACGAAAAACGGTCAGAGCAGGGTTGGGAAATTCCGGGAATATCGATAAAAACTGAAGTGTACGTGAATTTTGGAGCATTTTGATCATTTTTTAATGAAAATTTCGAAAAATATGTGAAAAAACTATGCACAGTTTTTGAATCCGGGCCGGCCCGGGATTTCCCAACCCTGGGTCAGAGTTGTTAGAATTATGTCCACTACTGTAATTCCGCGTCCATAGGAATTGCATTTCAGTTGACCATCCGTGTAATAACTATGCAATATCTGACAATTCTGTCCGTCGTCTTTTATCTCTCTTTTTCCTTGCCGTCTCTAGGACTTCTACTAATAGTTTTTTTCGTTTTCAGAACTCAGAACATGCCTAGAAAGTCCACTCCAAAAAATGATGTTCCGCCAAGCCAAGACGATCAAATTCTGAGAATGAAGGCAGAACTAAAGAAGATGCATTCAAAAATAGCAGAGGAAAAAAAGAAAAGACGTCGATTGCGAAGAAAACTTAAGGAGGCGGTCGAGAAAATGGAAGAGGTCCTAAGCAGTGCCGCTGTCGAAACTTTGCTGAATAAAGCTCGGGTTGAGATGGCAAAAGGTGGATATGAGGCGACAAGAACCGAGTTGAGGGAGAAGCAGGTCAAATTGAAACTGGCAACGGATAGAGAGGTTCAGGAGGATATTGTGAAGAAAGATCAGGAGACAATTCGACGTCTGGAACAAAGAAATATGGAGTTGACTGAGGCTCTGGAGAACGGATTGGACAGAAAGTCTTGGAAGGAGTGTGAACTGTGCTCCCAAGAGTTTAAGGAAGAAGGAGACAGAGTTCCGAAACTGTTGAGTAAGTTGGTGGATATTGAGTAAGATATGCGCTTTCACGGTTCTCAAAACTATTATATATCGATTACTGTTCTGGCTGTTTTTGAATCACACAAACTTACTAGCATGTTGAAGTCATTAAGTCAATCTTGAGAACCCGTAGAAATGCATCACTTAGTACTGGGGGCTTACAAAAACATGAATAACTTTTCTCTCGGAGGAACTATGCAGAAACAAAACGCAGATTCGGAATCAGCCCATCCATTCCGTAGACCATTCCCCTAGTTAGAGTGAGATTCCGAATCTGTTTCAGAAATTTTAGATCTAATGTCTAAAGATCTAATGATTTCATTCCAGAATGCGGCGACACTCTGTGTTTGGGATGCGTCAAACATCTCGCTAATCCGGACTTCCTCATATGTCCGTTTGATGGTACCGTCTTTACCTTCACCGAGTTTAATAACATTGATCACCTTCAATCAAATTTTAAAGCCTTGTAATTCGTTATCAATATATTTTTAATGCACCCCGATCCCATTCATCCCATTGATATCTGATTTGACTGTATAAATCAATATGTTTTAACGCTCTCTCTCAATACGATGTTACTCTCACTGTGTACTTCATGATTATGCTCTTGATCTGATTTATTTTCGCGACTATTGAAGTCGTAATAAACAATTACAACAACCTCGTGGCTCCTATGAATCTCCAACACATCGTTTCGACGTTCCCACAATTTACAATGTTAGAGAGATTGAATGCATTGAAAGTGAACAACGAAATTGATCGAAAATAACGGCAAATTTTGTAAAAATCTACACGATAGAAATCTTATTCTAGGCCACAACGCCATTTTTCTTCGGGGAGAAGTTGCTCCTCCCACATTGACAACAATGCGTCATGGTTTTGTCACGCCTTTTTTCTGATCATTATTAAACTCCGTATCGTTACCCATATTTCTTTATTTCCTAACGATACGCATCGAATTTGAAAACCCACAGAAAGCTAAATTTCGTAACTTCTTGCTCAAGGTCATAATCTGCGTATCATGTAGTAACTACACTATTACACTTCATAGCTTTTATAGTCTCCGTCCCTCCTTCCTTCTCCCTCATTCGAACACGTGTTTCTGTTTCTGTTTGCTGTTAACATGCACTTCTCCCTCCCTTTTTACATTTTTTAAAAGTCTTTTCACTAATAATTTATTTTCAGAGCTGGGACCTTCCATGTCTAGAAAAACCATTCCTAAGGATGACATACCGCCAATTATCCGCAAAAAAGATGCTCAAATTGAAAAGATGAAGGCCGAGCTGAAAAAAGTGTGTGCTGAATTAGGCGCCGAAAAGAAGAAAAGACGCCGCATCGTAAGAAAGAACAAAGAAGAAGTTAACAGGATGCGGCATGACCAATGGCGCATCGAAGACACTATTCATCGAAATAATTTGAGTTTTGAAGCAGAAATTGAGAGAAAAAAGGAAGAATTTGTGAAGACAAGAACCAAGTTGATTACATTGAAACTGGAAACAGATGAGAAGCTTCAGGATGAAGTGTTGAAGAAAGATCAGGAGACAACGGAGCTAATGGAGCAGAGAAACAAGGAGTTGACTGAGGCGGTGGAGAATGGATCGGACCGAAAGTCTTGGAGGGAGTGTGAGAGATGCTCGCTGGAATTTGAGGAGGATGGCGACAGAGTTCCGAAGTTTTTGAGTAAGTAGTTACCAAAAATTATCTATTCAAATTTTTCTGTCCAATGATAAATTCCCTTGTGACGGCCACGCCCACTCTTGTTTTTGCACTGCTTTTCACTTTCTAGCAGACTTGCAAATTCGGTCTGGATTTGAATTTTTGAACTTTTTTCCCTACAATTATTTTTTGAAAAAGTTTTTTTCTGAAAATGTTCCGTATTTGTTCCCAAGTATATTCTTTAGAACCTTTGAAACCTACAAAAAATCAGTTTTAAGAAGTTTTTTCCAAGAAAATCGGAAATTTTTCGAACATCATTGATTCAGAACTGAATTTTCGGGCCTCACCAGCCCGTTGCAAGTCTGTTTGAAACTATTCCATTTGTACTCAGCACGACCCCTTCTCGTGTTATTGTATTTCGACCCTATAAACCCGAAACTTATTATTAGACAACTGATTTATGCTCGTTCCCTTCTTCTTCCTAGCCGGTGGGCGTGGCTTTTTTAGTGGTACTGTAGAGGGAGACTTGGAATGTCTAAAGTGCTATAAATAGCTTCCAAAACTTCTAATAATAATAATTTTTCCAGAATGCGGCGACACTCTGTGTTGGGGATGCATCAAACAACTCGCTCACCCAGACTTCATAATGTGTCCATTCGATGGAACCATCTTTGTCTTCAGTGAGAATGACAACATCAACCACTTGAAGAAAAACTTTAAAGCATTGAGTGAACTATGAATTATTGGTTTTTCCTTGTCCGTTAATAAAGTATCTTGCCAAGTTTTCAGCGAATTGAAATTGTTCTCTCCCCACGCTCTGTTGATATGACTGTCATCTTTATTTTCCATCTCGATAAATTTGAACCATCCTTCAAACAACACGCAGTTTTCATTTAAATGTCATTTATGCAACTGCGCTCTAATGAGAAACGCGGTGGTCACAGGGATGTGAAGTTCAATTTTATAGATGCCTATTGTTAATCCGTGAGGGGTCACAATCCAGATCACAATCTGGGAATCACTCAATATTATATTACTCTTCTTTGTTTTGGTGACCCTACCAGACATCTTCACATTTGGAATACCTCTCCTGTTAGCTGTCGATCACACTGTCAGATGTCCTCTGTTTTATTTGGTCCGTCGTCTTTTCCGTTCTATTAATTTTTCTTATTTTATTTATGCTAACTGTGACCGAGTATCATTAAACCGTATTACATTCTTTATGGAATTTATTGATCACAAATAGAGCTTCATTTTTGTAGTTCACAACTTTTTTGTACGGGAAAATCCTGAGAAATTACAGGCAGTCTATGTATACAGCTCAAAAATTTCTCCATTTAGCACTGAAAAACGGCAAAAAATGCGAATAACTTCTTTGGGATGAGCTCGTACAAAAAAGTTGTCAACTACTAAAATGAAGCTCTATTTGTGATCTATACACTCCATAAAAATCGATATTGTGGGACTATCAGGTAGGCCGTGTCACAGTCACAAAGTTGACCATTTTCACCTAAAAACTGCAAGATTCGCATTATTTATGGCCAGTACTGTATACCGTTTTTCTTTAAAGGAGTACTGAAGTCGTATTATGTTTTTTGCAGATTCCGGTAATTCAGAACATAATTATAAACTTTTATAATTGACGCATATGCTAAAAATTCCTCTAAACGCCACTCCTGACTCAAAAGGAGATTTGACGGAAGAGTTTTTGAGCTGTCGTGTAGTCCTTTCGGACAAGATTTTTACTCAATTCTTTGTTTTTTACAACAAATCTCCGTGTTTTTTATCAATTTATACCGCGAAAAATTTAAAAAAGACTGGGGATTACGGTTTGCGAAGGGAAAGTACTAACTTTTGTCCCGGTTTCATTTTTAGTACATTGGAAACTTCAATGCTGGCTGATAAGAGGCTGACCTTCTAGAAAATACGGTTATACAGAAAAACAAGTCGAAGTAGCATAAGGAGGCGTGAACTGTGCAAGTGCGCTCCGATGAGAAATCGCGCGAGAATTTATGACCCCCACTATTGATCGCACCAGACATTCCCATCTCTTTCTCATTCGCACTACCTCTTCTTGGTAACTTGTCTTATACTCCTTTATACTATTTGTAACTCTTTGCTCACTGTTTCTTATGGCCATCTCTTCCGGATTTGCTATAGAATTCTTAACTGAAAGGCTTCCAACATAAATATTTTTACAGAACAGTCTCCATGCCTAGAAAAACCATCCAGAAGAGCACATCTGCTAAGATTTCGTCATGTCTCCAGAAAAAAGTCGAAGAAATTGAGAAAATGAAGGGTGAACTGCAAAAGATCATTGCGGAATTGGCAGCCGAAAAGAGGAAAGGACGTAAATTGCAAAGAGAGCATGGGGAAACCGTCCGTAGATTGATAGATGCCGAAGAACAAGCCGACTACGAATTTCGTTGCCGAGCTCAGTATCATAGAGAAGATATTAGAGAAACAAAAAGAGAAATAAGGGAGACAAGAGCTAAATTGAAGGAGGCGAATGTTGAACTGAAACTGGCAACAAGTAAGAAGGTCCAGGAGGATCATGTGAAGGCCGATAGAGAGACAAAGAAGCGTAAGGAACGGAGAAATAAGGAGCTGACTGAGGCTTTGGAGAAGGGATTGGACAAGAAGCCATGGAAGGAGTGCGAGATGTGCTTTCAAGAGTTCGAGGAGGATGGGGACAGAGTTCCGAAACTGTTGAGTAAGTTTTTTTGTATTTTTCGAAACTCCTAACATAGTTTCTTTCCAGAGTGCGGCCATACATTCTGCTGCGGATGCATCCAGAAACTCGCAAAGGTCAAGTACATCAGATGTCCGGTGGACAGAACCATGTTTTTGCTCAAGAAAAATGATAACATTAGTCATCTCAAGAAGAACTTCACAGCTATGAATTTTTAATTAATTATCTATTTCTCCTTGAGCGTCAATAAAATATATTTATTCTAAATATTTCTTTATTTTCCAAAATAAAATTCCAGATAGTTCTCGAGAGAGAGAGAGAGAGAGAGAGAGAGAGAGAGAGAGAGAGAGAGAGAGAGAGAGAGAGAGAGAGAGAGAGAGAGAGAGAGAGAGAGAGAGAGAGAGAGAGAGAGAGAGAGAGAGAGAGAGAGAGAGAGAGAGAGAGAGAGAGAGAGAGAGAGAGAGAGAGAGAGAGAGAGAGAGGAATCATCCTTTCATCGCACTTAATTTTTTATGAAGGCGATCTATGCATATGCGCCCTAATGAGAAATTGGAGATCTTTAGATCACTGGAATAAGCCGATGTTGATCATCCGTGTTGATGAATACATTCTCGAAATTTATATTATTAATGACATTGTTGCTCATTTCACAATCCGTGAATCACAATACCGTGTTACCCTTTTTTATTTTGGCGAACTTTAAGCTCCGCCCCCGACTCCTTCTTCTGTTCGTTCGCAACACAGAGCTAACCGTCTGATGTCTTTTTTTTCCTTTCTTTTTAACACTTGTCTTACTCTTTCATACTATTTGAAATCGAATCAAATGCTATGTAATGTATCGATTATTTTGGCCGAGAATGAGACCCAGACAGTTTTCGAAATCGTCCTTCTACTCGACCCTTTCATCTCACGGTGGCGCGGACTGTGCAAGTACGCTCTAATGAGAAATCCCATGTCCCTACAAACGTTTGAGTAGTATCGGTCTTCAAAGATGGCTATCATATTACTTTTCTCTGTATGTGACCCCCACGTTGAACCCCGCCCCCACCAGACACTCTCTCTTTTTCCTCATTTGCAACACCTATCCTGCCAGCTGCTGCCCGCTAACAGACCCATGTTCCGCTTTGTTTCTTACCAAACTGCCTGTTGTCTCTTTTCTCTATTTCATTTCCTTTTACTTTGCACACTCATATTATTGTCATCATCTGATCTACTCTACTTTCATATTGTTTTCTACTGACTGACGTATCCTTTGTTTTCACTAAAAATTGTTCATTTCAGAAGCCACTATGCCGGAAACCCGCAGTCAAACCATGGAAAGAGTGTCCGGTCTGTATGCAGGAATTCGGAGAAGTGGGACACAATATTCCAAAAGTTCTTGGTGGGTTTTTTCACATTTGTTATAAATGGGAGTTGCTGGTGTTGAGATTTGCACAGCTCTAGAGGTGTGATATGTGAATTCTAGTTCTGTGAAAGTTTTTTTCTCGGTGCGATAGAAGTTACTGTTGTTTAAAATGAATCAATAATGGGACGCTATACTTCGGCTCTAGCCCAGCTATCAGCATATGCATTATCTCAACTTCAGAATATAAATTGACTGTTCTTGTCTTTTCAAGTTCAGAGACTTCAAAAAAACCTTTAAAAAAATACAAACATTTGAAAATGCAATTTCTTGAATGTTCCACGGATGCCCAAAATTTTTTGCCGCTCGTTTTCAGCGCGGTTTGGACCGCATTGACTCATAACTCGGCTGGAAGTGTCGGGCGCTCTTCAGAAATTTCGGAATCATCTTTATAGATCATTCTTAACTCATCCTGAAAGTTTTAGCCTAAAAAGTACTTGCATGGTCTTGGGGTTCCCCTGTAAGATAAATTCAAACTTTTTCAGATTGTGATCATACTTTTTGCCGCTCCTGCACCAAGAAGATTGCGAATCCCGGATAATACAGATGTCCTTTTGACGACCGAATCTTCACATTCAGAAGCAAGAAGAACCTTGAAAACCTTCCAAAGAATTACAAGCTCTTTGATATGTAAGCTGTTGCTTGTTTGTTGTTAAGATATGTAAGTTTTGGCGAATTTTTTCTGGAATTCTTGTCAATAAACTTGTTATCAATCTATCAATCAATGACTTTTTGTTAAAATCGTTATATCTCGATTTGTCTATTTCCTTTTCAAAGACATATATACATATGTTTTTCAATCACCCGCTAAAGTTTCAGCAGATTTCAAGAGACTGCTCAATTGATGAATCCTGTCAATTCGGAATCTCCTACTTGCCAACACCATGTCGATAAAGAAGACGATGAACTTAAGAAATCGAAGAAGGAACTGAAAGATGTTCAGAAAAAACTGACGGCAGAGCGGGAGAATCACGAAAAGACTAAGGAAAAACTTCAAAAACTGAAAGCTTGGTTCGATGAGGAAGACATGGGAGCAAAGTTTAGAGTGGTAAAGGAGAAAACTAGAATCTTGGAAGAAAAAACTGAAAAATTGAAAACGAAATTGGGAAAGCTTCTCGATATAAAGTCGTGGGAAGCATGCACGCTGTGCTTTCAAGAATTCAACCTGGATGGAGACAGGATCCCGAGGTCTCTGCGTAAGTTGTTTTGTGTTTGATAGTTATTTCTGTCTACATCCAGGAAAAGATAACATCGCCTAATTATATTCATAACATATTCATTCGTTGTTCCAGAATGTGGACACACCATCTGCTCAGCTTGTCTCCGGAAACTAATCAAGCCGGCATACACCAAGTGTCCATTCGATGGAGAAGTTTGGCGTTCCTCCACGACGAAGACTGTCGAAGATTTCCCGAAAAACTATTCAGTGTTGAATATGTAATCTTTGACCAATTTTTTTCTGGAATGCGAATAAACTTGTTATAAATATAAACCAACCGAATATCAATGTTTTTTGATGAAACCGTTTTATACCAAAAACCTTATATCTGTTTTCAAGAATCTATGTTATTCAATTATTTATCAGTACTTCAGATGACTAAAAGACGCGGTAAGAAGAGTAAGAAGACTGCTCAACTGATGGAACCTGTCGAATCAGAATCCCCTCCCAGCGAACATCCGGTCGATGAAGAAGACGAAGAACTCGAGAAAGCGAAGAAAGAATTGGAAGCTGTTCAAGACAAACTAGAATTTTTTAAGATGTGTAATACGATGTTAGAACAAGATCACCAAAAAGCAGTGACTATTTTGGAATTGGATCGAAAATTGATAGAGCAGCAATTAGAAATTGATTGCCTAACTCATCAACTTGCTGTTGAAAAACTAGTATCGAGCAGAGCAAAGATGCAACAAGAGATTCAAGAACTAGAGTTGAAACTGGAAGTTCTGGAGGATGAGGAAGACCAGGAAGCAACGTTGAGAATGGAACAGGAGACAACTAAAAGCTTGAGAGAAAGGAGCAACCAATTGATAGAAGCTTTGAAAAAGAACTTGGAAATCAAGCCCTGGAAAGATTGCCAGCTCTGTTTTCAGGAGTTTGGTGTTGAAGGGGATATGGTTCCGAGGTTTTTGCGTAAGTTATTTTGTATTTGACTATTATTTGCGTCATCGTCGAGGAAAAACTGTATTATTGTCGTTTCAGAATGTGGACACACCATCTGCTCAGCCTGTCTTTGGAAACTTATGAAGCCGACATACGTCAAATGTCCAATTGATGGAGCAGCTTGGCGTTCGTGCGCGTCGAAGACTGTCGAAGATTTTCCAAAGAACTATAAAGTATTTGATATGTAATCTGTAACCAATGGTGTTCTTGCAATTCAAATAAAAGTGTTATTAAACAACCGAACATCAATTATTATTTTTCCAACCGTTTCATTTCGACTTGTCTACTTTTTTTCAAAGGTCTACATATGATCTTCAATTACCCGCTAAGCTTTCAGATGACTAGAAGACGCGGGAAGACGAATAAGAAGACTTCTCAAGTGATGGAACCTGTCGAATCGGAATTTCCACCCAGCCAACGCCCTGCAGAGGAACTAGATGATGAGCTCGAAAAAGCAAAAAAGGAATTGGAAGACGTTCAGAAAGAACTGATGACAGAGCGGGAGAATCACGAAAAGTTGATCATATCTAACTACGAGGAGAAGAGAAGACTTATTCTCGAGGAACAACAGTTAGAACTTAGTTCCCTATTCGATAATTTTCACTATGGAGCAAAGATGTTTGATATGATCATAGCCAGTAAGCAGACAAAGGAAAAAGTCCAAGATCTAGAGTTAAAACTCGAAGTTCTGGAGGACGAGGCAGACCAGGAAGCAACGTTGAGAATGGAACAGGAGACAACTAAAAGCTTGAGAGAAAGGAGCAACCAATTGATAGAAGCTTTGAAAAACAATCTGGAAATCAAGCGGTGGAAAGATTGCCAGCTCTGTTTTCAGGAGTTTGGTGTTGAAGGGGATATGGTTCCGAGGTTTTTGCGTAAGTTATTTTGTATTTGACTATTATTCTCATCCTCGCCGAGAAAAAATATATTATCGTCGTTCCAGAATGTGGACACACCCTCTGCTCAGGTTGTCTCAGGAAACTTATGAAGCCGACATATATCAAATGCCCAATCGATGGAGCATTTTGGCGTTCCAGCACGGCGAAGACAATCGACGATTTCCCGAAAAACTATAAAGCTCTGGATATGTAATATGGAACCAATTGCGCCTGTTCAAACTCTAAGAAGACATCCGTACTATCTACATTGTAATGTCAAGAATTATAACAAAACTAATTCAAATTCTCAACCGACCGTACTCTAAATTGTTGAAATTTTCTTCCTGTTTATTCTTTCACGATGAAAACTTCCTCACTGTCTTTTAAAGCTTTTTAAAGCTAAAACACATAATGATGCGTCAAAGTTTTCAACTTTAACTCCCCTCAACTATTAATTTTTCCCACTTATTTTTTGGTGAGTAGTTATGTTCTGTAGAAGAAGTGGCAAGCGCCCTTCTTTTAATGAATAAAATATTTGTTTTCCGGAAAGTTAATAAACTTGTTATCAATTTTCTGGATATTGTTCATGTTTTCTGTTGCATTGTGATCTCTATGTTTTAGCTGAACTGACTACGGAGCAGAAAAACCACATATTTTTTATCACGCCTAACTACAAGGAGAAAAAGATTGATTATGGACGGAATGCAAATAGAACGAAGAATTCAAAATATGAATTACGTTCTTAAGGTATCGCTTTTTAAAATAATAAAAGCTGGCGAGAATACTAATAAAAACATTGATATTTAACGTTAAGTCTCGAAGTTTTGATGAATGAGAAGGAGCAGGAGACGACCCAGAAGATGACAACTCCAGCTGAAAAACCAATCGAACCGGAATCCCCTCCCAGCCATCCTCCTGCTTTCTTGACGCCAAGATATACATCCCGAGGAATTTTGTATATTGGAAAAATTAGATTTCTCCTCAGAAATAACAAGGCAGTGAACTTTCCGATACATTCATTAGTGCACCATGGTTTTTACAACTACGCTTCCTCGAAATCGTATTTTTCCATGCGCCTGTCAAGTTTCACAAGAATTTTTTTCTTATCTTCGGTATATCCCTGTTGTTGTACCCATTATATGTTAATGCAACCCCCCATTTCATCATATTTTCCCGACTCATTTAGGTCCAACTTCCCTCGACCGAGTCTCACCTTTTCATTTCTCTTTTTGAATCTTTTCCATGAATCCTTCTCCTCTATCCTTACGTTTTCTTTCTGCTCACACAAAATGAGTCTCTCGAAGCAACAACTCTCGTGATAACATATCCAGAGAGACACAAATAGAGTACGAGTTTCCACTCGCCCTCTCTCTTTTTTGTTTTCCACCTTTGCCATCTTGGACTCCTGATTTATAATTAGGGGGTACGCTACGCGAAGAGATTATCTGCTGCGTTTCGAAACGTTTTGGTAGTGCCTAGTGTAAAAGAAAATTCATTTCTTGGAGTTTTCATTTTTTCGTTTTTGCTTTACCTTTTGAAGTTTTATATGATTTCCGTGGAGCGCAATTGGGAAAACCGGGGGACGCGAATATATCCAGATAACTACAAATACAGTTTTCAGTTGTTTTCCGAAACGATGCTTCAAACAAACACTCTCCTGATTGCAGTCTTAGTTTTGGTAGGAGTATTTCAGAACACCTCAACCCTTAAACCTAAAAAATTTTCAGTCTCTCGGAGTTCCTCTAACAATTGGAGCTATTCGTGTTCTTAATTTGTTTGATATCCCAGCCATCTACCAATATATCATTATTACAAATATGTGGGTGCTTCTTGTTAGCCAAGAGTCGGTCACAATCATTTCATCAAACCAGAAATGCATCTTTATCCGCATAATAAGAGTGAGTTTCTATCAAGACGCAATTTTGTTAAAAAATAGAATGTAATACATATTTCAGTTGTCAATAATTCTCATGGGATGTTGGAAGTATTTTGAAGTGGTTTTCGCCGGTCGCGTATTATCCGAGTTTCTGGGTCTGAGCATTTTGTGTTTGTTGGTCGTGAGTACAGATTCCGGTAAGATTATTTTTCTTCGTACTGTTTTGAAGTCTGGCGGCAACAAATCAAATCGCATTTTACTTTTTTCCTGACACCAAAGAAAAAATACAATGTTTGCTATGTGACTATAACGTTATTCCAAAATACCGTAAGAACTGTATCATGGTTTTTGAGAGTCTTATTTTCACAACACGTGTCTTACAACCGCGCTCTACCAAAACCGAAAAATTGTGTGCGAAATTGAGAGAATCAGTGAAAAAGAGACATTCTTCAAGGGCCTTTCGGTGGAGCGCAGTTGTAAGAACTGAGCCGAGCTAATAAAAGTTCACAAAAAACGTTTCTAGATGTTTTGTTTGCTTTTGTAATCACGCTTATTTTAATAAGGATTATGGAAAATATCTAGGAGAATGTTAGTGGTGTATTTTGAGCATGTACATAGGAGGTGCCGTTATAAAACAGTTCTTACGGTTGCTGTAGTTGTCATTGTCTACCAAAAACCTACACAATTATTTTCCAGCACTGTACTACTTGGAAATCTGTATTGCTGAAGCCGCCGAGATCCCTACTACTTCCAGCTTCTCTAGATCTAACAGGAGGCTACGATGAAACCCCCCTTAACAGATACTGATCCTCTAACTAGGGAAGGATCATGGATCAAGATGAAGTTACAGGTCGAGATATTTATCAATACAGATTAATAAAAACTTTGCGCTCATTTGAAGTCTGTATTCTGTTTTTGCTATACGATCTCGTGAAAAGAGTTTTTACGTTTTTTGACTTTCCAGTGCAAAAATGAGCATTTTCAAGGCTCCCAAAATTAACGTTTTCCTTATTTTTTTTTGTACGTATGAGTACGGATGTAAAAATGATTTCATGATGAAGAATTCTTGTATTATTATACAGCTAATTTATGGCTTCCTCTCCTCATGCAAAAACCTGGATTGGCTACAGAATATCACAAAACCTTTCGAATTATGGCCGAAAATAAAAACTTTTGAAATTTGACCCTTCTTATATTTTGATTTCAGAATTTATTTTCAACTCATTTTGGAGTTTCCTAAATTTTCAAAAATGACGGATCTACAAAAAAATTGTCTGAAATTTTTCTAAATTGCCAACACGAACAATACAAATGCTCTTTTTTGCACTCTGAAGTCACAAAAACGCAAACCACTTTTTCCACAAGATCGTTCTGCAAAAACAAAATACAGATTTGAAATCAGCTCAAAATTTTCGTTCTAGTGATATATATCTCGACCTGTAACTCCATCTTGACTCGGGATCCTTCCCTAGTAAACCTTGAAATACCTGATGTCAACTCATTTCAACTATTTTAACTGTTTTACAAGTTTGACACAAATTTCACCGTCCAAACACTCTTGCTACTCACCTTTCTCCCGTTTTTGTTTCTCCCCTTTTGATAGTACCCGAAATATGTATCCGTTCTGATGTATTAAAGTTCAATTTCCATACCGTCCATGTCTTTAACCCGCCCAACCCACACAGGTGGTGTCTGATTGGTTCCATTATCCCGTTCTATTCCACGTATTCACAATTACACATGTATCATAAATCTCATTGTATAAGATCCAATACCTCGTTACCCGCATCTCATCAATTGTTAACTCGTTATCATGGTACCACATCTACCCGAATTATTCTGAACTACACTCGGTTGTATTTGATTTAATTCTCATTTTCACGATTCTCTAATTGTATTTCAAAATAAATATAAATAAAGAAAACGTCTTCAATACTCAATTATTTATTCCCAAAATAAAATCCGTTCTAAATACCTGATCTTTATTGGAATAAAACTTCTCATTCCGTCACAAACTTTTCATTACTATCATTGTCTCGACTGACGTTAGTCTTCTTTGCTCACGTAATCCTATCTCTTCTCTCTCTTCCCCATATATTCTGTCTAATTATCACTCAATCCCAAATGAGTCTCTCGGAGCAACAACTCTCGTGATAACTTATCCAAGGAGACACAAATAGAGTACGAAATCGTCACTCACACTTTCCTCTCTCTCTTTCTGTGTTGTTTTTCAACTTTGCCATTTCTAATTTGTAAGGAACAGGCGAGTGTCGATTTCCAGTTTTCGAAACTTCTGATCATTCATTTTGGATATGCAGACGATACATTATACAATTACGTGCATATTAAAAGTCGTGAGAAGATTGAGGTGGCGCGCTTGGATGTCCCATTTTTTGCCGGTCATTTTGGAAAACACTCAACGTTAGTCGGAGAGTAGTCAACATTTCACGTAGTCTGAAAGCGTAGCTGGAGACGCGATTTCTAAAGTTTCAAGACTATAGGTTAATTTTTAACCGTTTTATGTCTATCCTGGACGCGGGACGGGTGACGCGAGACGTCCCAACTCGTCCCATTTCGAGTGCTAGATCGAGGATTGTTCTAATACCATGATTTTCACATTTTAATGGCTCTGTTTTCTATTTCTTCTCTCCAATTGACATGTCTTTTTTTGTAACCTTTCATCAGTTTTAATTGTTTTTAGTATAATAGCTTCCGCTTGGTCCAACGACTTCCACAAGCTGATCTCCACTGAGTGATTGATACGAGTCAACGATGCATCTGTTGCTTGCATTCATGGTTGTAGTAAGTTCTTTTCGAAGAGGTGAATATGAAAAGTACCAGGATATTTAAGCATTGATCACTTGTTCCAGACAGTTTTTTCTGGTTTTTAAAAACTAGTTTTGCCTTGAAACTAGAATCTAAAAATTGGTCGGCCCTGATTCCAAACGGGCCCTCATTTTTGGACATAATGTTTTGAAACTTTTTCCATCAAAGACCAAAAAATTAAAGTATATCCTATGATACAGTCGAAATTTCTGTTGATATCGTTACGTGAAGCATGAATTTGATATTTCAGAGCCTCGCGATCCTCCTGACAATTATCTCAATCGACGTTTCGCTCGGTGCCACTCTGGGTTGTGTCACTCTGGGTTTATTGGTTGTGGCCGCGAGATATGGTGGGTTCAAATGAATTCGAATCGATCGCAAAAATTCAAAAAATTCTATGACGCAGGCTCAACCGAAATTTCTATTTCGATTATCTTCAAATTTTTCTCTACTTTCGCGTGAATTAAACTTTTCGAATTGTTTCATTGTCTTCAGCCGCTAAAACTATTTAGCAATCTTTGAAAATGGAAATGTTGATTGGCTGCATATCAAATGCGACCTGAAATCAAAAAACACCCAACATAATTGAAGACTTGTTACAGTACTACGCAATCGGGGAAACGGAATCACTGAAGCTTCGAAGACATCGCTCACTCCAGATGACATGAAGCCAGAGAATCCTGACGAAAATTTTATGTCTACGCAATCTATTGATAACCAACACCAACTATTCAATACAACACATATAGATAGCTGTGAAACTGAATCGAATGAGTCCACATGGGAAGACTCTCTTGAACTTTTCTATTCTTGTGACGAAGAACATATTGATGAGAAGACGTTGATGAAGAACAAAAGTTTTAACCTCCAGAAAAGCGCAAAACGACGCTTGAAAAAAGCTAAGAAACTAGCAAGTAAGTAATTAGCACTTTCTGATTCGACACATTTTCATAAAACTGTTTCAGAGAAGAAGCAAATTGCTAGAACCGAAGAACTCACTAATCCCGATTTAGATGACACCCCATTTACATTGGTAACATCGAAAAAACGATCAGGTAACACAGATTACTGTGTTATCTAATAAGACAATAAACTAATTTCAGATAAATCACAGCCTGCAGAGCCGTGCTACAAAGACATGAATTACGAACTGAATCCGGTCTTCCTGAAGGTTAAAGAAGCAACTGCTACGACGATGCCTCCGGCTCCACCGACTTTATCGCCAACGACTTCTGTGTCGACTTCTTCTACTTTTCCAAAAACCGAAAAGCTACGAAACGAAGAATATAATACCGCTCTATCGTCCATAACATCAGCTTCAAGCGAACCGCAACACTTTCAAAATGCAGATCAATCTGCCGCTGATCTCAACGCTGTAGCGACTAATGAAAAGTCTTTTTCTATGGATCCTCACCTTGTCGAAATGAGTTCAGAAGCAATTATGGAGAGTGAGGGTAAGTTTGGTGGGAATTATTAATCCTTCATTTGATGGGCTCAACTGATTCTCAGAACTGAAAAGAGCTTGTTTAGTTGACAGAGTGTTATTAACATCCTACCACATTTTTACAACTGTGCTCTACCGCAACTTATCAGTGAGAGGCGCAGAAATTTTTGATTTTCTGTCTCTCAATGATCTTTTTCGTTTTCGATGGGACGCAGTTGTGTTTGTGCAGTCTCTGAAATAGGTTGAATTTAAATTTTTATGTATGAATGAAGATGATTTCTCAGGGATGAGGATAACGTTCTTGAACCACGGGTTGAACAAATATATGCCATCGTTTATACATGAAAATTTAACTGAAATCATACTTAACTTTGAGCAATAAAAATCTGCTAAACAAAAAATTGAAATGATTTCAGTTAATGCCTGAAAATCACTTAAATCCATATATTATTCCAGACATATCTATGTCCGAAGAGTCCACTGCCATAACGACCGACGAGGAAAGAAAAAAGCGAGTAATGATGACAAAAGCACCCTTCTCCAAAATCGGCATGACAGATCCCAAAGGCATTCTTCTGTTTCTGCAGGTGGGGTTTCATGTGTTTTAGCTCTATTTATGTCCGCGTTAGACTCAACGTGATAGCAATTTTCAATTCTTGTTTTCAGCAAATCGCCGTCCAGCACAGTTTGGGTATTCCTATCTATGTTCGATATTGGCCAGAACGTACTCTTCTCCGCGTTCAATTCAATTCTTGCGGAGACGCGGACTCATTTCGTTTTGGATTTGGGGACATATGTCATAAGGAACCTCTACTGCAGAGGATGAACCCAAAACCAATAGTCCGTCGGGACTTCACTATCGAAGAAACGAAAGATTTTCGAAAATCTCAAAAGTTTGTTACCCGGGAGAACAAGAAGGCTCAATGCAAGAAATATGTCTTAAAGGATACTCATTATGAATTGAGCCGCGAATGTTTTGATGTTGCCGAACGGAATGCACGAGCGCCTGAAGTTTTGTTTCAAGCTGGTCCTCCAATCTTTCCTTCAATGCAGCCTGTTCCCTTGTTTCAGCCAGGGAACCCATATGCGATGGTGATGACAAGTGAGTATACCCCAACAAATTATGTTACAAGTGAGCATGGAATTCCAATTTCATGAAAGTAGATAAAACTGTAATCACAGAGAAAGGCTAAGGATATTCTCAGGTAATTTTGGACCATGCCGAGCCCAAATTGGGCCATGTTGATCGCATGGGATGAGCCACCATGCCCATTCCGCGGGCAAAGAAACAAAATAAATAAGAAAAATGTCCTCACTTCGTGCCCATGCTGTGCCCTTCCATCCTCACCTGGTGCCCAACCTGTGCCCAACTAGTGCCCACTGGGTCCTGTGGCCCTTTTTGTGCCCTATTCACGGGGAACCACATGGCCCTATCAAAAGTTTCGTTGGCCCACCGTTGCCCAAAAATTCCTGAGTTCTTTTTGGATACTGTTCATTATGTAGACCAAGTCTGATTCCTAAAGTTTATTTGTATTGGCATTTGGAAGACCCCACCAAACATCAATACTTTTTCAGATAACACCTTGGGCCCAGTGAATCAAATTTTGCTTACTAACAACGCAGCTCCATCATATGGATGGTTTAACTACGGGAACAACACCATGATGCCTTCAACATCAAGTAGTTAGTTGAATGGTAACTGCTGGAGGTAGGTATATACGTGCACTATTTCAGAAAGATCCCATCTACCAGGACATATGAGAACATGCGGGTCGGCCGAGGATGCTGCGTCAAATCTAACAAGTCATCGTGGCGAAGGAAAATACAAACAGAAACCGTTATGAATAAGAAAGGTTAGTGAAAACGAGATTGATTTGAGACTGAAACGAACATCTACTGAGAGAGTGGCAGCTTCGCCAATAATTTGACAGCTGTATTTCGGAGCTTTGAACTGGGAACCTCTAAGCTATGACGTGCTGACAAACTTCGGACGCCTTTCGTTCTTGGTGGGATAGCGGAGCATAGTTGCGAAGCAAATATGTACTTAAAGGCGTCAGGCGGCAACGATGCTCCGTTATCCCGCTAAGAACGCACGCCCTGGCTGAGGCTCTCTGAGTAACAACACTCAAAATGCAAATCATCTAAATGTGTTTCTTTTTCAGTAAGTGCAAGAGGAGAGACTGCCAGTGATTTCGAAGACCTTTCATCAGAAATTACTACTGCTCCGGAATCAATGCCAGCCAACTCCATATAATTTCGGTTCTGTCCTATCATTTCCGGCTTCTGTTTCTACCCCATATTTCTCTTCTCCTCCCACTCCTTTTTCCATTCTCCGTTCGTTTCATCCTCCAACACACCCAGTATTTCTTATTACTGTATTCCTTATTACCAGAGAGCAATCAACTTAAGCGGTGCTGTCCATTTCAACACCCCTCCCTTCAACCTGTGAACTCCACTGACCCGAATACTGGAATGACAGTCCGTGGTGTTGTTATTTTTCATCAGTAACACTTTCTTTTTTTGAATTGTGAAAAAGAATTGTGCTGAAAATGTTTTGTTAAGGCTCTATCTGTTTTGATTAGATTTTCGGTTGTACCCTCACCACAAACGCCCTGTCTCAAAACTGTCCCTTCTCGGAACTGTCACTTTTCGGAACTGTTTCTCAGTAGAACATAGTTTTACGTGAGGAAAGACGTCTGACGGCTTTCTCACTTTAGAATAGTTCTAGAAAGAGAACGCTCTGGGAAGGGACACGGTTTTGGAAATGCTTACAATCTTATTTTAAACGGAAAGCGTCCATTCTCATTATCTCTGTTCATAGTTAGCAATTCACAGATTTTTTACATATTTTGTTTCCAGAATTCATTCAATAAATATATTTAGCAAAGAATACGTTTCCAAGATACCGTAAAACCTTTAATACACTAGCATTCTCCTCAATGCTAGGTCGACGCATCTTATGGCAAAGTAAAATCTCTATAACTACTAACCAACATCGAAATAACTACAGTGCCATTTAACAATATGTCACAGAACTGTCCATTTTCCGCCAATCTCTGCCCACTAGCAATTTCTTTCAATGTTTCTAAAAGGAGTTCTGGAAAAGGACAGTTTAGGGATGGGGAAGTTCTAATGAACGTGTGATCACCGAAAAGCTATGACTCACTACTTTATGTGTTTTCGATCTTTTCACTTTCTTCTATTTTGTTCTATTGAACTTTGAAATTTGCATAAATATTTTCTCTTTTCCTGTCCTTCTAATCTTCGTCTAATTAGAAGACTCCAAACTTCAACAACAAGTATCGTGAATCCGTGTATCCTAGGAGATTTTCTCTCACGACTCCGCCTTCTTTTTGGTTTGTGACTCATTTGGTACTTTTCTCATTCAACCTGACTACACAAGACAGTGTTGTCAGCTTTATTTTTTAGAAGCTCTTTTTTCATGAGAACTAATTAATACTTAATAAATTTTTCAGTCTGCATCTTCCTGCGATCAAGTTCTAGTCACAACAACCCTTCAGCCCATCATCATCAGATTGAAAAGTTATCAGTTCTTCAGATACACAGAGAATCACACAGTGGGTTACTCAAGAACTCTATGCAAAGTTCTAACTGATTCCATTTCAGACTCAAAAATGATCCGTGTTCAAAATAGAACCCTTACCCAAACAATAATGCTCGTAATTGCTTTTGTGGTGAGATTTGTTTTCCCTTATATGAATATCATTATAAATTTACTTATTTCAGGTTCTCACCATCTCAGGTGGCGCCCTCCTCCGTTTTATTTTGTCCCACGCGGGCATTCCTGATAGAAACAACCGCGTAATGGTCTACACATTCTACGGGTTCTGCGTTGCACACAGATCGATCGATTTCATTTCTCCGGAAATTAAACTGCTACAATTACGCAGTTTGACAGTGAGCTTGCCTGTTTCTTTTGGAAAACGGGAGGAAAACTTTTTATTTCAGGCAATGGTCTTTTTTCAATGGATCGCCTGTTATGCGGACCTTCAGGAGGCCAACTTCCAGTTCTGGAAGGTCAAAGGATATTTTACACTTATATTGGACACTATGACTTCGTTTGGAGGTGAGTTTGTTTGTGTAACATAACGTTCCTTTCATACTAATTTACAGTCTTCCTTCGCTCGGAACGTGAAATAAGGGCGAATCGAAACTAAAAAACAAGATCTTGCGGAGACCTATGACCCATCTCATATTCCTCTAAATTTCAATTTTTCATCGGGTTTTCATAACATTCCTTCCATTTGAAAGCTTCTTATGTTTGTCGCTAGGCTTGTGAAACCCAGTTCAAGATGTAAAATGTAAATACACTCAGAATCCCCACGGCCTCCAGCGGAGGCAATCTCAATGCACTGCGCACTGTACTTTGAGAGGGCCTCTGCAGGAGGCCGTGAATCCCTAATATAAAAGCAGGAAAGTGATTCAATTACAGTATTCACAGTGTTTCCAATCTTTCTATACTTCCTAACTGTTTTTCTTCAATTTTTTCCTCAAAGAGATATTCCAGTATCCGATTACTTTTGTCTTTCGTCGTCTTGTTCTGAAAGGATATCAATTCCAATGTTCACACTTTTCGATCATGTTTAATGTTCTTTTTCGTCTTTTCATTATATACATCTTATACCGTTGTACAGTATAGCCTCCTTACCACATTTTTCCTATCATTTCCCCGTTTCATCCTTCTTCCTCCCCGCCCCGACTATTATTGCTTTTATCATTTCTCATTATTCTTTTTGAAATAGTAATGTTCAAATCCTTATTGTACAAATTTTATTTTTATTTTGACTCAAATAAATTAGTGAAGTTCATATAATAATGTTTTCAAACTTTTTTCAACCATCAAAGTCAATATTGTCATTTTGAAAATTTAAATCAAGAAACACTTGTCTATGTTCCAGCACTGGGATCCTCCATCCAGCTAATTGGAAAAAAAGTGAGTTATTAGTACAACACGGATTCAGCAACTGCACTATATTGAAATCCTCTTGAGTCATTCGTTATTCGGTCTCCAATGCCTTTTGACTTTGCGGTAGAGCGTGATTGCAAGATCCGTTACGTAAAAATAGCTCTCTAATAGCGTAAGTGCTCATGAAATGGTAACTTTCAGAGCGCTTCTATATCTGATTTCAGATTAAAAAAATGCTTATTGTTGTTGCAAACGGGATCGATTTTGCTCCCAGCTGATCCCCACAAGTTTACATCTCTTATCAAAATCCACAAAATGTTAAGACACATCCTAATTAGCCAACAGACATCTATCATTATCGCCCTTACTTTTATCGCAACATTCGTATAATCCCGACCAAACTCCAGGACATACTCTTGTTTACCACTTCAGCCTCAACCTGCCAATTTTCGAAGTTGTACTTTTGAGAAAGAGTGAGGGAAGAAGCAGAAGGATTTGCGTGAAATCATGTGATAATGCGTACGTAGTAGAAGAAGGAGGGCTTCTGATTTGAACACACTCGTTTTTGTAGCAGGATTGACAGATATCCTTGTTGTCAGAATATCCTACGTCGTGTTTTCAAATTTCACAAATTCTTGTTTTGAATATCACGTTGCAGATAAACTTACAAAAAATGCCAAGACAACATGCAGGAGCCATTGCCGAAGAAAGGAAAGAATGGCGGAAAATCGTTTTTTGGGTAAGCTTTTTTATTTTATGTATACGTGTGCAAGGTTTTTTCGTGAAAACTTTTGACTGTCGAGGTGAAAAATTTCTGTAAAAAAAGAGTTTCTGAGCCTGCACAGGCTATCTTTTAATAGATAGTGAAATAGACTGAAAATTTGAATATATGTTTTGAACAATGAAGTAGGAAGTAGTCGAACTTCCACTGTCAGAGCTTTGGTTTTGCTGGAAAGACGAATGTCAATCGAAGTGTCAACCACAACGTATCCCCAGTTTTCAACGGTCAAAAGTTGCTATGACCAATAGAAAAAGTTCAATTCGGTCCGCCGTGTAATTCCTTTGTAAGAATTAGGTAGCAAAAATGCCAAGACTTTTTACTGCTGATTCACCTCTAAGCTGATTTGCCTAGGAATTGGCAATATTCGGCTAGCGGGCTCCTTATGACACGTCTCGCCAGCCCATCCCAACGGTTTCTATATTTTGGAATGGTTTTAGAGAAGATTTTAAATTTTGGCGCTTTTGCTTGACATTTTTGACCCATATGTTGATTTTTTTAAACCGTCAATCCCAGAAAAACATTGATTCCATGACTCCTGACAAGTATCACAACATACTTCCTAAAAACCCTACCACTTTCAGCTTCTCTACTTTCCCGGCTTGGTATTACTTAACTTTTGCATGGGTTATCTGGAAATCCCAGAACGAATTCAGTTCTTCGTCATTCTAGCCATTCAAGGCTACTTGGCGGGTCATCCCAGCGTAGATTTCATAACGAGGAGGATCAAACGGAAGGTTCTCATAACACTACTCGTATGTTTCATCTTTTTTTATAAGATGGCTACAAATTTATTTGTTTTCAGTGTATTTTGGTCTTCCTCACGTTTTGCAACTTCATCACTATTTTCGTAAGTCCGCCAGAGCTTCACGCTTCTACCGAAGAGTGTACAGTTGTTGCGTTTGCATATTTGGGTACAGTTTCCCTGTGAAAAGTTTAATTCAATATTCAATTGCAGTCTATCTCTTTTCTTGGACTCGACTTGAAACTCCACGTCGCTGAGAAATGAAACCAAGTGAAGTTCTGCCACGAACCTTCGATTAACCTACAGTACCGTCCAAAAGGTTGTAAACTTTGGTAGTTTTCAGTTGAAATTGGCCAACTTTGAGAGTATGTTACGGTGTTACTAATTGTTCCATCAAGTAGATTTTATGGGATCAAATAGACCAAGTCTAGAACTCTATTTTTTTAGTTGACAACTTTTTTGTACGAGCACTCCCAAGCCAGTTACACACCGACAAAGTAATTCCTCCCACAAATCCGTGAATTTCAGTGGAAAATAGTGCAATTTTTGAGCTGTCGTCTTGAAATAACCCTAACTATCTAGGGAGTGTCCGTACAAAAATGTTGTTAACTACAAAAATAGAGCTCTACTTTTAATCTGTGGGATCCATAAAAAATTTTACTATGTGGGACAATTACTGATACCGTAACACCCTCTCAAAGTTGACCAATTCCCACTGAAAACGGCAAAAGTTTACAACCTTTTGGACGGTACTGTACAACTAAAATGATTACTCCAATTCGTCTTGTCTTTTTCTACTGTTAGTTTTTGTCCCTTTTCACCAGTACTATTTTTCAAAACATCGACAACTTCATAAAAATCCTCCATAAACACTTTTCGACCTTGGATAAAAATGTACCCTTCTTCCCCGAAACCTTAACCGAACAATCTTTTGTTCTATAGTTCATATTCATTGTTACATATTTATTCACTGCTTCTTGTTGTATATTATTCTGATTTTCGCCCGGTTCTGATTTTTTTTTCTCTCGCACAACAAAAATATTGAATAAATTATTATAATTAGTATTATGAAAAACGGTCTTGATGTCAGAATCGCTGAATTATAACATTTTGATAAAGTATTTTGCTTCAAATTATACGTTGTTAATAAAAGTACTTTGCCTAAATTATAGAATAGGAAATTTAAAAGTGTAGTTTTTCCAGTTACAAACTTGTTAGAGAGCGCAGAAATATTGTAGAGGAAAGGAATAGATTACCTATAATACTTTCCTCCCGGAAGTATAAAAGATACCATCCTACAGTAGTGATTGAGTTAAAGTTGTTATTTCATTGCTATTAAAGAACAAGAACTGTCTTTGACCCGGTTCGTTTATTGATAAACATGACCATTAGGGCTACGGTTAGGATTTGGAATTGTGTCAAGGGTCTTATGGAAGAAAGTTTCATAAAATGTTTTCATGAATACAATGAGTAGGTTCACTTGAACCTGGCTGCTCAAACAATTTCCAAACAAATGCGGGCTAACTAGTTGTGCACGTGACACGGCCGCAGTGCCTCATCAAAGCTCGAAGTCATACAAGGTTAAAATTATTCGTCGTAAGTAGCTTAGATTTTTATTCTTGTAGTTGGCAACTTTCTGTTCGGACCTTCCATGATTGTTATATTTTTAACTGCCTTCGTGAGAAATTTGTGGTTTCAGAAACTCATTAAAATTTGGCGGAAAAAATTTTTTGGATATTCTATTTGCTGATCACAAAGTTACTATGCCCGCTGATTATAGGCAGAGCCAAGATAACACCTGTATAATCACATTCATGAATTCTGAGTTTAGATGGGGTGCCGTTATAATACAGGTGCCGTTCTATTACAGACGCCGTTATAATACAGTATTTACGGTGTCTCTTCTCATTCCCCAATATATTCTTTTGACATCTAAACCAAAATTCTCTCTTTTTTTATTTCCCGATTCTTCCTCTTCTCCCCATTATTCCCATTTCTTCCCCTCAAACCCCTTCATTTCCTCAATTTATATATTTGTGCGCCCCGTTCGTCACTGCCCCCACTCACCCCCACATTTCCATTATTTTATTCTCGACTCTCTTTTCTTTTCCCGTTTTTTTCGATATATTTTTTCGGTGCCACATAGTTTCCATCTATTGAAACCCCCTCTCATTGCTGTTCATTTGCATTTGAATGAGATGAAAAGGGGAAAGAAAGGCATTGAGCAGCCCTCTTTTATTAGCACCCCCCGACCTTTTCTATTCCTTTCGTTCTTTTTGGGAGGAAGGGATGAGTGCTCATTTTGATTTTGTGAAAAGGAGCGGCTCCGCGATGAGCAACCGTAATTGCCTGCAATGATAAGGCGGTGCCCCTTTTATCCCTCCGAGTTACCCTTTTCGATTTTATGATGTCATAAAATGTGTACTTTCATTCTACACCCTTCATACATACATCAACCAACCTGGGTTATATTTTGAAATCTTTTATCTTTCTGCTCATATTCAGCAGTGGGAAGTGACAAACTTTGAGATTGTGTTCCGGTACCATTGATTGTTCCCCCATGAAGTCAAAACCTTGTAATTTGTAAATCAAATTTTGTCACTGAGTGCAGCGAACTTACGAGGCTATTCACGTCCGGAAAAAGTTTTTTCTTCGATTAATTTACCGAAAAAAAAAACAGTTTATTTCGATTTCGCCGTTTTTTTCAGTGAATAAGCCGAGAGAAACGTTTTTACCCGACGTGAATAGTTCCATTATGAACTAAATCCCGAAGTAGAACATGGTGAATACTACTTTTTTCTAGTACTGAAAAATGGTTTTCTCTGGGCTCATTATGCAAGAAAATAATCAACCGCAAAATTAAATGTTATATTTAAAAAACATCTTCAAATTTTGGCAATTAGTGGCACTTGGAAAATGTGCAAGTTTGTCACTTTTTAGGGACACGAAAAAGCAAAACTTTTTGACGGCCCTTTTTCTTTCAAGAAGCTCAACAAAGCCTTCAAGTACCTGAGTTAGTCTTGCTAACATTCTTCCGTAATCAAAACAATTTTCGACCCGGTCCGGCCTGTTTTTTGATTTTTTTTTTTTTGAAAAAATCTAGTTTCCGACTGAAAACTGAAAACCCAACCAAAATGTCAAAACATTTTCATATGAATGATTACCCATTTTGAATCCAGGGTGTCGGGCCGGGCCAAGAGAAATTTCAGCCCGACCCGATGTTTGGCAAGTCTGCTGTAATTAGTCTCAGACTACTTCTATACTTTATAGAACGGTTTTTTTCTTTTCTGATTGAAATGTTATGTAACATAACTTATGTTTCCTGAATGTTCTAATCGCTCAAAACTACAACAACAACTACAATTTTGTCAAATTTTACACAATTCCATTCCTAAACAACCATAGTTGATCTGATCATTGAACCTTATATTCACCCTTATCTCCTCTATTCTCACACATTTTCCAACTTTCAAAAGTTGGAAAAGTGGACACATTTGGGGTCAACATTGTTGACACATGTCCCTCTTTCTCCCTCTATTAATGGTTTTTTGTTTCATCATTTCCCATGATTCATTCGTACGTTCGCTGTGTGTCTTCACATGACTTTTCGAATAAAATGTTTGTTTCTGAGAGCATTTTACGAAATCGATGGGAACTTTTCAGTTGTGTATTAGAGTCGTAGTCCAAAATTCCTTTCTTTTTCATTTTCTTCTCAAAGTATTTACAAGCTCATGTACTTAGCTAGTACTCTCTACTGAGGAACACGGGCATTAGGTTACGGTGATGATTACACACCCAGAACTTTTTTTTCGGAATTTTAGGCTCCACCCCTAAAGCGGATCGAAAATGACCTGTGCATACCTTCTGAATACAAGATCTTGTGCAGACCGTTTGAGAGTCTTATGCGAGCAATATGTTCTGACCAGACTTGTCGAAAATCGGGCCGGCCCGGATTCAAAAACGGATACCCCATTTTTGAACAAAGTTTTCTGAAATTTTTCAAAAATTCATTATAAAAGTGCTTAAATTATCATACATATTTCGGCCCGGCCCGTGACAAGTCTGGTTTTGAATCCTGTTTTGGGGGCGGAGCCTAAAAGTTTAACTGAGGATTTGATGTGGGTGCTCACTCTCTTGATGCTATTTTTCTAATCATTCCACCATTATGACTAGAGCGCAATTGTGAAACCAACAGACTCCGTATAAGCGGTGTGCTTGTTTTGTAACTGCGCTCCACCGGACTATTGAACTAACTACCTCTTTCTCCAGACCTCCTCCATTATTATCATTATAGGGAATTCGTAATTGCGCTCCACCGAACTTCATCACTTCTCCCACAATTGAGCAACCTTCCCCCTGCAAACAAATTCCCTTCTTTTCTATTAGATTCCCCTTAAAAGCCATGTGACAGACAAAACCGCTCATTAACTTGTCTCGAAAAACAAATCATGTCCTCCCTCTCTTCATCCCACTCAACTATACATTTCTATTCTAATTTTAGCAAAAACATAAAAACAATATTTCATTTGACACTCTTTCTCTTAGTTACCGGGATTAGTCGCGTTACTTGGCAACCTCTTCCTCTCAAAATTTTTTGTCTTTTCTCTTTTTTGTTTTCTATGTGTGTACATATATAATTCATTTTCAGACATTCTCAAACGATGGCGTTCCTGTCGAATCTGAGAGAGTGAGTTCTAAAAGTTATGGATTTTTTTAAACATTTATAATATTCCAGTTTGTTCAACTCCGAGGAATGTATGATCATCACCCAAAAGCCGTACTACAGGGATCCAAGAGGACTTAAAAGCACCATGGTATATCTGTCTGTACATCCGGATATCCATAACTATATTCATTTCCAGATGGGTCACATCGCCGTCTCCTTTGCGATCTACGGTCTCCAGCAGTATTACGGTATCATTGGAAGCTACGCGCCACAGGAGATTCCGTTCTGGTTCATGGCCTCTGGCAACATGTTGGTCTCGATTTTTGGAAGTGTTCGGGGTTTCGATATTGTGATCATGGCGGTTAGTTTACTGGGGCGTCACTAGCTAAACGTCCGCCACATCGTGTTTGATAATAAGATTCGTCTATTAATGGAAAGTTGAGGATTTTTGAATCTAGGTTATATTTTCAAACTATTTCAAACTGAAACGGCACACGCAGTGCGAGGCGTAAGTTGCCAAAAAAGACTTGGCTGCGTGCCAAATTCAAATTTTTACGTTTATTCGTCGTATTTTTCAGCATAAAGATGTTACGCCTCGCACTCCTGTAATTGACCTTTCAGACGTTTTGTGCGGTTTTTTTGAGAAATCTGAACGAAACAGGCAACTCAACTTGAATAAATTAAAAGTCAGTTGAAATACTATTTTAGGTCAAATCTCCGATTTTAGTAGCGCGACACCATCTAAGATTTTGCTTTTTACTGATGCAAGTGGAAGATTTTATAGGAAAAATTTATAGCTCGAAATATCACGAGGATTAAAAGTTTGTACTTCCAGTTTTATCAATTCCAATAGAAATTTAGGTACAACGTGTTTTGCTTAGTGAATCTTGACGTTGGAGACATAAATTCCTCCAGGTTTCGATGATGAGGAACTAAGTTGTTATCTGGAATATTATAAAGTAAAGTCTTGTAACATGTTGTTGTTTCAAGTTCATCCATTTTCTGCAACTCTCGTCTGTAATTACAGTTGCTTGAGATTATGAAAAATCACAGTTTATCACAGCTGCAAAATTTCAGCAACCGCCCTCTAAACTTTAAAGGTTTCTACCTAGAGCGCGATTACTGACACTATAAGATACGATTACTATAAGATTTCCATAGAACCATCCCGACAAAACCCATCGTTTTCCAGGAACTCCTCGTCGCCCTCATCACCGCTGTCTTCTTCCGATTCCCTCTCTTCTTCCCAGTCATCATCATCATGAGTAAGCCCTTTCTACCTGTAAAACCTTACCGATTTCTCATTTTCAGTTATTCAAACCTGCCAACGTCTCGAAAAACCCTGGGATACGAGTTCCCAGCCGCCGATGAACAGTTGGAGGGAGAGGAAGAGGAACCGGCCATCCGAAACAGAAGACACCAGGCTTATCCGACTGTTTTTGAGTGAACCCGGGGGGAAAATAATTATTTCACTTCTTTCCATTAGATTCCAATGTTTTTATAATTCTCCATGTGATTCTGAAACCAATAAATCGTTAATTGTCCCTGGTGCACATACTTGCAATCCGGGCCGATCCGGGCCGACGGTTTTTATTGAATAACTTTCTTCAAAAAAATCGTATCGGGTTGGTTAATAGCTCAAAAGATAGGTATTTTGACCTGTCATCAGACAAAATCAGAACTAACTTCCATGAAGATCCACAGAGGCCCCGGGCCGGGCAAAAGTGTCCGGGCCGGGCCGACAGCAGTTTTAGCCGGCCCGGGGCCTCTGTGAATGTTCTGCAAAGTTCGTTTTGATTTTGTCTGATGACAGGTCAAAATACCTATCTTTTGAGCTATTAACCAACCTGATACGATTTTTTTGAAGAAAGTTATTCAATAAAAACCGTCGGCCCGGATCGGCCCGGATTGCAAGTATGCTGGTGCAGCACATCAATTTCTGTTTTCTGATCACTGTTTCCTTTTGAAAACTGATCTCCGACGCTTCTTGAATTCTTAATAGCATCCCTTTCATAAAACTCTTTTGATCCCTTCTCTTGCCAAAAAAATGTTCCTCTCCCGATGACATTTCCTCCTTCTTCTTCTTCTCACACAAATTGGTTGACAGCTCATAGAGCTCTCGAAAGAAGAAAAAAGAAGAAGAAGAGTATGATGAAGTAGAAAACACATGTGTGTGTTTGAACTATGAGTGATGGAGTATGAGATCACGTGAACACACTGGAAGACCAGTTGGAGGACCGCCCATCTTTTGGGAGGAAAGAGAGGAAAAGAGCAAGAGGATTTTCATTGGTTATCTAGATATGACCGCTGCGACTCAACCGGCAAGGATGACTTTTTATGATAAGGTGAGGTTTTTTTGTATATTATAGAATGGGGTTCTTAGGGTATGACTGGTAGTTTCGTTCAGCTATTCTGGTAGATCAAAATTGTCAATCAGACAAACGTGAGCTGGACTACTGTAGACACATACAGCATACAAAGTGTCACACTGTAGGATTGTGTATTTTTATAATCGACAACTCTTTTGTGCGAAGCTTTTTTAGAAAGTCACAGTTAGTGAAAGTGAAAAGCTCAAAATCTAATAATTTCGCGCTAAAATTATACAAAAACGTTTTTTCGATCTTTATCAGGGTGTTCGTACAGAAAAGTTGTCAACTACAAAAGTAAAGCCCTACTTACGCCACAGTTCCGGCTCTTCTGCCTCAAAAGGAGCTTTGGTGGAAGAGTTTTTCCGCGCGGCCGTGTAGTCCTCTCGGACAAGATTTCTTCTCAATTCCTCGTTTTCTCACAAGTTTTTCCAACAAGATTTCTTCGTTTTTTGTGGAAAAGTGAGAAAACGAGGAATTGAGGAAAACACCTTTTCCGAGAGGACTACACGGCCGCCGGAAAAACTCTTCCCCCAAAGCTTCTTTTGAGTCAGGAGAACGGGAATCCTGTTATTTTTGAGCAATTTTTAGCGTTTGCGTTGATAGTAAAAGTTTCTTAGAACTTTCTGAAGTATCGGAATCTGAAATAAACAAAATATGGCTTCTGTCCTCCTCCAATAACCAATCTGTGAAGGCGGGACCCTAGCTCTCGCAGGTTTGGAATAGGTTTTACAGAAGTAGTAACTTTGAATCTTGAAACACGGAAACATCAAACTTATTTTTTTTTAAACTAAGTTCAAAACCCAATGAGGTAGTTAAAACTCCAAATTCTTCCTATCACCCTCCCCTCTATTCCAGCTAAGCCACCATCTCTCCTCCCCTCGATTCTGCATCTTCTTCATCTGTATCACCGGAATCTTCCTTGATCTCTTCTTCAAATACAATCCAAATCTTCCATGGACTCATCTCCTGACTGGAACAAGTCCATCTTTCGAACTGCTTGTAATCGGTGGTCTTTTGATGAACTCTCCAGCTGGAAATCGATTTGCTCTCATTGTTTGTGTAAGTAAACTCATTATTACAACTGCGCTCTACCGAAGAAAATTGTCTTTGACATTTTTCAAGAGAATTTCGGTGGAGCGCAGTTGTCAGACCTGTGCCGAGCTCAAAACGAAATTCTTGAATCAATTAAATTCAGAAACTTGACGTCATTCTCGGCGTATTGTGTCTTCTGACTCTTCCAGTCATTTCTGTCGCTGAAAATACCACTGGCTATCATCTTCACATGCCGTTCGTCTCCTCATTTCACTCCAGTTTCGCATTCCAAGTCACGTCAACCATGGAGTTTTTCTATGTTGCTTTGATCCTTGGCTTCGTTTCAACCATCCTCATTCTTCTCTTTTTGGCTTGTAAGTTTAAAGGTGGACTAAGGTCAACTCTGATATTTTCATAGAATAATGTATGAGTACCTGTGAGTTCATTTTCATACCAAAAAAATTTTAAAAATCGGTCTGGAACGCGCTGAAAGCGATCGAAGGTGAGTTTGGGCATTTCGGTGGCCTAGAAATTACACTTCGGCCATGTTTATTTTTTCAAATTTTATCGCTATTTTCGGTCATTTTTGTTGTGTTCTTTCAATAATTTCGAAAGTGAACGGCAAAAATTGATAGAATTATTACAAAAATGTTAGAAAAAACGAAGAAAACTCGAAAAAAACAACATTTTCGAAAAAGTTCTAGAATGTTCCATGGCCACAGAAATGCCCAAACTGTTTTGCCGCGCGTTCTCCGCGGGGAATGAACCGAATTGAAAACTTCTTGAAATATGAAGATGAACTCACGGAAATGAACAAATGAACATACGGCTAAACTCGAATTGCTGAGCCATACCGCCAATTTTCACCGGCCACCGAAATGCCCAAACTCACCGGCGATCGCTCTCAGCGAGTTTCAGACCGATTTTTAAAATTCTTTTGGTATGAAAATGAACTCACCGGTACTCATACATTATTCTATGAAAATATCAGAGTTGACCTTAGTCCACCTTTAAAAATTTTTCAATTTTTCAAAAAATTCAATTTTCAGTCGACACCGCAAAACTCCTCCTGCTCCGCAAACTTGTTGCTCACGATATGGCAGTCGCTCAAAAGTTGAAGCAGGTCGAGCAAGTTTAACTCACAATTAGTGCCTACTTTTCTTTTTTGAACTTCTCTTACACTAATCTAATAAAAAGCCATTACTCTGTCAGCGGATGTTCCGAAAAAAGAAGAAAGAATAGAGCAGCTGTTAATATGACGCACTCAAAGGTTTCGACAAACAAGTCTCACTTTGCTAGCTTTCCGGAACAGAGTTCATATAAAATCGGGTGCTACAAGTGTGCTCTAAACGGGACCATGACACAAAAAGAAACGGGGTGAAAAACTATGGTATCGGGGAGCGAAATGGGTTAATTAACGAGATGAAGGTTACTAACAAAACAATGTATAAAATATGGTTAGTATAATACATGGAATAAAAACAATTAACTAAACGGACGGCGATCTTCCGAATCTCGCCGCCATCTCCGCTTGCGACCGTCTGTGATGAGCCTCCGCTTCTTCCCAAATCAACTGTTTCAGCTGCTCTTTCGGCAGTTCATCAAATTCCATTTCGACAGTGAACGGGTGCTCGCAGATTGGTTCGTCACTTGGGTCGTAGTATTGTTGGAGATATGGATGTGCCAAGGCGTCTTCGATGCTGATGCTGGAATATTATTTGGGATTTTATAATGTCTTTCCTATTTCTGTCAGACGGAGAACAATAATTGAAAAACTTTGCAAAGGGATATTCACGAATGTGTACCATGCTTCTCAATAAAGCGCGTCTGCATATGCACCTATTCACGAAGAAAAAGTGCGAATTAAAATGCCACTTTTTGCATTTTAATTCAATTCACTAATGCACATTAATGTGTATAAAAAACACTTTTAATCGAATTAATCTGCATTAAAATGCGAATTAAAATGCACATGCACATCGCGGCGAATAAAAATCCGTAAATCCACACAAGTCTTAAAGGTGCATGCAGATTAATTAAGATATCTCGCCGCGATGTGCATTTTAATTCGCATTTTAATGCAGATTAATTCGATTAAAAGTGTTTTTTATACACATTAATGTGCATTAGTGAATTGAATTAAAATGCAAAAAGTGGCATTTTAATTCGCACTTTTTCTTCGTGAATAGGTGCATATGGTAGTCTGGGACTCAACGTGTATTCGATTTTGAACGAAAATTATTTATTTTTATATAATTTTTCGATCCGAAAATCCGCTTTTTTCACTCAAATTAAAGTAAAATTTCTGTTTTTTTCCTATAAAATCGATAAAAAATGAAATTTTCAATCAAAAACGTCTCAAACCGTAAAAGACGACAGAATTTTTTGCGCCGAAGGTGTGTCAGATTTTCTGAAAAAATTGAATTTCAGCCGATTTAGCCTAAATCATTTAGGCTAAAAATTGTGATCTTTAGCAAAAAAAGCAGCAGAAAATGATAGAAAATAGTTGTTTATTTTCTTAAAATCAGTGCTTACATTTCGGTTTTCGTAACTTATAACGTCCAAAAATACATTTCAACATTTTCACCACACAGACCACTTCTTAATTGAAAAATCTCATGACGTGCTCGGTTTCGAAAAGAATTATGCGATTCTTGCGTGGTTTCCTAGTGAAAATGTTCAATTTTTCGTGAATTTAAATAAAAAACGATAAAAATAACGATTTCCAACGATTTCTACCTCAAAATACAAAATTGAGGATTAGTTTGAACAGTGAAAATTGTCTGGAAGTCAGCTGAAAATCTATTGACAGTCTGTCTGTGTGTCTGTTTGTCCCCTTCTTTTAATTATTCTTTTGCCCACTGACCGCTTGTTTGGATCAAAAGTGAGCATTTTATCCAACAAATCGAGTGCTCTCGGATCGGCTCCCGGATACAAACGTTCCCATGGCAACTTTCTTTTCGGCGGAAGTGAAATCAGATACGACCTCGCTTTATCATTAATAATACATTTCAAATCTTCACTGGTCGGCGATCCAATTGTAGCCAATATCAGATTGAGTTGGTCCAAATAGTGTTTTCCGGGGAACAACGGACGATTACTGATCATCTCCGCCAGAATACATCCAACCGACCAGATATCGATTGATTTTGTGTATCCTTTCGAGTTGAGCATTATCTCCGGTGCACGATACCATCTTGTTGCCACGTATTCTGTCAGAAATCCAGTAAGATCTGCACGTGGATTTGTGACTCGCGCCAGTCCGAAATCACAGATTTTCAGATCACACGTCGTGTTGAGCAACAAATTCGATGGTTTCAAATCGCGATGAAGCACGTTTGCAGAGTGTATGTATTTGAGACCACGGAGGATTTGATAGAGGAAATAGCAGACGTGATCGTTGGAGAGCTCTTGAGATTTCAGCAGTTTGTAGAGATCAGTTTCCATTAGGCTTTGCACTATGTATCTGGAAAAAAACAATGGTTTCGTGTTGAAATTTCAGATTTTTCTGAAGAAAAGTTGTCTAACAAGGGTAAAAGTTTAAATTTGGCGAATTTTATCGAAAATTTGCATAATTTTCACTGCTGCAGAAGTTTTTCAGTGTGATTTACGATTTTCAGTTTATTTTCGGTTTTTCGACAGATAAAATTTTTAACATGAAGTTTTTCGAAAATCAGCTGAAAATTAAATAAAAGTGCTTTGTAAGCACACGAGTTGTCGCTGAAAATGACTATCGAGTGAATACTTTCAATATTTTCAAAATTTGATTATATTCTGAAATTGGCATAAAAACTATCATATTTCTGAAAGAATTTACGAAAAAAACTGCGAAAATTCTGATTTTTCACAAATTACAAATTTTGACTTTTTTGAAAAAATAATAGTTTTCAACTTCAAAATGTAAAATTCGATTAAAATGTGAATATGTATGATAATTTAAACCCTTTTACTCTGAATTTTCGAGAATTTTCAACAAAAATGGTTAAAAATGAGTACAGGGCCGACCAGGGCGCCCAATTTTTGACAGGTCTGAAATTAAATATCGCTGAAAAAAATTAAGAAAATTGTGACGAAATCACACAAGTTCCCTCCAATCCTTACATGTCTTTCAACGAGTCGACATTCTCCGACCGAATAATCTCTCGTATATTGATAATCTGAAAGAGAAAACATTTTCAAAAATGATTTTCTTAACAATTTTTCCCACATTTTCATGCCTGAATCGACTCAAAATCTTGATTTCTCGAAGTGTCCGTTGACAGAATGTGTGATGTTCGAATGGTGAGATCTTCTTGATGGCGACGCGGTCACGTGTGATGGTGTCGAGAGCGGAGCTGGAAGAAATGGAGAAATTATGGTGCAATTCTGGCGCGCCGTCGGCGCGTTTTCGATAAATTGTCGGAAACCGAGACTTTTAGACGTCTGTCTGTATTACTGAGTACCCAGATATTATTTTTCTCGTCGTTGAATGTATGAAGTACCTACGTGTTATTTTCCAGTTGTACGCGCTTTCCGCTAACTTGTTTGTTTTTAGATTTTTGCGCTAAAAATGGTCTTAAATTGTGAATTTTAACAAAGTTTAACTGATCATTTACTGATTCTAGTAAATTTCGAAAGTTTTTTTGATATAATAAAACGAAAATTTTCTGCAAACTTACGCGACCATTCCATATGCTCCCTCCCCGATATACTGCAAATCGACGTAGCGATGAGTGACTGCGAATTGTTGTCCGTGTACTATTTCGACATGATTCGAAGACGGTAACGCCGTCACACCGGCGACCATCTGGAAAAAATTTGTTTTCTTGCAAAAAAAACACGATTTTCAACTTAAAAATAGAAAAATTCATTTAAAAAATTATGAGTATGTGTATTTCGAACTGAAAACACAACAAAATCATAAAAATTCGATAAAAATTTGAGAAAAAACACAGAAATCGCTGAAATTTCGACGAAAACTGAAAACTCGCTGTGACCGATTTTCTAGGCCACCATTTGGTTTTCTAGGCCAGCTTACTGTATCTGAGCGAATCGACTGATTTTTACAATTTTTAAACAAGAAAATCGAAATCAGAGAGGTCGGTTTACCCGGAAAATCTATTTTTCGATGAATTTTTCGTTAAAAATCAGAAAAAAAAACAAAATTCTGAAAAAAATTTCAAAATCTTTCATTTCAGTCTTCCATATCATTCATTGGTGGTATTGGATTAGGACTTTTATTCCGTTGAATTTTTCTCTCGAGCATAAATCGAACTAACTCTTCCTCGGTGAGCACTGTGTACATTTTATCCGGATCGTTCTTGTAGACACTGAGGTCACGCTGGAAATAGGAAATGCGCTCTAATGGCAATCAACAGCGCGAATGTACACACCTTTCCATCATGAACTAGAAAAAGTGGTCCTTTGTGAACATGAAAATACGGTCGGAATCCGCGGTTGAACGCCTCTTTTTCTGGAAATTTCTCACACATGACACCTCCATGAGAGGTAACGATCGAGGCGAGGGCGAGCACTGAAAAGGTAAAAATATGAGAACGTCCCGCTTCTCACAACAGCGCTCCACTGAAAACAGAACGGGATTTCGGTAGAGCGCAGTTGTAAAAACGGGGAAAATCAACTCACAATTCGGATATTCATCGGCCACCACTGCCACATAGATTCCACAAAGGTACGGTATCACTCCTTTCGCCGCGTCCTTCGCCCATTGGGGTACTGTATCATAGACGATTCCCTTGTACCGTATCTTCTGCACTACGAAATCCCACTCGTTTCCTATCATTTTCTCATCTTTCAGACACGCGGACATCCATGATTCTTTCACTACTATCACTCCGCTGAATATCCAAACCAATAGTTCTAGATTATCCGTCTCAAGGATTCCATCTTTATCGGTATGAACGATTAGGTGGGTAGTGGTGAGGGTGGCTTCGTCGGACGTCTGAAATTGGTAGATTTTGGAAGAAAAAAAGAGAGAAAAAGGAGTTTGCCGAGGAGCGGATTCGAACGCCGGAGTGTCTGCGTATGGGGCAAAACAGTAGACACTGCGCCACAACGTTACTGATTGTCATAGCAGTAGGAGGCGGTCATAAGCCGGTGGTAAGCCGGGTGCATCACTAAAAACACAATGTGCCAAACGCGCTCTGGTGAGAATTTGTGGAATAGAGCGCACTTTTCTATATGAAAAGTATTTTAAAAAACTCACAATCGACTGAAATTTCTCGGTGAATTTATCCGTGACCTTATCTTCCGTTCGATCCTCGATATAGATGTGATATGAGGTGACAGGGAACTCATTTGGGACACCTGAAATCTTTTTTAAATCCTGGGTGTCATTTGTGGTAAGTGCGCTCTACTGATAGAGAGACGCAGAAAAGCGAGAGTGTCTGCTTGTCTGCGCCCTCCATCTCCATCCGTTCTCGCCTGCTCAACTTCGAACGGGCATAACTCCTTGCTTTTCATTTGTATCAAAAAATGATCGACTAATAAAATGTAGAAAATTGTATTCTCTACATTTTATTAATTGACAACTCTTTTCCAGCTTTTCAATTTTCCGAGATAACACCACTTACGCTGTCGAAACTTTTTCTTCTGATACTTTATATAGATCCTCTCTAACTTTCGGTATCTCTCAACTTTATCCGGAAATAGTTTCGGATAGTTCTCCGGAATCATTTGTACTGGAGCCTTGTTCTGCGAGTTGAGGAGAGTACGATCCGCTCCATTCCTGATCAAAATCTCCACAATTTCCGGGTGACCACGCTTTGTTGCCGAGTGGAGTGCTGTGTTTCCGAATTCTGACGGTTGGAAATTTTCGATTTTTCTTGTTGACGATTTGACCTACTATTAAAGACATTGATATACGCTCCTTTCTTCACTGCAATCATTACATTTGTAGCGTTGATCTCACGGGCGGCATCGATTAGAGCATTCTTTCCGTCTTGACGATCAAGGAAGAGCTGAAATTTCAAATTGAGAGAATCTTCCCAATGACAAAAACATACCGAATACCTCCATCGCTTCTCGAACACTTCTGGCTTTCCGAAGTAATACAAATAGATATTCACATACATTTTCCGACCATTTTGAGTGAAACCATAGGCTATGAAGATGGCGATTATAACGAGGAAGAAGACGGCGACGCAGATGATTATTGCAGGGAGATGGTTGGTTTCGACTCTGGATATAATTTGGAGCGGTTTCGTTAAAATTTATCAAAAACAGTTTTGAGGCATAAGAATGGAACAACTTGTTAGAAAAAAAGGTTTTGAGTCAACATGGTGGGTTCTATTCTCGGCCCGGATTAAAAAATGTGCACCAAGTTTTTAAATAATTTTTTTGACATTTTTCGAAATTTTTACCAGAAATAATCAGAAGTCCTATTAGCTCGGCCCAGTTCTTACAACTGCGCTCCACTGAAACTCCCTTGAAAAATGTCTCTTTTTTTCTGAGTCTCTCAATTTCGCACACTATTTTCTTCCGTTTCAGTGGGGCGCGGTTGTAAGAAGCGTGCCGTGCTAATATGTACATTTGCCTTTCAATCGAAATTTGAAAACATTGTCAAAAATTCAACCTTTTTTGCAAAAAATTCAAAAAAAAATTCAAAAATGTCAATTTTTGTACCAAACCCCGGCATGTCGCAAGTATGCACATATCTAATATGGCTCAAATGGCGATGTTGTGAAAAACCATCTCCGGATTGAAACCATCATTTCAAAACCATGAAACTTCCACATTAAACGTGAAAAAACCGTTGAAAATTGAGGAATTTTCTTTTCAACTTTACGTGGATCGCGTTTGGTTTCGAAGTGCCTGGTTTCAAAACGACAAGGTTGCCAAATGTCCCAGTTTCCAAACTTTTAACCTTTCGTCATCAAGTTTTGATATTTCGAACTCATACTACTATCAGTAAAACGTTTTTACGTTTTTGACCTACTTGCGATAATCCATTTTATCAAAAACCTATATAGTTAAAAAGCTGACATTCTGAGGATTCTGAAACTGTGTTTAATTTTCTTCTAGCCTCAAAATTAATCGAGATACCCTATTTAAAATTTTCGAATTTCTGTAACTTGGTTCATTAGGCAAATTTACTAAACAGATGCAAAATCATCTTTCCATCAAACTCACTCGTGACTATGCCTCTCATGATTCAAATCGAAAACCTCATCGAAATAGTTCTTCAACTCATCGAAACTCAACGACGCCGCATGCAGATACCCTCTATGAGATGAGAAATCCAACTCGAGTTCTCCCAGTTTTTCGAAATTTTTGGTTTCCCTGGGATACGTGTTATCATGCGAAAGTTGTTCAGCTATCAACCGGAACACATTCGAAAATCCGTGAACTTTCGCAGCTTGATCCAATATTTTCCTCATTTCCATCGGTGACTCATCATGAATTTTTGCTGCAAACTTATTAAGGGTGTCCAACTCCTCCAAAAGTTTTCCAATGCTCTCTCGACTGCTTCTCCAGAATTCTTTGACAAAAGCGTGCTCATTGAAGTCTATTATCTTCTTGGTAAGTCCTTCGGAATAATTCATTGCCCTCCTCAGCCGTCTTTTGTACTGTATCGCTTTCACCATATCCCCCAAAACCTTCATTCCTTTTCCAAGACTCAACGCCATCTCCAGAGGATTCTCCAGTTTCAGAATCGGGTTTTGGTCCATTTTTCCAGAATGTTCTTTTTGATACTTCGGTCCAATATCCTTCACGTATTGCTCTGCACCAAGGAGTTCTGTTCTCATTTTTTCAAATATTTCCAGAAAAGTTTTAGTATTCTGATTGCTGGTTCTGTCAGCCATTTTATAGACATTCTTTGAAAATGCCAACATTTCTAGAACCTTCCCCGGCTGAAACTTATCTCCCTGAGCCTTCAACGCCTCCAAATTACTTTTCAATGGAGATTTTCTCAAAGTGGAAATTAAGTTGGTGACCAGAGTTTTTGATGTTGGCTGTTTTCTCATCTTATCCAAGTAATCCAAAAGTGATTTTTGTGATGCTTTCAATTTTTGGAATCGCGAGGTGAAGTCTCTCATAAGGTCAATGTTCTGCATATCCTTGATTCTTTCTATAGCTGTAGACTCCGTCAAACTGGCATCTTGGAATTGACGCAAGAAACTCTCGACAGCTACTTTTACCACGTTTGATGAGATTTCATGGGCGGTCGTCTGGAAATTTCTTTTTTTGTTGAGTTTTCGTAATCACGTTCGGAGCATCTAGGAACAAAAAATTTTCAGAATATTTTGGAAAGGGGATCACGGAAATCTTGAAATCATACATGTCAACCAGGTCGGTCTGATTCGGGGTAACTCGCTTCAAACTGAGTGTTATGAGCTGAAAAGTATACCAAAATGTAGATCTCGGCGAGTTCTACATCCGTGATCTACGACGGGCCAAAAGGCAGATTGTTAATATGTCCCGGGCCGGACTAGAATGGCTTTTTTGGCCAGTTCTGCCTTGCTCACAGCAGTGTGAGGCGTAAAGTCGCGGAAACGCGCTCCGTTGCACAACGGTTGGCACGGTGCCAGAAAAAGTCGTGGCTGGGTGCCAAATTCAAATTTCACTTTCATTTGTCGTATTACCCATCCGCCGGGGGCTGACCACTCGCTCAAAGTTCGGCCCGGGGACGCGGAGTGTGTCTCGTTGCGGAATTTCGTTTTTTTGCTCTCCAACGTATTTTAGCCATAGAAAAGGTGTATGCTACGGTAGCCGCGTCGAGACCCACTCCGCGAACGCAACGCGACTAGGAAAAATTCAAATATTTTTGTTCCGGACTTTACGCCTCACATTCCTGTGTTTTTGAGCACTTTATCAAAGCCCGCGGTAGGTTAATGACTAGTCATGGTAGGTCACAGACATAGATCTCGCCGAGATCAACATTTTGGTATATTTTTCAGCTCATAAAACTCAGATTGAAGAAAGTAACGTGCCGGTCCGGTTGACAAAGACGTTGATCTTGAGAAATCACTCACCTTGACTCCATCGAAGTGCTCTTCCAATTGACTAACACTTCCCAAAACTCCATCAAAACCCGTCAGCTCCGCATCACTAATCACAGGTACATCCTTCCAGAACTTTCTGTACGAGTCACGGGTGTCCTCTGCTATCTTCAAATCGTTCTCTCCCAATCCAGACTCCTCAACCCACTTCATCAAACCAGCAAATTTTGAGATCATTCCAGAAATTTCTTTGAATTTCTCTCGCAGGGCTTCCCAATTGACTCGAAGTTTTCTAATCTTTTTTCCAAACACAAAAAATCCTTTTAGCTCTCTTCCAAGCTCATTCACACTGTGCCTCTGAGCCACTTTCTCTCGAAACCAGTCACTTTTCAAATCCCGTGAAACTCTAGAAAGATCTCCAGTATTTGGGAATCCAAGGGTTAATGACAGCTCGGTTTGATGGGCGGGATCTAGAATAGTTTTCAAATTCTCAACGATTCTTGATATTTGACCTCCAATCCTCTTGGCGGGCATCCAGAAATTCTTGGTTTTCGAGAATACAGTACCCACGAGGTCTACCGTATCCCCAAAAGTTTTGGTTTTATGAATCAACCCGTTGAATAGAATAACTCCTCCCTTCGCTTCAATCAACTTGTCGAAAATCTTCAACTGCGATGTCAAACCTGCAGTTTTCGATTCATAAACTTCTAACTGTTTCAGACATTTTTGGATGTCAGGATAGCTGGAACCGACACGTGTAATCATATCCTTTTTAATTACACTAGTTTGGCTGTTTTTTGCAATAATAGTCGAGAAATCAGTCATCAAATCCACCAGACTATCGTCGCAGGTCAGGACCACTTTATCGAATTCCTTGTTATAAATACTGTTGAAGAAACGTTCCACTTGATCTCCATCGATTTCCTCCCGCTTCACATAATCAATCGACAGGGACATAAGTTTCAGAAAATCTTCATCTTCATCCAACTTTTTGATTTCAGACTCTATCATTTTCAATTCTTCGCTCGCTTTGAAATTCTTTTCCAGAATAGGTACAAGACCAGATGGATCGATTTTGATCAGCTCGTCTAACTCCTTGGCTGGCGCGTTCACAAGTTCACGTATCACATCTCGAATTTTGACAGATTTCGTGATAGCAGCGGATTGGAGGGAGATTGCACTGGTGATACGGGTGAGGATGGAGAGTTTGTTGTAGATGAGACCGAGGTCAGAGTCTGGAAGAATTTCATTGCTGGCCTAGTTTTCGCTAGTGGTTTTCTAGGCCACCACAAACTAAAAATTAGAACCGCCCGTTTCAATCATCTTTCGAAATTTTAGGTACGTTTTGAAACCGCTCGTTTTAGAACAGCCAGTTTGAACTGATTATACCAAACCTTTCAAAAATTCTAGCACAATTTAAAAACGTTTCTAAAACGGGGCAAGTGATACGGGCGGTTCTAATCAGGGTCAGCATTGAGTCACCTTAGAAAAAACCCAGCACTGTTTGACTCTGCAATCTCGCTCTATTGTACTATTGTTTTTCCCCGCCTAACGTGCACAGCAAACCTCATCACCGTATTCCCTTGATTACAGTATTCTCGAGGCTCTAAAACTCACTTTTCTTTTTCTTTGTCCCTGCTACAAACTTCATTCCTCCTGAATCATCATCTGCCCCATCTTCACCATCCTCATATCCATAATCATATTCCAATTCATCCCCATAATCCACTTCGTCAATAGCACTCCATCCTCCAACGAAAAAAATCCCCACAAAAACGGTGAGCAGAATGAGAGAACGCATCTATTTTTTGATTCTTATTAACTTGTTTTGAAATCACTTGTGTAACAGTCAATGTATCACACCGATAGAGCTCTGAAAATGGTTTGAATAGGGTTTGTGAGAGAGGAAGGAAAGCTTGGAAACTCACAGTATTGTAGCTTGTGAAATTTTGAAATGGGGGATATTGGTTCTTTTAGTTGAAATGAAATGGTACACGTGGTTTCATGTGGAATGTTTTTTTTTCTGTGGAACGGTTTGAAAAAATACGTGAAACGCGGTCGAACGTATAATTATTTATCAAGTTCAATTTTTCAAAGCGTCCGGTTTTCTTACAAGGGAAGTATGTATATGGCGGACCGAGTTGAACTTTTCTATAAACTTGACCGCAGGTAAAATGAACCTTTCGAAAACTGCAATAAAAATCAACCAAATGCTCACGTGATCCGAGTTATGACCCGTCAAAATCTTCTATTTTTTCATGTGGTTAAGCTTCTCACTTGAATTTAATTCACCAAATAGTCTATCAAAACTTGTGCTGTAGAATTGCAAGTTTGACAGGGCTCCGTCATATACTTCCCTTGTTAGCATATTTTTTTGGAACAAACGTTATTTTCTTGCCAGCTATCATAATATTTTCAGACAAAAATTGCAGGCACAGTAGCATGCAGTAAGATTCTCAATTTGGCCATTTTAGTTGAAAATGACCAACTTCAAGAGGGTGTTAAGGTATCACTGATTGCCCCACAAAGTAAAAGATGTATAAACCATACAGATCAAATGTAGAGCTTTATTTTTGTAGTTGACAACTTTTTTGTACGGACACTCCCCAGAGAGTTATGGTCATTTTAAGAGATACAGCTTAAAAATCCCTCTATTTTGCACTGAAATGGGTCGATTTGAGGAAGACATTACTTTGAAGATATGTAACTTGGTATTGAGTGTCCGTACAAAAAAGGTGTCCACTACAAAAATGGTGCTCTATTCTTGGTCTATTCAATCTATAAAAATTCATATTGTGGGACAGTTAATTTAACTGTGACACACTCTCAAAATTGTGCGTTTTCAATTGAAAATGGCAAAACTTAATATACAAATAGTACTGTAGATCTGTTCTGCTTTCAGATTCATTCGTCTCAAAACCCCCCTCCATTCCTTCCAAAATACACATACTGATCCATTTCCTTCCCCTACTAAAATAAATGTCCCATTGCCCTACATGTATCCCCAATCAAAACGAAGAAAGAGACGGTGATCAAAAGACGATTTGGGTTTTCAATTTGTCGTGTCCCCCCACCTCTGCAACAGAATTGAAAACAGTACACTCTCCTTCATAATGGTCAGTCAAAGAGAATCCGTGACCGCATTCTTCCATATCAGTTGGCTAATACGCACACCAACATTCCGCTTCCTTTTTTGTCCATTTCAGGAGAGAGAGACACTCGCGAGACAACAGATTTCAGGTCAAGGACTTGTACTGGTACAACAAGAAGGGGAAAATGAGAATTTGAGAGATAGAAAGAGATTAGAAAAACATTTAGAGGGAGGAGGAAGAATAAAACGATGAGTAACACACTTGCACTTTTAGATTTCGAAATATTGATAGTGTCTGGTTACCAAATATGTCATTGCCATAAAAATTGGAATTTTTTGAAAAAACAGAGTGTTTGTAGGTGTCATGAAGTGCTGACCTAAAACATTATTATGAAAAACTTTGGTAGATCAAACATTAAGATTATGTAACGGTGGTAGTTCTATGAAGAGTAGCATTTCAGTTTTGTAGGTGCCACATTGCTGCACAATTATAGCCCGTTTTGCTGCAAAATGAAGAGATTCGAGTGCTGGTCCCAAAAGTAGACAGTAGCCTTGCAGATTACAAAGAGAGATTAATTTCAAAACTGAAGTTCAAGGCTCGGATAGTTAAAAAAAAAGCTGAGCTTTCAAAAATTGGATATCCTTGGTTTTGTGACCAGAGTTGAGCCGAATGCGGATTTTGAAATGCCAAAAGGCGGAAGGCGGAATAAAATGTCATTTCTTAGAAGACGATTTTGTCTTTATTTTGTTGCAAAAAGTCCGTCAAAATGGTCTAATAGCTTAGCTGCAGAAAACCTCAAAAATCTCAATGACTTCGATTCGGCAAAGAAATTTTTAAAGCTGATATCCTCTAGGCCTCGTTCGTGGCAGGTTATCGAATTTGATGACTTGAAAATCCGGTTTTTTTCAAGTTATGTTTTCAGAAATCGCGGGCTACAAAGAAGAACCGAGATGTGGTCCATGTCTATGAATAAGGTTTATAATAGTTGAAACTCACTGTCGATAATAAACAAGGGCTCTTCGTGAAACCAGTATCAAAAATCACATGAATGCATATACAGATAGAAAGCTGAAGTCATGAGGAATCTGAATCTGTTTTCAAACTTTTTCTCGGCTCAGAATGAGTCGAATTACAAGGTGATGAGCTCCCGGTTTCGAAATCGATTGCCTGAATTTGAAACAAAACAGAAAACTTGAAGATTTTGCTTCTACAACCAGAATGAGCTTATTTTTTTTGCATTTAGAAAAAGTTTTCGACAAAAATCTGAAATTCAATCAGGTGAAAATGTATGATAATTTCATCACTTTTACTCTGAAATTTCGAAAATGTGCAAAAACTATTGTTAAAAAATGAGTACCAATTTCGGATTGGGTTGACCTTTTTCAATTTTTCATCGAAAATCTGAAAATTTTAAATTACTTTTCAGAACTATTTCTTGATCTAAATCATAGTCGAAAATTTGACTTTTTCAAGAAATATATAGAAATTTCAAAAAATTCTAAAATTTTGGAATTTGGAATTTTATCGTCAATCATCCGGGCCTTGATAAGTATGGAATTAGGTAATTCTAACTACAGAACCAAAATCTTCAGGAGTCAATTATTGACTAAGAAAAAGCTTCGTCCCTTTTCTATTTCGAGTCACTATGATCTAATACCAAAATCTGGAAACTTCATTGAAATCTTCATAATTTCAGTCTTTTTCTCTCCACGAGCCATTTTTATCCATATTCCCACACGTCTTATTCCAAGTAATCCCATCCTCAAAGTTCGTCCTCAATACCTTCTCTTCGCCCCTCTCATCCTTGTAAATTTCATGGTAAACACTTTTTGTCTCTCTCTCTCCCCTCCTTCTCCTCCTTCATCTGTCAGTTTCCCATTATTTTCCATGCGGTAAGTCATTTCCGAACAAAGTTGAGATAAATAACGGTTCGGTAATAGGTCAACCTCTTCTCTCTCTCATTCCCGACAAGAAAAACATTTATTCGTGTGATTTATCTCACAAAAAAACTCATCGTCACGGCAAGGTACTTGGTCCTTTTTTTGGAAAAAAGGAAGAGTAGGTTACGGTTCGGAGGACAAAAATTAATTGGTTATTCTCGAGAGAGTAAATTAATGGGAAGAAGGTGAAAAGGAGTAAGGAAAAGTGAGAGTTCCGGTGGGAAATTGAGGGGGGAATTGCATAATCGAATGAACTATGAAGAGAGTGTCGGTTTGTGTGTTTTTTCAAGAAAAACCATCCTTGCAAACCGGGCCGAAACGGGCCGACACGGGCCGGCGCGTAACTCGCTTCAAACTCAACATTATGAGCTGAAAAATATACCAAAATGTAGATCTCGACGAGTTCTATGCTCGTGACTTACTACGGGCCGGATAGCGATCCGTTATTGTGCCGCGGGCCTGCAAAAGTGCCAAAAAACGGGAAAATAGCAAAAAAAGCCATTCTAGCCCGGCCCGCGGCACAATAACAAAAAGCCATCCGGCCCGTAGTAAGTCACGATCATAGAACTCGTCGAGATCTACATTTTGGTATATTTTTCAGCTCATAATGTTGAGTTTGAAGCGAGTTACGCGCCGGCCCGTTTCGGCCCGGTTTGCAAGTATGAGAAAAACTGTTGAAAAAGTCTCTGGAGTTTCAGAACTTTAAAACTACAACGTCGTTTTGTCTCTCCGATTGTCCGGATGTCCAAAACCTGCAGAATGAAAAATGACTCATCATGTTTATCCGGATGTCTGCTTTATGAATCAGGTGTTCTCTGAACTTGTTTCAGGTCTGCCTGTGTGTCCAGATGTCCGGATGTCCAAAAACAATGTTATGAAGTTTATGAAGATTATATGTTTCCGGGGTGTTCATGTCAATAGTAGTTTTTTCCACAAACTTGGCAAAATTTGTCTGTCTGTCTGTCTGCTTGTCCGGATTTCTGTTGCTAAGCATGGAATTTTTTCAATAAAAACAAGGAAAATACATCAGGACATTACGGTTCTGACAACAACGCTCGGACATCCGGATGTCCGGATGTCCGAAAAAAAACCCTGGATTCGTCCTCAAACTCGAGACTTTCTGTCTGTCTGTCTGTCTATCTGTCCGGATGTCCCAATTTCTGAGTTTCTCAATTTCCGCAATCCTTCTGCTCAAATAACTTCATAATTTTCAGGTTTCAAGAATGCCAAAAAATTTCCCGTAACTCAACCTTCTTTCTCACAATCACTGTCTATCTGTCCATTTGCATGTCCGTCCAGATATCCATCCCCCATTCCCCCAAGCCTTCTCAGACAGTTCCGCACCACCACTTGCAAATAATCGTATCACACACAACCTTGCCCGCCTATCATTGTAAATGCCAACCTTCACACCTCACTGCCACGTCATAATCCTTTTGTCCTTCCCCCGTATCTTAGCATCCCCCCTTTTGCCTCCACGGTCACATCAAAGAGACCTCAGACATGGGGAGACCCTCACATCTTCTTGTCATAAAACTCCCTTCCGACCCGTCCCAAATGACCTTTCGGGAATGGAACGAGAGTTCGAGACAAATGTGATCAAGCGTGTCAATCCCGACGGCGCGAGGATTTCCGCAAATCCAATTATCTTCACTTTTTTCTCATTTCTAATGAAAATGAGAGCCCTTCTACGGGTTACGCAATTCGGGAATTTATGGGATTCTTGCGAAAAAGAGATATGCAAATGAAATCGAGAGGAGGAGGAGAAAAAAACACATAAATGGAGATTAATTTCGGGGTGACCGTAACCTACTAACAGACTGAACGGCGTGGACTTGGAATGGGAATGGAATTAGTCGGTGAAAGGGCAAGTGTGTGATTGATTATGGTCATTTATGTGTAAGAGGGTAAATTTGGGATTCATGATGAGTTCGGTGTGGATTTACGAGAAAGTTTGTGGTTATTTACCAAACGTTTGTGTAAATTTACGGGAATTGGTGTTCGTTTACGGGATGCTCTGTGAGTTTACAGGGAGTCTGTCAATTTATGGATGTGGGTTTACGAGAAGCTCGTGTAGGTTTACAGAAAACGTATTTCGATTTACGAGGGAGCTCGTGTAGATTTACGGAAGGCTGTGTGAATTTACGGGGAAGCTTATCCGACGATTTACGAGTTGTGTAGAGTCGCAGCAAAGCTTTTCGTGAATTTGCGTATGTGGAATTACAGAGGTCTATGTCGATTTACGAGGAGCTCCTGTAACTTCACAAGATCCTCTGTAAATTTACGGCATACACCCACGTGGATCCCCTAAAACGCACAAAATGGTCCGTTGTGAACCTCTCAGGAAGGTCAAAAAACCAAGATTCCTATCTTCTCTATGCATACTGATGTTATCTAAGGGATCGCTTGAGCCTACCCGCCACCAGGTAGAGCTAGACGGCTGGCTAGACTTGGACATCCGGACTTTCAGACACACCGACTAGTGTCTAATTTGACCAGATTGTTTCATTGGATTTGAAATTTCAATAATTTTGTTATCCAAATTTCGAATAATTTGGAGAAACCAACAAATTATTTTTTCACCACCATGTTCGCAGATGTTGGATCCCAGCCTCGACTTCTTCACCTCCAAAATGACATGTCAATCGTCCGGGCGGTCAACCTGTCAACCCGTTCCATTACCTCTCTTCTTCTTTCCTTTCAGATGGCTATCTATAAACGTGGAAACTCTCTCCCCAATCGTCTCATTTCAGAGGGGACAAGGTTACGGACCTCCCTCTCTAGGTACCACTTTGTCATTTATGGCGATACGAATACATAGATATATTATAAAAAAGAGAAAGGGGATGATGATGATGATGACGGAGATGAGGAATGATGATAGAGGAGGTTAGGAGAGGGATAGAGGAATACAGGCACAATTGATGGGGGCTTTTTTGGGGGAGTGACGAATTGTATTGGTTTGTTTTGTATATTTTAGTATTTTGAGAGAGGTTGGAGGTACGCTTGAATGTGTACTTTTTCACGAACACTATGAACTTTGTGAAATTTTAAGGTTTTAGGATCTTAATTACGGCTTCTCTATAAATCGACTCAACCTGAATAATCAGACAGTCTGCACCATGAGATCTCATCTGATCACTCTGAAAACGTTGCACAATAACTGGCGCGCCTTGAACGCGAATTTCTGTCTTTCGCAATCTTCTCGATAATAAGCGACAAAAATTGATAAAAACACTACAAAAATGGTACAAAAACGACGAAAACCAGAAAATCCAATATGTTCGAAGTGAAATATCAGAGTTGACCGTTATGGACCTTTAAGATCGCGTAGGACAGAATTTCGCGTTGAAGGCGCGCCAGTTAGGGGAGGGCAAGGTGTTTAAAGATCTCATGGCGCTGTCTGTCGTCTTTTTATGCTCGTTTTTAGATTATTAAGGTTGAGTCGATTTTTAAAAAATCCTAAAATCTTAACATGATCAAAATTTTCCAAAATTCATGGTATTCGTAAAAAACGTTAATTTTAATTTAGCCGACTTGAGTAAGCAAAGTCGAACTTGAAGTCTTGATAATGTTTTGATCAGAGTTCCAAACTTTAACGGATCCATAATTACATCCTTGTTAAAAAACCCGGCAAGCTATGTAGATGAACCGGAATTCTTTTAGGTACTGAATTTCTCAGTTTCAGCTAAACTCAGCCGACACTGAGATTCTGCCAATCTTTATCAGGTTTCATTGCATAATACACGTTTTTATCTTCACTTTTGTGGGTCACAACATTTTGATACAAAATATGGTGTCAAGAAAATTCTCACAATTACCTGTCTATAGAGCCGTTTTACAAAAAAAATTGCCAACTACAAAAACGCGTGAAAACTCATGAATGTCTTCCCACAAAGTTATAGCCTCCAGACTTCTGAGCTTCTTGAAATCAGGTAGTCTCCAGCTAAAATGTGGTCGATTGACACCACGGGACCCTAAGACACCACGGAATAAATGAAATTATAATTGATTCAGTTGCAGTCTGTAAATACCATTTCCGATCTGCAAGCGACTATCATACTTTGGGCACTCTTGTCCAGGCTTTACGTGATCAATGCAAAAGTGAAGATTTTTAGAATCTCATAAATTACGGCAAGCATTCCATATCTATCAAATCCTTTGATCTGATCTCCTGGAAACTTAGCCTAATTATCGTCTAGATTACCAGTAAACACCAATAATCATCTTTTCTTCTTCAATTTCTTCTTCAAAAAAAAGAAAAACCGTATCTAATCTAACCTAACCTACTTTCGAAATTAACCTAGACCTACTAAATGTTGCCCATCCTCTCTCTCTTTTTTCTTTTCCCATCTAACCAACGGAGATCTCAAAAAAAAACGGAGAAGACACACATCTTCTCTCTGCGACCGTTTTTTTTGCCTACTTCCCGAGTAGCACACATCCAAGTGATGTAGTGCAAGACCGCCACACTATCTCTTCCTCAAATACTCTCTTTGTGTATCGTCTTCGTCTCGAAAAAGTGGGCGGAGACGGATGTCCTTGACCAGCTAAGTATTGCGCATGTTCTGTTTAGCCTCCCCCCTCCTTACCTCCTCCAACAACTATCCTATCTGTATGAGATTCTGAGAAGATTGGATTGGTTCGTCTACCTAATAGTAACCTACTTTTGCTGCTTCCCTCCCCCTTTTTCTGTTTTTTTTTCTTGAATTCCGAATTCCTCGCCGTTCCTCATTTTCCCGCCTTCTATGGAAATCGGGGGAGGGATGACTCGGTCACAGTTTAATTGAGGACTCAACTGTCTTTCCGACACTCTCGATTCATCATTCCCTCAGGGGAAGAGACACCTCCTCGAGAGTTTCCGAAATTCATTATTTATGTTCCTCCTCTCTTAATAAGGGAGAGTGAACTTACTTATTACTTCAAAGGAACTTTTCTAGGTTACGTTGTTTGTCCGAGATCTTTGAGATTTATGAGGATAAAGTGAGTAATGGTATATGGTTTAAGGAAGGATGGGTCATAGTCTAAGTGTAGATTCCAACTTAGTCTTGAGTTTAGCTCCATTTTGCGATTTTGATTAGGTTGTTCTGGCCTGATTCTGAGGAATACGGCTGATTAGGACTTTGAGTAGGTCTGGATGTACATACGGTACATGTACCCGCTAGTAATAGTTTGAAGCATCATTACTCGGCTGTCTTCAAAGATTTGAAACTTGTTTCAACTGAAAAAGTATTTTATCAATATCAAGCTATATTTTGTCTGTTAGCATCTTTTAGATATTTCCTTTGGCAACCGAGATATACAGGCACCGCTAGGTGCGCCTCTATTACAGGTTTCACGGTATTGCTATTTTTTGCCATGAGTGCGCCATAGCTTAGTTTCCAGCCTACTGTATGTCAATTTTCAAAATTCTTAAGGCTTGAGAGTGATAAAGCTTGATGTTAATACCAATTTGACATTAAGCTAATACCAAGGCTTCGACGTTCAGTGACTTCCTGCAGAAATTCAAGCTAAAATTACTTTAGGCATTTGAGCCTGCCTCAAAATTTTTCATGATGATCTTCTAGGATCCAAGAACTAAAAATGTCTAATGATCATTTCGAAATCTATTCATGTCAACACCTACAGTACTAGGCACTTTCAAGTTTATTTTATTTTTAAATAACGCACTTTGAGACCATTGCCACGGTGTCAACAATGGCCTCATGATATCAACTTTTAGACCGGAGGCTGATCTTTTTGTTTTCACAGGTTCCTACTTTTTTGTAAGGATATTTCTTTGTACATGAATCACTCAACAAAAGATTTTGTCACGTTTTGAAAGAGACTTACTTCTTTCAACTATTACTTTCAAGGGAGTGGCTGTACTACAAAACAATGAAGTTTCACTTTTGATCTACAGGTTCCATACTCTGATCAGTACTGTAGATGCTACCCAAGTTAGCCTATCCAAAGCAAATTTCTATTTCTCAATTACTTCTAATCTTCGTGTTTTGGTTATTCATCATCCTCCCGCATTCCTCTCTACTTCCTCACCTTTCTCCCGCCCCGTTTTTCCTATTATTATATTTGCACACAAAGAACCCGAACGACACCGTAACCCCATTAAGCAGTGTAGTCCGTGGATCTCCTAAACGTCTACTCATTCTCTCCTCAAGTGTTTTGAACGGAAGCGAACGGAAATGCTTAGGGATGGGCGGGGAAGAGAATGGATGGATGATGAAGAGAGTTTGATCGTGATCCTCTTTACACTTTTTGCAGCAAGACGTTTTTGTGTTTGTTGTTTTTGTTGGTTTAGAGGGTTCAAAAAGATGTCATGGAGAGTACAGAGAACAATTTCTTCCGCAACATTTAGATTCGTCGGTCACATTAGACTTCAGACCAACTCTTGAGGTGTATCCTGTAGGTCTAGGCTTTAAACTTGAGGCCGGGCCCCATGACATCATGGTCATAGATCTGGAGGATTAGGCGTAGAGCCCTAGGTCTATTTGATCTAGGTTTCAAGCGACCAGACCTAGATTCAGGCCAGACCTAGAGCCTTGCCATAAGAGCCCTTGGTCCAGATCCCCGATCTTAGGTCCAAGATCATTAGTGCTCTGATTCTAGTCTTTGTCCCTAATACTGAAAATGTTATAAGACGTTCCATCCACCTTATTCCAATACATGTCACACTCCCCACCCCCTCTCCCAACGTCTATATCTCCTGTCTCCTTTATTTCCACCTAATTGATATATCTGTCTTCGTTTTTTCTATCCCTTTCTTCTCTCGAAAAGTACAACACGATCACTCGCACTTTTTACTATAAATTTCAAACTGAACTAAAGAATTGAATTTGCAGGAATGTCTACGAGGAGCCGGGGCTCCAGCCCCTTATCATGGCTCGTGTCCCCGCTGGTGTTACTTGTCCTGTGCAGAGGTGAGTATGGTCTAAAATTTTTAGTTCTAGGCAATCCTAAAGGACTAAATTCAGGGTGGACCAGGGCTTAGCACCTTAGGTTGTGCGATGACAGTAAAAAACTCAGATATCGTTAAAAGTTTTGTGCATCCTTTTTCTGAACAGTTTCGGTTTTCCGGATAGTGATTCAGAATTCGATACATTTGAAATATTTCAGATCTCTTTTGGTTTCCAAAGCGGCAACCCAGTTTTAGAACGGTATAGACTTATTTAGAGTTGTTTGAAACCTTAAAGCTTACAAAACAGTCCAAGTTACTCTGAACACTTCTTTAACAAGATTTAGAAGATTTAGGACCGTTTTAGAACTTTACAATTATTTGGTGCGGAATCATTTCACTAACGAACTTTACGTCGCTCACGGGCTTGCTTCAAGTACCAGTGCATTTTTCAAATTCACTGAGCATCGATGACGATACGCAGCATAATTCTTGACCACGATAGAAAACTTCAAGCCTGACAATTTGTTTTCTGAACTTTTTCTAGTCCGTGCAGGCTATGAGCCTGTTAGGCAATCCCAGTTTTTTCAGGGTTCACAGAACCTCCAAATAACTTTTAGGCCCCTTGATGACTCAAAACTTCCAAAAATCAAATATTTCAAAGATGACACAACATTTCAATATTTCGGTCAAATGTGTCATGTACCGTTTTCTTGATCTACCGCTCTCTCTCTCTCCACTTCTTTTCTCCTAAAAATTCTTGTCCCGTTTTGTCATCCGTTCAATTCGTTTACCTTTGTGTATTACCTCTCTCCTTTCCGTCGTTACTTTTTGGGGCGAGAGCGGGTGTCTCTCCGGGGCACTGAAGGTCATCACTGACCCATTTATGACGGCGGGAAACAACATGTTTGATGATTGGAATTGGTGGTGGTTTTGGTTAAGAGAAATGAGAAATTGACAAAATGATTTCTATTTGGGAAGTGATGAAGACTACAGTACTTCCCAACCTTTTTTCAGGCAGTCACCAAATCGCAAAGAATTTTGTCAACTCCTCGACACCAGATCTTCGACCCACATTTGTGGTCAATTTCGACACCTCAACAGTTATTTGTCAGCATAGGTAAGTGTTCAGTTCGTCATGCCAATTAACGAATTCAAAATAAAATCCGAATTCCCGCCGAACAAGACGAAGCGTATCATTTAACGAGGTGTCATAAAGTTCCTTCTTCTCAGAGTTGTTAACCTTGGAGAGGATCCGAGAGAGGTGGCACAACATGCCACCACCAATTTCATGCCTGATTGATCAGGTGTCAAAATGTTAAGGTGGCGATGAGAAGGAGGGGAGCAATGTTTCGAATTTGAATTTTGAACGAATTCGCAATTCAATTAAATGGCGGCCTTGGGAAGAAAGGGCATGGGAACAGAGGAAGGAACACTTGGGAATCCCATGTTGGGATTTGAAAAAAAAACAGAGGATAGGGAAGGAAGGGTTACGGTATAGGTAATACTGTAGCCTTAGAGCACCAAATAAGATCAGAGCGGCCTAGAAATGAAATATAGGAAAACTCGGCCGCCGTATTCTAAGGGCTTAGCTAATCAGACAGATTTTACCTACCTTAGCTTTGATAAGACATCACGATGGACCGTAGTTGCAACGTTTTTGTAATAAATGACCTAGATGGCCTAGAAATCCAAATCTCGAAAAACTCGTCCGCCGCTGATCAAGGCGCTTAGCATATCCGATTCATAAGTTACATATCCTTCAGATTTTACCTACAGTAGTTTTGATAAGATTGAGTGCACTTGCAACATTTTTGTATTACAAGACCTTGGTGGCCTATAGAAACCCAAAACTAGTCCGCCGCAGGTCCTTTAGCTCAACGCACCGCAACTTGGCATAGAAATCCAGGATTTGAGAAACTTGACCCTCGCAGCCACTCAAATTTTGCGACATTTTTCATAAAACAGTAGAGCGCACTTGCAATGTTAACCATAACTTCTTTTCAGCAACGACCCCACAGACCTTCACATCCACAACATGAGCTCTCTATGCGACGGAAAACAGGATTGCTTTGTGAACCCCGCTATGCACGATGAAGTCTTCCCGTATTGTGGTAACTAATTTTCGCCCAAATTCCATTCAAAATTCCCCATTTCCAGAACACAAATGCGAGTCGACATGCAGCGGAAAAGGAGCGTGTCTCTACGACGGATCGAAACCACAATGTTATTGTGACTCTGGATTCTCGGGTGCCGCTTGTGAGCTTCAGGATAAGAACGAGTGTCTGGATCATCCGTGTCACATGATGGCTCAGTGTCAAAACACTTTGGGATCTTATGAGTGTAGATGTCTGCCAGGATATGAGGGAAATGGAACAGAATGCACGGATATTGATGAGTGCTCGGATAAAAGTACCGCAAGGTGTCCGGAACATTCGAAATGTATCAATTTGCCAGGAACTTATTACTGTAATTGTACACAAGGGTTTAGTCCGAAGGTAAGAAATTCTGAATCGTCTTGACAAGCTGATTCTGAAAGTCTAAGTTTTCCAGGGTAACCAAGGATCCGGTCTTGACAAGTGTATGGATATCAATGAATGCGAAACCGGAGCCCATAACTGCGAAGCCAATGAAATCTGTGAAAACACTATTGGATCCTTCAAATGTGTCACCAAATGCTCCCCCGGATACAAATTGATAGATGGAAAATGTGAAGACGTGAACGAGTGTGCCTCCCCGAAGTTGCACAAATGTGATGTCCGAGCGGAATGTATCAATACAGTAGGAGGATACGAGTGTGAATGTGAAGAGGGCTTTGATGGAGACGGAAAGAATTGTCAGCGTGAGTTTTTTGTATTGAATCACGGTTACCGTACCTTTTCAATTTGTTTTCAGCAAAATCATCGTGCCGAAAGAACTCTGCAATCTGCGATCGCCACGCTTCCTGTCACATTGTGCTTGATATCTGTGACTGTAAGACTGGATACACTGGAGATGGAATCACTTGTCACGATATCAATGAGTGTGATGCAAAGGAGACACCATGTTCTGATGGTGGAAGATGTTTGAATTTGGATGGAGGATATGTATGTTGTAAGGATGGACAAGATGATGCCGCTTGTGTTAAGGGTGAGTACATACGGACAAACAGATCTACCGACAGAGGGGAAAAACTCAAGGAACCCAGTGTACACTAGCAAGCACGCTCTATCGAATAAGGATCACATTATCTCGGTAGAGCGCGCTTGCTTGTGTTCACAACGGAAGTCTTTAGAGACACCAATTTCAAAAGACCTCTAAATTTGGACCACGGGGAGTTCATTTCTGCAGTCAAAACCTGTTAAATATCTATGAAAGCCAAGTTATGAGTTCTCAAACTATTCATATGGTTAAGATTGTTCACATTGAGTTCCAAATCGGCGGTGTGTACGCCACCAGCGAACTTGTGTTCTCCAGCGGTTTACCTGAGCTCGTAAGTCGCAAAAATGGGAAGTTTGATAGCTTATAACTTGGCTTTCATAGACATTCAGCAGGTTTTGAGTGCAGAAATGGGCTCCCCTTAGGCGAAAATACCTATAATCAAATTTATAGGTATTTTGAAAGTGGTGTCCCAAAGACTTCCCCTGTTAGCACCAGGTCCTAACCTCCCAAATTTCCAGACCAAGGCGCGTTCTGCTCCGGCGGTTGCGGTGACAACGCCATCTGCTCCAACGCCACCTGCGCCTGCATTGACGGATTCCGTGGTGACCCGCACAAAAAGTGTGTAGATATCAATGAATGTGTGGAGAACGACTCGGTTTGTGGTGGTGTCGGTGATAGATGTGTCAACCTGTTCGGCGGATACAAATGTTGCCAGCATGGATCAACTGACCCCGAATGCACGGATAGCCAATTCTCATCTGACTCGTCTACTGTCTCGAGTCACGGCGCTGACTTCACAACTACCGGAGAGCAAATTATTGAGAATGGAGGGAAGATTGAGTCATCTTCAGGAGGAACCATTACAGTAACCCGTGGACTCATCCCTAAAGATGTGGAACTAACGACATCTGGAAGACTCGCCTGCACATCTTACTGTCCACCAAACTCTGAATGTACCGGCGGATACTGTGAATGTGTTAAGGGATACGGAGGCAATGCGCTAGTTGGATGTGAAGATATTGATGAGTGCATCACTGAGACTTGTAATGTTGAGGCGAATGAGTGGTGTGTGAACTTGATCGGTGGATTCGTTTGCTGTAATCCAACGAATGCGACACACGATGATTGTATTGGTAAGTTGGAAACATTTTGGGATTGAGAAGGAAGTGTAGCTAGCTTTATAAGATGAGTTGTGCTAACTTTTGTAGTTTTTGTAATACATGGATAACTAATTGTAAGAGGAAAAGGGCTAACAAGGTCTGGAAGGTTCAATATGTGACGTTTTGAGATTTTTCGGTAGAGCGCGTTTGCAAGTACTAAAAACTAAAACTGCTTTACCCATAACCCTCTGGAATAACCCCCTCGACACCTTTGTTCATCGTCCCATTTTCTGATTTCTTAACCGTTTCCAGGTCTAGAAATCACAAAAGAAAAAGGACTTCATGTCATTGGACCCAACGAAGAGGATACTGTAGTGGCTACTCGATCAAATCACTCTACATCCGATCAACTCATTACTGAAGTCGTTCAGCAATCCAAAAACTTCTCATCCGGACAAATTATTCTGACCCGAAAGAGTGTCACTGGTGGAGAGGCTGTTACACAGACAACTGATTCTGATGGAGAGTTTGGATTGGAAATTTCTGGATCTGGAATTGGAATCACACTGCCTGCCACCCTGGAGCCACGAGTCGAGGGATCAGGGAAGAAGGGAGGTCAATGGACAGAGGAAGAAGATGAAGAAGAGGATGATGATCTGATGGAAGAGTCATCCGGAGGAGGATCATGGAGTACCACAATCAATGGAACCGGGTTCACCGGATCGCCGAGATCCGAGGGAACAATTCGAGTGAGAATTACTACTCTTGGAGAGGATGGAGAGACGGAGACAGCCACGAAGCCAGGGGTTACTGTACCTGAGAAAGTTGTGGAGGGATCGGGAGCTGGAGAGAAATTGGCAGTGGAGAAGGAGGGGCATGAGTCGACGTCTACTGGGGAGGAGGCTTCAGGGAAATCTGGATCTTCTACAGCTTCGGAATCAGGATCATCTGGATCGGCGTCTTCTGGATCTGAATCTTCTGGATCTTCAGGCTCTGGATCTTCTGGATCATCATCATCAGGATCTGAATCTTTTGGTTCTTCTGGATCTGGATCTGCTGGATCTTCTGTAGCCTCCGAATCCGGCGCATCTGGTTCATCTAGCTCTGGATCTTCTGCCACCTCATCATCTGGATCTTCTGTGACATCAACATCAGGATCATCGGGATCCTCTGGCACCGGTTCTGAACCAGAATCGTCCAACCTCCCTGTCAAAAAAGATGGCGAAGAATCCCCCTCTGGATCTGTCACCGCCTCGCGTGAATCATCCGGAGAAACTACAGTATCTCCATCTACAGTAGCCGAAGGATCTGGAGGACCGCTTCCAGAAGGATCTGGAGAATGGATCGAGACTGGATCGAAGGGACACTTTGAACGAGGAAATAAGGTTACGGTTACTGGAAATGGGAATGGAAACGGAACCGGAAAAGAACCAGAACCAAAATCAGATGGCCCTGAAATCACTACAGATGGAGAGGATTCATCGTCGACAGCTACTGGAGATAAGGATTCAGGAGATAAGGGACCTTCTGGAGACAAGACCCCTCAAATCACTACAGATGGAGAGGACTCAACATCCCAAACATCTGGCGGTGAGCACGGACCGAAAGGAGATTCCAAAGGAAAGCCAGATGACAAGGATAAGGATTCTGGAGTTAAGAAACCGGTCAGCGAAGGAGTTGAAGGATCCGGACTACCCAACCCAACAGAATCTGGAATCCTCACCACATCTTCTGGAGGTAAAAACGCCACATTCGAGCATGGAACGAAGCTGGAGAAGGTGTCACCAACATCCGGAGAAGATAAGTCATCCGAGAAGAATCCACAAGTCGGACTGGAGATCAGCGCGGTCACCACAGAGAAGCCAGACGGGTCGAAGGAAGAGGTTGGACTGGAAATTGTGTGGGAGAAGACGACGCCAGAGCCAACTACACCAGATACTGATAATGTGAGTCAGGGATGAAAACCAAAATTTAGTTTTCAATTTCAAAATTTGGATTTCAGGTTGGTCTCGAAATTTCCGGACGTGACTTGACAACGACTAAGAAGCCACATGTAGCAGTTGAGGGGTCGGGAACTGGAGATGAGGAGATTAGTAAGTTTTCAACAGTTTGGGTTTCTAGGCCATACCAACAAGTTCCATTTTTCAGCCGCCACGACACGCGACGTCTCCAAGAGCACCAAGAAGCCACGCCTTGAAATTGACGGTGGAGATAATGGAGAGACTTCTGGAGTCGACGGAAAAGCTACAACGTCACCAGTGCCACCTACCACTGCCTCCGAAGTCACTCCTGAAGCTGGATCCGGTGAGCCAGGTCTACCAGACACTCCAGAAGGATCTGGAGAATCATCGACTAGCGCTCCAGAAGGTGTCTCGCCAACTTCTTCGGCTCCAGAAGTTTCTACCACATCTTCGATTACAACTGAGGTGGAGGGATCTGGAGAGACAACGACACCAAAGAAGGATGAGGTCACCACGCCAGAAGGATCCGAAGGATCCGGGGAGACCACAACGGAAAAAGCTACCATCAAGCCATCAGAAGGAACCACTGCGACTCCAGAAGCCACTGAGATTCCGGAAGCAACCTCAGTTACCCCAGAAGCCACCAAGCCATCAGAAGATACGTCAACGGCTCCAGAACCCACGACATCATCTGAAGCAACCACAGGAGTGCCAGCTTCTTCTGAAGCCACTAAGACCCCGGAGGCTACCACAGAATCTTCGTCAACCACTGCATCTTCTGAAGCCACTAAGCCAACTGAGGCGACCACAGCCGTCCCAGAATCTTCTGAGGCGACCACAGCCGTTCCAGAATCCAGCAAGCCTTCTGAATCTACATCTGAACCAATCAAACCTTCTGAAGCCACCACAGCCGCTCCAGAATCCACCACATCTTCAGAATCCTCCTCAGCCCCAACCGCTCAACCAGCTACAGTCATTCCACCTCAAAATCGTGAGGACAAGGAGAAACCGGAGCCAACGAAAGAGACGTTCGCCCTGCCGACCACCACAGAGAAGCCGAAACCAGCGAATGAGACCATGTGAGTAATCTCAAAATCTTAAATCAGGTTTCAAATTAAAACCAAAATTTTTTCAGTGAAAACACAAAATGCACGAGCAGCGACGAGTGTGGAATGGATGCTCTTTGCGAGAGAAGAACCGGCGTGTGTCGGTGTGAACCTGGATTTGAGGGAGCTCCACCGAAGAAAGAGTGTGTTGGTGAGTTGGGGGACATCTGGAGAGACAGACAGACAGATAAACCAAAAATATCTTTAAATGAAAAGCTCTGGCACTTAACTAGCTTACCCTGAGACATCCGGATACACAGATCTACAGACAGACGATAGACATCAACTAGTTTAGACATCCGGACATCTGGAAATCTGAACACACAGACAGATTTTCGTATTTTCGGACATACATAAAACATTCATTTTAAGAATTAGAAGGACAGACAGACAGAAATTTGGGCGAAAATTTTGAGAACATTCAAAATATTGGTGGCCCAAACTTGCGAAATTTTTGAATTTTGAGACCTCCGGACATCTGGACGCACCGATCTACAAACAGACATTTAGAAAGATAAACAGAATTTACAGTATATTCACTTGTTTCTTTCTGATAGCTAACTACGTAGCTTATGTTGTGACATCAGGAAATCTAGACACCCAGACATCCCTAATTTTCCAGACGTCGACGAATGCGCCACCGGAGATCACAAGTGCCACGACACCGCTCGTTGCCAGAACTTCATCGGAGGATACGCCTGCTTCTGCCCCACCGGATTCCGCAAAACAGACGATGGCTCATGCGAAGACATCGACGAGTGCACGGAACACAACTCAACGTGCTGCGGAGCCAATGCTCAATGTGTTAACAAGCCGGGCACCTATTCGTGCGAATGTGAGAACGGATTCCTTGGTGATGGATATCATTGTGTGCCGAACACCAAGAAGCCATGTGATACTGAACAGAGCAGTAAGAGCCACTGCGCTGAGAGTAATATGTCTTGCGAAGTAGACACATCGGATGGATCTGTGGAGTGCAAGGAATGTATGTCTGGGTATAAGAAGTCCGGAACAACATGCGAGGATATTGATGAGTGTGAAGCCAACCCATGCTCCAAGAGTGCCAACTGTGTCAACCTCAACGGAACATTCTCATGCTCTTGTAAGTCAGGATACCGTGGAGATGGATTCATGTGCACTGATATCAATGAATGCGACGAGAGACATCCATGTCATCCACACGCTGAATGCACGAATCTCGAGGGGTCTTTCAAGTGTGAATGTCACTCTGGATTCGAGGGAGATGGCATCAAGAAGTGCACGAATCCGTTGGAGAGAAGTTGTGAAGACGTCGAGAAGTTCTGTGGTAGAGTGGACCATGTCTCATGTCTATCCGTCCGTATATTCAATGGATCTTTGTCGTCCGTTTGTGAATGCGAACCTGGTTTCCGGTTTGAGAAGGAGAGCAACTCATGTGTGGATATCGACGAGTGTGAGGAGAACAGAAACAATTGTGATCCGGCGTCGGCGGTTTGTGTGAATACAGAAGGATCGTTTAAGTGTGAATGTGCAGAGGGATACGAGGGAGAAGGAGGTGTTTGTACTGGTGAGTTCTCATAGAGACCTTTGAAAGTGTGTCACGGCGCCTAAAATGGTATGATTTTTTTGAAATCGTATTTACTGTGTAGATCAAGTTAAGAGCTATGATTTTGTAGTTGACAACTTTTTGATACCTTGTTTATTTTCTGAGTTATGCACCTTCAAAGGCGCTTCCACATCTCAGGAACTAGCAAAGCTATCAAAAAGTTATCAACTACAAAACTGTGCGAAATTTTATATTCTTCATTTTTGTAGTTGGCAACTTTTTGATAATTTTTCCGGTTTTTCTGTTATGCGCCTTCGAAGAATCGTCTATTGAAGAGTGAGAGATAGGGCGCATTAGACCATCCGTCTTCTTTGCGCGTTCATACCTCTAAACCTAGTGCAGTTTTCAGAAATTTATCAATTACAAAAATGTGCAAAATGTTATGTTCATCATTTTTGTAATTGACAACTTTTTTGTACAAGCACTCCCTAGCAAGTTACAGTATCGGCAAAGTGATTGCTCTTAATCAAATCAGTTGCAAAATAGAGTCTGTATCCGATTGAGAAATGACTTTGTCATACGTAACTCTCTGAGGTGTGTCCGCACAAAAAATTGTCAACTACAAAAATGGAGATTATACTTTTTATCTGTAAGATTTGTTGACATAATTTATTTGGTGGGACAATCAGTGATACCGTGACACCCTCTCAAAGTTTGTCATTTCAACTGAAAAAGCTGTTTATCTCACTGCACGGTACAGGAGGTGCTCGTACAAAAATGTTGTCAACTACAAAAATAGATGTCTAATCTAGCAGAAATATAATCAAAACATTTCAATTTCCAGACATCGACGAGTGTGACCGTGGAATGGCTGGATGCGACAGTATGGCCATGTGCATCAATCGAATGGGATCCTGTGGCTGTAAATGCATGGCCGGATACACTGGAGACGGTGCTCACTGCACGAAAATCGAGGAGCCGAAATCCGACAAAACGAGTTGCACAGAGGAGTGGTCTCGTCTCTGCGAGCTCGAGAAGAAGCAGTGTACTGTAGATGAAGAAGAGGTTCCACAGTGTGGTGCATGTCTTCCGGGGCATCATCCGATCAATGGAACATGTCAGTCTCTGCAAATTTCTGGATTGTGTGCTCAAAAGAATGATTGTAATAAGCATGCGGAGTGTATTGATATCTTGCCGGACTCGCATTTCTGTAGTTGTCCGGATGGATTTATTGGAGATGGAATGATGTGTGATGGTGAGTTGGGGGACATCTGGACAGACAGACAGACAGATAGACATCAGTATATGTAGAAACAAAAACGATCATTCTCGAAAAACCTGAGAATCTGATAACTAAAAATCCCGAGTTAGAATTTTTGTGTTTGAGGACATTCGAACATCGAGACGGACAGACAGACAGACAAACAGACCCTCCACATCAAATATTCGGATATTGTATTTTTGGAAATCCGGACATTCGGACAGACAGACTGACATATACAAAAAATCTAAACACAGAGACCGTCCAAATCTGGAAAGCTGTAACAGTTGAAATTTTTCTGTGGACATCCGGACACCCGGACACACAGACAGAGATACATTAAGTTGAACTAAGACATCCGGACACTCGGACACACAGACAGATCAGAAAACACATTTTGGATTATTTTGAATGTGAAAAAAAGCAACATTTTTTACTTGATACATCCGGACAGACATGCAGACAGATAGATGGACATCCGGACATTTGAACACACCGACTTTCCGTTTTTCCGTTTTTCCACGTTTTTCCGTATTTGAAAGTGAGGACATCCGGACAAAACAGACAGACTTCCGACTTTTTTGGAAAAAAGTTGAGACATCCGGGCATCCGGAGACACAGACACATTTTGTCTGAATTGCATCAATAACAAGAGAAACCAAGGGTTACAGTTTTGCTTTAAAGTTTGATTTTTGGACATCTGGACACCCGGACACACAGACAGACATCTCCATTTTCCCTTATAAAATCTAGAAATTGCAGACGTCGACGAGTGCAATAACGCTGGAATGTGTGATGACGAGAACTCGAAATGCGAGAACACAATCGGATCATTCAAGTGTGTCTGTTTGACAGGATTCAAGAAATTGGACGAGAAATGTGTAGTCGACGAGAAGAAGCAACCGAATCGAGAGAAGATCGAGATTGATGAGGAGACGTCGGTGACGAAATCAACTGAATCTGGAAAACCTGAATCCGCGGCGACAACTCAAGGTATTGTGTCCTCTTCTGCACCAGAAGTCACTAGTGTGACGTCATCATCACCATCTGGTACGCCGGAATCTGTCACTGTATCGTCTAAGGCTCCAGAAGTCACTTCCACGTCTTCTAAGGCTTCTGAAGCTCCTGTCACATCGTCCGAGTCTCCAGAAGTGAGCACCACGTCTTCAGCTTCAGAATCACCTGTGACGTCTTCAGAGCTTTCTGAAACCACAAAACCAAGTGTCACGTCTTCTGAAAGTGTTACAAGTTCTGAAAGTCCTGTAACAGAAGTTAGCACGTCTTCTAAGACTTCTGAATCACCTTTGACGTCAAAATCTGTGTCTCCAGAAGGCACGACTTCTTCTGGCACGTCTGAATCTGTCACTGTGTCGTCCGAGGCTCCAGAAGCCACCACAACGTCTTCAAAGTCTTCTGAAACCACTACAACACCGTCTTCTGAAGAGTCAACGACTTCTGAATCTCTGATTCTCACTGCTGCTCCATCAAAGACTCCAGAATCAGAATCCACGACGACGGCGTCATCTGAAGCACCAACAAAACCGTCGACGACAAGTAAGCCCGCACCTGAAGCAGTCACGTCTTCTGAATCACCTGTCACGTCAAAATCTGTGTCTCCAACGACTTCATCTGGCCCATCTGTGTCATCCAAGGCTCCAGAAGCCACCACAACGTTTTCTAAGACTTCTGAATCCACTGTGACGTCAAAACCCTCACCAACTGGTACGTCACAATCTGTCACTGTGTCATCTGCGTCTTCAACGTCTTCTGAAGCTCCTGTCACACCGTCCAAGTCTCCAGAAGTCACCACGTCTTCTGAATCACCTTCGACTCTTTCAGAAGAAGTCACGTCTTCTGAAGAGCCTGTCGGATTGTCATTTGAGTCAACAACTTCTTCTGAAGCACCTGGTACGTCTCCTGTACCTGTGACGTCTTCTAAATCTCTAGAATCCACAACAGTGTCGTCTGAAGTGTCATCTGAATCACATTTGTCTTCTACATCACCATCTGTGTCATCTGAATCTCCTGTGACGTCAAAACCTTCACCATCTGGTACGTCTGAATCTGTCACCGTGTCGTCCAAGGCTCCAGAAGTCTCTTCCACGTCTTCTGAGACTTCTGAAGCTCCCGTCACATCGTCCAAGTCTCCAGAAGTCACCACCGTACCTGTCACGTCTTCTGAAGCCCCAACAACGTCATCTGACCCTCTGACGACTCCAGCTGTTGATGAGGGCATCCCCATGTCTACAGAAGACTCACTAACCGTGTCCGTCAGAATTCACGAGTTCACCCAGACTCCAGAATCTCCAGAATCCACCACGACGTCTTCTGAAAGTTCGAAGCCTTCTGAATCGTCAACTGTGTCTGTCCCTGTTATCGTAACGTCTTCTGAAGCTCCAGAAGCTTCCACGACACCGTTCAAACAAGGACGGACACCAATAACCACGTCACCATTGCCGTCCACGTCTTCTGAATCTTCTGAATCAATTCCAACTTCCAAATCTTCAGAATCTGTTATCGAAGCGACTACAACACCGTCTTCTGAAGAATCAACGACTTCTGAATCTCTGATTCTGACTGCTGCTCCATCGAAGGCTCCAGAATCTGAATCCACGACGACGCCGTCATCTGAAGCGCCATCAACAACAAGTAAGACCACTTCTGAACCCGTCACGTCATCTGAATCACCTGTCACGTCTACATTTGGACGTGAGAAGCTCACCACGTCATCTGAATCCTCTGTCGCACCTGTAAAGTCCACACCAGAGCCAGAAGTGTCTGTTTCTGATAAAAAAGTCACTCCAAAAGCTCCAGAAGCCACGAGAACGTCATCTGAATCACCTGTGACGTCTCCCACTCCTTCAGAAGAAGCCACGTCTTCTGAATCACCTTTGACGTCAAAATCTGTGTCTCCAGAAGGCACGACTTCTTCTGGCACGTCTGAATCTGTCACTGTGTCGTCCGAGGCTCCAGAAGCCACCACAACGTCTTCAAAGTCTTCTGAAACCACTACAACACCGTCTTCTGAAGAATCAACGACTTCTGAATCTCTGATTCTGACTGCTGCTCCATCGAAGGCTCCAGAATCTGAATCCACGACGACGCCGTCATCTGAAGCGCCATCAACAACAAGTAAGACCACTTCTGAACCCGTCACGTCATCTGAATCACCTGTCACGTCTACATTTGGACGTGAAGTCTCCACGTCATCTGAATCCTCTGTCGCACCTGTAAAGTCCACCAGAGCCAGAAGTGTCTGTTTCTGATAAAAAAGTCACTCCAAAAGCTCCAGAAGCCACGAGAACGTCATCTGAATCACCTGTGACGTCTCCCACTCCTTCAGAAGAAGCCACGTCTTCTGAAGAGCCTGTCGGATTGTCATTTTCTCCAGAATCCAGCACAACGTCTTCTGAAGCACCTGGTACGTCTCCAAGTGTGTTGTCCACGTCTTCTGAAGTGTCTGTGAAGTCTGTGACGTCATCTGAAAAGTCTCCACTGTCAGAATCCCCTGTCACGTCTTCTGAATCCCCTGTGACGTCAAAACCCTCACCATCTGGTACGTCTGAATCTGTTACTGTGTCGTCTAAGGCTCCAGAAGCTCCTGTCACATCGCCCAAGTCTCCAGAAGTCGTCACGTCTTCAGAATCACCTTCGACTCCTTCAGAAGATGTCACGTCTTTTGAAAACTCTCCAGAATCTAGCACCGCGTCTCCTGTATCTGTGACGTCTTCTGAATCTCCAGAATTCACAACTGTGTCGTCTGAAGTGTCTTCTGAATCACATTTGTCTTCTACATCACCATCTGTGTCGTCTGAATCTAATGTGACGTCAAAACCCTCACCATCTGGTACGTCTGAATCTGTCACTGTGTCGTCCCGGGTTCCAGAAGCCACTTCCACGTCTTCTAAGACTTCTGAAGCTCCTGTCACGTCGTCCAAGTCTCCAGAAGTCACCACTGTACCTGTCACGTCTTCTAAATCCCCTGTGACGTCAACTCCACGTGTCCGTCTAATCACCGGGACGTCCGATGATCTGAGTGTCCCGTCACACCGTCAGAATCTCACCACGTCTTCTTCTATCGTAACGTCTTCAGAATCGGAATCAGAATTCACAACTACTTCTCCACAACCACCAGCACCAACGACTACAGCGAAGGCTACCACTTCAGGTAGGATTTTTTGAAATTTAAAAAATTTCTGCATGATTTTTTCTCTAATTTCTCTAAACCGCATGTCTCTCAAGGTAACCGTGGACCACCGAGCATCCAACCGCCTGCTGGAATGTTCACCACGTCATCTGCTCCAACTAACAACGGAGGTTATGGAGAAGAGATGGAGGAGGAGACGACGTCTTCTAGCTCCACGTCTTCTACTTCCACGACTACAGAAGCACGTAAGTGAGATGGAGATGGAGGGCATGAAGGTCTTGATTTGAAACAAAATGATTTTGCATGGAAAACTTGAAGCACAGTTCTTACAAATGCGCTCTACCGAAATCCCTTTGTCTCTTTTTCTCAAAGTCTCTCAATTTCGCTTCATCGGTTTCGGTAGAGCGCGGTTGTAAGTAGCTTGCCGTGATAATATGTTTCATATTCTTTATTAATTTTGAGGCATGATGCATTCATGATAATTTCAGCATGAATACAAAAATAATTTTTGACAATTTTTGTTAATGGCATGAGCAACCTTAATTCATTTAAAAAAAGAAAGAGGACATTCGGACATTGGGACACACCGACAGACATTAGGAAATTTTTCAAAGTGTGGACATCCGGACAAAACAGATACACATACAGACATCGACTATAAATTGCCGAAATAAATTTTACTTTTTTGAAAGTTCGGACATTCGGACAGACAGACATTTTTCCTTAATTTGGGACATTCGGAAATCTGGACATTACGAGACACAGACAGTCATTTTCTCAAATTTATGTTACAAAAGAATTTCAAAATTTTCGTTTTTTTAGATTACGGACATCCGGACAGACAGACAGACAGACATTTTTCCATAAATTGGGACATTCGGAAATCTGGAGATTACGACACACAGACAGACATTCCCTCAAAAATGAAGATGCAGGAGTAAATACGGTTGTTTTGAAAGAAAATCAAAATTTGCGCATGCTTTGCTCATTTTTGAAAATACGGATATTTAGGACATCTGGACATTGAAACACACATAGCAAACATTCTCTTAGGGTTTTCTAGACAGATTATGTCTCAACACATGGACATCCGGATAAACAGACAGACAGACAGACAAACAAGATATTCAGAAACACCGACAGACATCCGGATCGTTCTGACGTCTGAAAAATAATTCTAGTCAATCCAAAGTACTTTTTGAATATCTGAGTGGACATCCGGACAAACAGAGGGATAGACAGACTCCTCGAAAACTCAAACCTTATCTAATTCTCTTTCCATTTCCAGCATCCCTCTGCTCTACCGTAACCTGTCACTCCCTGGCCACCTGCGAGCCCTCCACCGGCCTCTGCATCTGTCGTGACGGTTTCATCGGCGACGGAACTACAGTATGCTCAAAGAAGAGCACCGCCGACTGCATCTCCCTCCCATCTCTCTGCGCCGACAACGCGAAATGCGACAACTCGACGAGATCGTGCGAATGCGACGCCGGATACATTGGCGACGGATACGTGTGCTCCCCGCACCCACAGGATTGTGTGCTCCGTGATAATCTGTGTTCTCCAGAAGCCATCTGCCAGAATAGAAGATGTCAATGTCTGCCAGGATTCACCGGGGATGGTGTCAAGTGTGTCTCGATTCACGAGAGAGCCAGCAACTGCTCTCAATGTGATGCGAATGCTCATTGCGTCGGTGGAACCACGTGCAAATGTAATCCAGGATATTTTGGAAATGGTCTCTGCTGCGTGCCTGACCCATTAGACTGTGTCCATTTCACTGGAATCTGTCATCCGAATGCCGTGTGTAATCCAGAATCCCGTCAGTGTCAATGTTCATCCGGATTTTCTGGAAATGGAGTCTCATGCTTCCCCCAAAAATCATGTAGAACGGATAAGTCTGTGTGCGCAAAGAATGCGATCTGCCTGCCAACTGGAAGCTGTATCTGCCGACATGGGTTCAAGGGAGATCCATTCTACAAGTGTACCTCGTTGGTGGCTAAAGGTTAGTATTGGGGGCGGGGAAGCTAAGCAAACGCGCCCTATCGAGAAAAAAAAATTGTGCAATTCCCGTGAAAAACTCGAATCAGAGTTTCTTGCATATTTCAGGCGGATTTTCGTCGAGTTCCGAGCTTTTTTGCATTAAATTAATTTAAAATTACCTTTTTCCGTGAAAAGACAGCAAAAATCCAATTTCCACCCGTGTACTCCACGTGGACAAGTCAAACTTTAAATTTTTGAAAATTTCAGCTGATTTTAGTCTATTTCAACCGTTTTTTGAACTTTTTCTGCAAAAAAACAAGGTTTTAACAGCAAAAATCTGATAGAAATAAGGTTTTTTGCATAAAACATCTTTTCTCGTCGTGTACTCCTCGTGGACAAGTCGAATTTCAGTTTTTTGAAAGTTTTAGGCATTTTTGATCTATTTTCTTCGAGAAAACTAGATTTTTACATGAAAAATTTTGAAATTAAATGAAAAACGTGTACTCCTCGTGGAGAAGTTGAGTTTTGGTTTTTGAATTTTTTTGCCATGTATTTTTGAAGAAAAAACCCGTGAAAAATCGAAAAAAACAAAAAATTGTTGAAAACGACAAAAATCGCTCAAAAAAGAATATGAACAACGAAATTCGCACTTGTCCACGAGGAGTACACGGAGGTTTCCAATAGAGCGCACATGCAAAAAAAAAAACAAAAAGCTCTGTAACTATCAAATAATAATTCCACATTTCCAGAACCCGCGAACCAACAAGATCTATCCGACGTCAGCTCGTGTGCGACCCCATGTGACGCCTCCTCCCAACTCTGTATCTCAGGCGAATGCATCTGTAAACCAGGATTCCGTCGGAACTCGACTCTTTCCGGATCAGAAACATGTGCAGATATTGATGAGTGTACTGAGAAAACACATAGATGTGATCGTGTCGCCACGTGTAGAAACACGTTTGGATCCCATGTCTGCACGTGTCCAGACGGTCATGTAGGGGATGGAATCACTTGTGTGCCACATGTAAATCAAGGAAAACTTTCGGGTTAGTGAGCCTACCGTAACCCTAATAGTCGATTTTATCAGTAGAGCGCACTTATGCCATGTGCCAGCTGACAGCCGAGTCACCATCTATAAAAGATAATTTTCAGTGTACTGTGAAGCGGACGGAATGACACTTGTCCTTGGCAACGAGACATCTGAATTCGAGGGAAAAATCTTTGTGAAGGGACAAGCCGAGAATCCGTATTGCTCCAAATCCTTCAGCTCTCTTCTCAATTCTCACAAGCCGTATGTATTCAAAGTCGCATTCCAGCATTGTGATGTTCAACTTTTGGATAATGTAAGTACCGTACTCCTACCGTATCCCCAAAAGGTCGCGTTTGTCAGTGTGGAAAAAACACTTTCCAAATGAGAAAACAGGAGTCGGAATGGCAGGATCCTTCTTGAAAAACTAGAAAAATCTATATTTTCGTCAATTTTTGGCAGATTTTGGCCGAAAACAGGGCAGGTAAACCTACTAAAAAGTCCAGAAAGTCTATTTCACAAATGCAAAAAAAGAAAAAAGAGTTTCCGACCCGCGCGGAATCGAACCCCCGACCCTCCGCGTGCCAGCCAAAAGTGTAACCAGGTACTCTATTCCACTGACTAAAACCTTTGTGGCGCAGGGCGTACACTATCCCGATAACTTAACTACGATGACGAAAGGTGGCCTTCCGATTAACAACTCTGAATTTTCGACTAGATTCAGAATTTCAGATTAGAAAAATAATCTCAAGAAGAATCAAAAATGTTCACATTTTCGATGAAATTTTTGAAAAACGTTAAAAACCGTATTAAAACAGGTTTTATCGTCTATGAGGTATCATTTCAGCATACCTAATGTACCATTGAATGCATTTTTAATTTTAAAATCCTTCCAGCACACGATGGCATCTACCGTAGTCGTGCAGAAACACGCAATGTTCCTCACCAACAAAGCCGACTCGTACGACCTCCGATGCCAATACCCAATCGGTTCCCGTGCCGTGGAATCCCACGTGAACGTCTCGGAGCTCGTCACGACGTCAACTCTCACCGACAAAAACTCGACACTTGCTCCGATCTGTCGTCTCTCCGTATCGAATGATCAACACTCGTCAATCAGCTCTGCAATGGTTGGAGACACGTTGAAACTCGCTTTGGAAGTGACGCCCGCCGAAAACTTTGGCATTTTGCCAAGAAATTGTTTCGCTGTGAATATTGAAAGTGGTGAGAGATACACGTTGACTGACGATCAAGGGTGTGCAATCGACGAGTCTCTGTTCCCACAGTGGTCCGCTGCCACGTCGGCAAAGGTGCAAGCCGTGTTTAGGTAACTGGAAGGTACCGTATACCATAACCATGTCAAAAAATTCCAGAACATTCAAATGGCCGGACAGCTCGATGATCCGGTTCCAATGCGATTGTAACCCATGCGTCGGACAGTGTAATGTACCATCGTGCATCTCGTCGCCAAGATTCAGAAGACATCATCAGACGACGTCGCCCGTTTTGAATGACGAGATTCGGCAAGAAATGGTTTTGGTTCGTTACTTTTTTTGAAATTTGAAAAGTAGGAAACGCGCTCTATTGCAATTTCACTTTTTTTTTCAAAGTTTTTAAACACTCCCCGTTGCAAATGTGCTCCATTGAGAAAAGTTGGAAATCGTGTTCTCTGTTGTGACCAAGTTTGCCCTTTCTGTCTACGCAAGTGCGCTCTGCCGCAAATTTTCAAAATCTAAATGATGCAAGCACGCCCTATCGCAATTTCACACTATTTTACATTAAAATCGAAAAATTGTAAATGCGCTCTACTGCTCTCGGCTGAAAAAGTGCGCTCCATTGCAAGTTCTCAATTCAAAATCTGGTTTTTTTTGGAAACCACTTTCTAACCTATGCAAACGCGCTCTATCGCAATTTCACACTATTTTACAATAAAATCCAGAAATTGCAAATGCGCTCTAATGATAACTCTGGCGTTTTTCTTCGGCGCTGACTTTCTTTTCTGCTGCAAACGCGCTCTGTTGCTAAGGTTCAATTTTTAGAATTTTCCAAACGCGCTCCATCGCATTTTCACACTTTTCAACATGAAAAAACGAAAAATTGCAAATGCGCTCTATCGCACTTCTCAATAGAGCGAATTTTCTCGACTTTTGCCCACTTTTTCCCTATAAAACCCCAATTTTCCAGATGTCTGGCGTCGAATCTCTCGCCGTCTCCTCCATCATCAACGTGCACGACTCATCCGACATGACGACGTCTTCTGATGACGACGTCACCTCTCACCACGTGGCATCCACGTCCACAGACCCTCTGACGTCATCAATCTGCGTGAAAATGGCTCCGTTGCTCATCGCCGTGAGCTCGTTCGCCGTTTGCTCAGCCATTTTGATCTACTTATGCTCAAAGAAACCGAAAACAATCGATTTGGAATCGGAAATTGGGTTTTAGAAAATTTTGAAAAAATTCTTGAAATTTTTTCCCGAAAACCAAAAATTTTTAAAATCCCAAAAAAAGATTTTCTTCTCACTGCACTGATAAGAATCTCTCTTAATTACATACTTGTTACATTCCATTTTTTTGTTATTTAATTATTGATTTTTAAGCTCCGCCCCCTTTTTCCCCCCAACACTTCTCTGAAATCTCTTCCACAAAACTAACACATTGCTCAGGGTTTTTGTGAACCAAAATTTGTAATTTATAAATTTTATTTATTTAATTATATTTAATTGACTAATTAATATCACATCATTCAGCTTTTTCTCCCCCCTACGATTACGTGTTTGTGCCTTTTTTCCAATTTTTCTCTTTTCTAAAAAGTGCCTTTTCTCTCATTTCTCTCTCTCGTCGCGTGTTTTTTCTGTGATTGTTACATTAAAAGTTAAAAATAAATCTTGAAATCTAAATACTCTTATTTACATTGGGGCGTTTTTTCATAGTAGAAGTCAATCACATGGAGGGGAAATTCATAAGAAATCTGGGGGTTAGTTGGGGGAGTCATTTTCAGAGAATGCAATAAAGAGAAGAGAGATGAATACTATTGTAGTAAAGCAAAAGAGTTCGAGAATCTTCAGATGCCGGTCACTTTGCGAATGTAGGCGGTGACGAGATGGAATGGACGCGCCTCGTACTCGATGTACTTCTCCTTTGGGATTTGGACCTGAAATTATAAGAATTCTGGAACTCTATGCATTTTTCAGACCAGAAAACTGATGTTTCTGATCATTTCGAGTGGGAAAAATCGAAAAAATAACCTCAAATTTTGTCAGAAATCGTGGAAATCACTCATTTTGACAATTTTGAAGTGTGGAATTTCAGTCCAAATTTGAAAGATTTCTTCTTTTCGGAAAACCGCGTATTTCGCATTCCGAGTTAAAAATCATAATTTTTCGCGAAAGTCTTGAAAATAAACTGATTTTTGCAGAATTTTTGACTGCAAAATTCAGTTTTTCGGCATTTTCACAGAACATACTTGTGAAAAATCTCCATTTTTCGAATTATTTTTTCCTCAATAAAAATTTGAATGTTCAATGTTTTCGAAAACTTTTGTCAAGAGATCGAAAAAATATCAATTTCCCCAAGAAAAACCAGAAATTGCCGTTCTTCTGCTTTAGAAAATTCGCCACAAATCTGTAATTTCCACTCTCTCTCTCACCTGATCTCCATCCATACGATTAAGAAGAGTGACACAGACGATAGCGGATGGGAATCCAGCTCTGCACGTGAAACTGGCGAAGCAAGTCGATTCCATTTCGATATTTTTGACTCCCAATCCGTTCAATTTTCTCAAGAACGCGTACTTATCCTCCTCCTCATAGTCACAGAAGTATCCATCCAACCGCATTTGTCCCTCATAGAAGTCGTCGGCGCACATCGTCTTTCCAGTCTCCACCGGGATATTTTTCTCGTTTCCGACTTCAACAAGAGCCTCTCGGACGGTACTGTCGAGCTGAGTCGGTCGTTCAATCCGTTTTCCGGCAATGATCTGAACGTAGGTGTCACCGAGTTCCGCGTTCATTGCTCCAGTCGACACGACGACGGTTCCCGGTGGCACTCCGATACCTCCTGATGTGCCCAATCGGATGAATGTGGGATTTTTGACGCCGGCGTGGTGCATAAGTTTGAACGATTCGACGAGCATTATACTCAATGATGGGGTGCCCATTCCGTGCTGAAAACGAGCAAATAGAAACAATTTTAAGCCAAATAAACTCACATTAATCCAGCAAATCGGGCCAGTCTTGTAGATAACGAAACGATCGGATCGGGAGAGATTTTCGGAGCATGGAATGTTGGCCTCCTTGGCGAACCATTCTGCGTACAACTTGAAGCGTCCTGGGGATCCTCCGGTGCACACAAACTGAAAATGTTTGATGTTTTGAAGTGAAATACAAAAGAAAAAATGAATCTTCCGTTGCGGGGAATCGAACCCCGGCCTTATGGGTGAGAGCCATAAATCCTAACCACTAGACCACAACGGAGCGTGAAAGAGTGATACCCGGAGGGCATAGACATTACGCTTGGAGGCGGCAGTTGGCGGGAGGGGAAGAGGGATAGGAGGCACAGGAATGTTTATGCCTTTGGCAACAAAGTTCTCCACGCTCCGTTGTGGTCTAGTGGTTAGGATTTATGGCTCTCACCCATAAGGCCGGGGTTCGATTCCCCGCAACGGAAGATTCTTTTTCACATTTTTTGTTAATGTGTGCTTTGGTCTTTTCTGATCACCGTGAGAAACTGGATACCTTGTCATGTGGTTTTAGTGCAGCTAATACGTTATTCAAAACGAATAGCGGAGAGGAAAGCACATGACAACCAAATATGGAGTGTGTTCAGGCCGCATTTGAATAGAGTCGGTTCGAAATGTATAGATTGCATCATTTCGCATGGGAACGCGAAACTAAAGTGATGAAAAGAAGGAATGGAATGATGCAATGGTTTTGAAATATGTGGAATACAACTAGATGTCGAGAAGTTCCGTCTCAGAGGTGATGGAACTGAGATTAGCTACAATTCGAAAAGAAAACTAATTCGACTACAATGATTTGATTTCTGAGCAGTGCTGCTCACAACAGATCAGAACGCGACGATTCTTATGGATCGAGAGTTTGAGGAACGCTCGAACATGAAAACCTGCATAGCCCTGGTATAGGTATAGCCTAGAGATCGTCTAAAAAGACTGAACGACAACTTCAAAAGGTCGTCTTCCAGCTCGTGTTGGTCTACAAGAGACACCAGAACCTCACAGCTAGGTCTCAACGTGCATAGGCTGACTATAACCACTGGGACATTCGTCCTCGTAGTTATCAAAGCTTTGAAGTGTTGAAAATGCTATCAACCGAGAAAAATTGGATTTTTCCCGAGAACTAGCACTATCTAGATTCAAAAGTCCCAGAAACCCTTTTTTGACGCTGTAAATCTGAAATCTTCTCAGCGAATTTCTTACCTTCGTGTCTCCGAAGACAGCCGGAATGTCGAGTGTGTCGACTCCGAAGCCGAAGTGGTACAAGAAGTCTGCCTTGTCTTTGGTGTCGAAGTACTTGTTGGGCTTCTCGACGTTGCCGTTCTTTACTCCGTTCATCGTGGCGGCGAGATTCTTCTGAAAAGAATGGAAATAGAAAGAAAAACAACAAAAGGAAAAAATAAGAAAAAGAAGGAATCTCGCATAAAATGAAAATGTATGTGGCACTCTCTAGAAAAAGGGGTGGAGACGAGAGAGAGTGTGGGCAGAGAAGTTCGAGACAACGCGGAAAAAATGTGTGGAGAGGAGAGAGCCGCACGAAAATCCAATTTAGGGATAGGTCTCGTGGCAATCAAAATACGTGAGAAAATAGAGAATGTACTTTCGGTTTTTGTGCTGATTGCTGGGTTCAAGACGGCTGAAGAGCGGGTTTAGAATTTTTTAAAGAGAAAAACAAGGAAATTCTTGAAGCGTGCTGGAACTTCTTCAGAATTCTAAGAAAATCATTCGAAATTTTTGGAGAAGTATAGATAATCGAGCAATTTTATAACAAAAACGGTTGAAATTGCATGGAAATGTCTCGATTTTGATGATTTTTCGATAAAAATAAAGAAAAATGTGAATGTTCACTTTTTTATGCTTTTCGCCAGCTGATTCTAGGTCAAAAGCGAATAAAACCACATTTTCTCCAATTTCAGATAAAATTTCAAATTAGATAGCGGAAAATGTTGTCTGAAATGGGAAATTTTTGTTTGATTTTCCAGCAAAAATTTTCAGAAAAACCAAAATTTTACACAGCTTTCAGTTCGTCTTCTAGAAAACCAAGTATTCCTCGAAAACCTTTATGTTTATTTTTTTCGCTCAGTTGCTATGCAAAAATTTAGAAAATCGAAGAGCAAAGAAAAAATAAAAACGGAAAGCATACGGTTCCGGCAGAATTTTCTCAAAAATGTTTTTTTTTGTTGCTTTTGTTTTCTTTTTCCGCAACACCAACGACCGGAAAATCAAAAGATCGACTTGCGCTGTAAATTTTATGATTTTTCAGAAAAAAAATCGAAAAAATGAAATTTTTTCTCTCTAAAATTATATAAAACCAAACAAAAAGAAAACTCACAATTTTCCAAGTTGAAAACCGAAGAAAATGAAACTTTTATTCTTGGAAAACGGCAAAATTTCTTTCCTTCAGGCTCCGCCTCCTTTTTCTATCTCTTTTTCTGTTTTCCCCGTGAAAAAGGGGCGGAGCGAGGTCGATGAAGGGCAGGCGATAAGGAACGAAAGAAAAGTTATCTAGAAAATAGAAAAACGAAAACAAAACAGTTTCCAAGGCATGATTAACGTGGAATTCACATTCAAACAGACCCATAAATTATCAAAATAATGAGAAAATGGGTGGACAGAAGTCACAAGGAAACAGAAATTGGCCAAGAGAGAAAAGTACGAAATTTGAGAAAAAAGGTCAATAGATGCGAAATTTAAAAGAAGAAGCGAGAAGCAACCATTTTCTGAGAAAATAAAAGCAAATAGAGGAAGAAGAAGGAGCGTCATGACGCAATTCGGAACATTATAAATATATATGAGCTTTGCGCTTTTCTACTTTTCAACGTGATGATTGAAAAAGTTTTTGATGAACAATTGTGAAGATTTCTGTTTGATTTTCGCACCTATTTTTTGATTTATTGGGGTACACACGTGGCAATCGAGATAAGATCAAAAATCAGTTGGAAACGTGGAAAAATGATGGATTTTATGGTTTTTGCGTGGATTTTGCAGATTTTCATGCGAACACCGCCACGTAAAATTATAGATTTTGCTGAAATTGTTAAGTTTTTGTCGGAAAAGTGGGTCTGCTCGGTTTTTGCAAGCTGAGAAGCCACGTGGCACATGATGAAAATGACAAAAATTTACAGCTTTATGTCGTAAAATTTGTAGCATTGGACGCAAACACCGTGACGCAAAAGTACAGATTTTTAGAGGAAAATGCGCGGTTTTTCAAATTATGGAGCGTTTTTTTTGAAATTTTTTTGTGTATTTAAAAAAACTGATCGATAAAAGAACTATATGGAGATAAAAAATAGCAAAATCAAGTAAAATCGAACAAAAACTGACTAGAAAAGTGCCAAAATAAAGAAAAATTGTATTGTTTTCGGTGTTTTTTCTCGAAATTCAAAAATTTCGAAGATTTCCGCGTTGAAAATGTATAAAACAAACTTGATTTTGTGATTTTCGAACTTTTTTAAAGGAAAGTCCCAATTGTTCGTAAAAACCGGTGTTTTTGGTGCGAACACCACGACCCAAAATTGCACACTTTTTATCTCAAATGCTGTGTTCTTCGGACAAACTGCAAGAATGCAAACTCTATAAAAATTTTGCAACACTTTCCCGAATTTTCCTTCATAAAACTTGAACAAACATCTCAATTCCTCCTTTCCAACACAAATCAGAATCATGCCATTTCGATCTCCGCGTTCGCTTATCTTTATGACTTTCATAGTGTTTTTTACCCCAAATTCCATTTATGACTCCGAATTTCCAAACATCTAAAACTACGCTTTTATTGCCCATTTCCACCATTTTTTCTATAAATTATCATCATTATAATGACTTTTCAGAACGCGGTCATGACGAAATCATGACTTTCAAAGGGGTGAGAAAATATGATAGCATGGAAAGGATTCGGCGAAACGAGACAGCACGTGGCGCAGCAAAAAAAATCAAGATGACAGAGAGAAGACGGAAATGATAAAAGGCAATTATGAGCGGCGACCTTATCATGGTTTTATCGTGAAGTTGACTTTTGAAGTGATGGGGAGAAGGGACAGTGATTCTTATGATCTACAGTAGTCGGGGGACGTCATCAGTTTGTTTTTGTGGAATGTGTAAGGGGGAAGTCCAGTAGAGGGCACTTTCAAATATTAGTGAAGAATAGCTTCGCTCCATCGAAATCCTCTTGAAAAATGTTTGATTTTCTCTGCGAATCTCATTTTTTAACGCTATTTTTCAGCATCTGTGCAGACTGTGCGGATTTCAAAATTAGCTCAATTTTGTACTAGGGGCCAGAGTTACATGGAAGTGATTTTTTCTAAAACGGAAGTCGGAAGTCGGAAGTGAATTTCCTTATCCGGAAGTCGGAAGTCGGAGCGATTTTCCTTATCCGGAACTCGGAAGCCGGAAGTCGGAAGTGAAAAAACGCCCGGAAGTCGGAAGTCGGAATTAGATTTCTTCTCAAATTTTGAAAAATTCCAAGAGAAAAATCATAAAATTAGCAAAAATCAGTGAAAAATTAGCTTTTGGCTGAAAAAAACCTATTTTCTGCCCTTTTAGACCAATTTTCCATTTGTTTCTGCAAAATGTATTCTTCCTAAATTCCACAGTAATGACAGAAGTCGGAAGTCGGAAGTGGTTTTTCTTATCCGGAACTCGGAAGTCGGAATTCCATGCAACTCTGCTAGGGGCCTCAATCTGCTTTTGAAGGATCATGTACCTGAAAAGCAAGTACCAGCCATTTTGGTTCTGGCTCGGGGGGCGGAGCCTAAAATTCGGGGCATATCTGTATGGCTAGTTGTCCGGATGTCTAGTTTGCGAATATTATTGTGTACGGTAAATGGGATCTCCATTGGGTGCTCATAGAAACTGTGTGCAAACCGACTTTTCATGAAAAAAATTTGTCAACCCTGCCAATTGGCCCTTAAAAATGTTTTGATGTTCCCCATTACTCTAATAATTCATTTCATTACATCATACCGTAGCCCACCAAACACCTCACATTTCAAACAAATTTCAAGTCAACAATCTCCTCTATTCATCTCTCTCTCTTCACACACATTCTTCAGTTTCCACGTGAGACGAAGTGATTAATAACTTTAAGAGCGAGAAAGAAGGTTTTGTTATTCCAAAAGATTTGCCATTTAGATATGCGATGAAATAGATGCGTGAGATGAGATAGTGGAGTGTCCTCCGATATCAAAAGTGACCCGAAATGATAAATGTCTCTTTCTCCTCTTTCTTCTCTCAATGCCACGCGGCTTTCGGCAACAAAGAGGAAGAAATAAAGTTTCTGCAAGTGAGTGATTACCATAACATTTTTCTTTGATCTCTCCATCCTCTGGTCTTTAATCCTGTGACAAGAACAATGGATAGTTGGCACTGTGCCAGTAAACGGGGAGAAGAAATGGAAGTTGTCACGTTTAGTCCAAAGAAAAGTTCTCACGGTGTCTGTCGGTATGTCTAAATGTCCGGATGTCTGCAGCATGTCTCTATCACAATATACATGTTTGTCCGGATGCCCGTTTTGAAAATCAGAGAGAGTTCGATCAAAAATTGCTCAATATTTTTGACCGAAAACTTCGAAAACATTTCAAGAAAACGGGCTAAAAATGAGTTTTTCGGAGGCAAAGAATCTTGAATTTGTATGAAATCTGTAATTATTTTAAGGACAGACCCCTCAGAAACCTGTTTTTGAGAGTACAAAATTTGAAGAAATTTCAGAAGAAACCGAAAAATCACTATTTTTGTTACTTAATTTTTGAGAATCTTAGAACGATTTTTTCGAAAAAAATTTTACGCAGAGCCTCGAGCTGAATACGCAAACCTAATCCTCTTTTGAGCCCCGCCCATTTCACGCTACGTCCCTTTCAGGCTCCGCTCCTCCCAACCAGCCGAATCGGCTTCGTAATGACCATCCTGCACTCTGGCTCCAATTCTGGATTGACTGGCTCCAAAAACGGCAGACCATTTCCCTGATTCCCCAACTCATCCATGTATATCTTGAAAAATTGAAAACATTCATATTCAATACAAAAGAATCAGATCGACAATGTGTGTTGGAAATCAATTGGTTTGTGCTTCTGTTTTTACACGGAAAGAGAAATGTGAGATAAGGAAAAAGTGGGGTGGGGAAGTGGTGAGAATGTACAATTGCACACGTTGGGAGAAAAATGGGTAAGTTAGTATATAAAATGACAAATAAATAAATATTATATATTTATATGACAGGTATTTAGAGTGAGAAGAAAGTGGATAATACCAACCCGAAGGTCATGGGGATTCATAGATTTTGAGGAACCGGTGGGGGTACTGTAGTAGGGGGCGGAGCTATTATGAGGCACGATTCAGGCGTCGAAGTCGTTTCGTGAAGTTGTACTTGAGTTGTTTCCATCGTTTTTGGAAGAACTTGTTGAGACTGATACCGGCACGTCCGATATCCGAGTGGTCAATGTTGAATTGACGGCAATTCGCAAACATCAGCTCGACGTCTTCGGCAAAGTCTTCTGGGGAGTCGTATCTGGAAATTGGATTCTTTATATAAAATTTTGAGAAAATTGGAAAATGGGCGGTGTCAAGATGTCCAGAAGTTGTCTCACTAGGGTTCTAGATCTCCTGGTTTCCAAATTTTTTTCAAAAAAGGTCTGTCTGTGAGTCTGTGAGTCCGGATGTCTAGTTTACTGTCTGTTCCTTCTAAGCTTTCCATCTGTACGTCTGTCTGTCCATCTATAAATCCGGATGTCTTCTCTCTTGTCTGTCACAATGTCGGTTTTTCCGGATGTCTTGATGTATGGATGTGCAAATATCCGGTTAGAATTTTGCGGATTCGTCTGTCTGTCTGTGTGTCACACTGTCCAGATGACCGAATTTCCAAGCATCTGTCTGTCTGTCTATCTGTCTGTATGTCTGCATTTCCGCATGTCCAGGTTTCGAAACATATATGTAGAAGGTTGTTATTTTTTATACTTCTGTCTGTTCAGATGTCTGTCCTGTTGTCCAGATGTCTGTCCCGATGTCCAGATGTCTGTCCCGATGTCCAGATGCCCCACTTTTTGTCTGGATATTTTAAGCATAATTTCATGTCACTGATCTACTACGGGGACGGATGAATGCTGGTTAATGAGCCGCGGGCGCATGGCTTTTTTTGACCATTCTGGCGTTTTTTTGTCATTTTTTTTTGCAGCGGCCCCATAGTAAATCAGTGACGTAGATCTCGCGGGGATCTACATTTTGGTTTATTTTTCAGCTCAGGTATGATTTTAAGCTCCTCCCCTTTTCTAGATTCCGCCCCCCTTTCCACCTTAAAACCGAAAACTCACGTCAATTTATCATTCTTCTGGCGAATCGTCTTCAAATCCATCGGCTTCATAATGACCATTTTGTAGCCTGGCACAAGTTTCGGATTGACTGGCTCCAAAAACGGAAGAGCATTTCCCTGATTCACCAACTCATCCAACATCAGTTGACACAGTTCTTTAGTCATTGCTTTCGGCAGGGCATTCACTATCATCGGTGACTCCATTTTTCGCTTCATATTGGGTTTCGTTGCTCCGTTCTGAGGGGAATGGGAGGTGCCGTTGGTAGTGGTTCCGTTGGAATGTCCGTTTTTGGCATTTTCAGTCGCAGAGATTTCAGCTGGGGCCGACGCCGCCAACGCAGCAGCCGCCGCTTGTTGCTTCTGTTTCTGCTCGTCTTCTGCCAGTTCTCGTTCTTCTGATTCACTCCTCAACATTATTCGCTTCATGAATCGCATCTGTTTAACATCTTGACAGTGTGGACAAATGAATGTCTCCGGTTTGATCGTCTCCTTCGGTCCGTCCTGAGCGCATTCCTGATGGACGTGATAGGCGCATCGAAGGCATTGATACAAGTGGCCAGACTCTTTTCCACAGAACATGCACAGAGGTTTTCCCGACTTCTCCATTCGACACTTTTGACAGAACCAGTCGCCTTCGGGTACGCGGGTCATGCGGGGCTGCAAAATGGGATGATTTCGTGGCGGGACCCAAATTGGTTTTTTTAAAACTGAAGAATTTAGAACTATTGTTCCAAACCGCCTGTTTACGCTGATTCTTGTAAAATACGCTACATAAGATTCTTGTCCAAAATTGGCGCCAAAAATCAACATTCAAAATTTTTCGATTTTTTGAAAATTTTGAATTTCTTCCCGAAAAAAGCCAAATTTTCGCCTATCATTCAGAATTAGAAGGAATTTTGGAGAATCATCAAAAATCTTGATATTTTCGAGGAAAAATTGAAAAAATTTCAAAACTTTTGAAAATAGGTTCATTTTTTGAATCCGGTCCATCGGACCTTCCTGGGCCTTGCCGGGTCCTGATTAGTATGATTTCAGTGTTTTCGTGGCGAGACCCAAGTGCCAAAACCAAAAGTACAGTACTCGTCCGAATCGTCAAAGCTGATTTCAGCCATCTATGTTTGATAGCTCACTGAACAAGACTGATCAAGATACATGAGTTTTTGAAATTTCGTTGCGAGACCCAAAATTTCGGAACCGCCTATTTGCGCTGATTTCAGATATATAAGTTTCAAGCTACTACCTTCAAAATGTTTCATTAAAAAGACTCACCCTGAAACACTCCATATGACATCCGCTCTCGCATCCATCACACACCAACATCTCGTCTCCATCCATACTTTTGCATATCTGACAGAGTGCCTCTCGAGACGCTCTCTCCCACATAATCATTCCTTCGAGTGCTTGTAATGCTACCATTAATTGACTAGTGGTTTGAGCCTCTGTCGCCACGTACTTCTTCCAGTCTTCGTATAGCTCACACGTCGTCTCATCGGATGGGATTCGGAATTTCGGTCTCCAGAATTTCGGATCCACCATTTCAGATGTCTCAATTATCTTCTGTCGGATGACTGACTCATCTAGATCTTCCAGAATCATTTCATCGTCCACCGTCTTCCATTCAACTCCATCTTTCACAATTTGCGCCAACGCCATCGTCGTTGGCACAACAATTGGTTTGGGTGAATCCGACTTCGACTTTGCCACGTCAGACATTTTCAGATGGTTTTGGAATTTATCGATTGCACAATTCAATCGATTCCATCCTTGTCTACCAATCAGTTCAAGGTCAGGGGTGTCCCCGACTGGGTCCAACGTAATGATTCCGAATTTGAGGTCGTTGAGGAACCATGGTTTAGTGAGCAGTCGGTGGAGCGCTCGTTCACGGATTCCACGGCTGAGCATGCAGGAGCGGAGGGATTCGATGGAGTCTCTGGAAAAATGAAAGGGTTGGGAAGAGGCTACAGTAACCTAGACTACAGTATTTTAGACTACAATAACCCTGGTTACCATACCATAGGCTACAGTAACCTAGGTTCATTGGGATGCAGTACTCTGAATCGAGTACCATTAAGTACCAGCATTAATGCTCGAACAAACAAAACCAACACTATTTTGCGATCTCATGTTAGCTACAGTAATCTTCAGTACAGTAACCAAGACTACCGTAACCTAGAGAAAAAGTAACCTAGACTACGAAAACCCCCGTGCTACAGTATCCTTATGAGATGCTAGATACGGTAACCATGGTTGCAGTGGCATTTCCAAATGGTCGTGGGTACGAAGCTTTCCGTTTGTGTGCAGTTTCTTGTTGGTTACAGTAATCCTAACAACCGCAGCTATGGTATTTTAGACTACAGTAACCCAGGCTACCATACCATAGGCTATAGTAACCTAGGTTCATCGGATGCTAATCTAACCGCTGTAACTTTAAGTACTTGAGCTTAAGCTCGAACAAACTAAACCACCACTATAGTTAGCTACAGTAATCCGGACTACAACCTTGGCTACAGTACCCCCTGTTCCTACAGTACTCTATCCCATACTCACCTATTCTGCATCGTCCACCATCCCCTCTTCATCTGATTGTCGACTCTCCGATATCGTTTCCTAGTCTTCTTATCGGCCTTCGCCCTCAGCAGCACCACCTCATCCACCAGATCCTCCACACACCCAATCACATCGATATCGACACCTTCACAAGCTCCAGGAGCCCTCAGCTCTAGAATCGGAGGGTCTTTGGAGGCGTACTCGTTGGCAGTGCACGCCGGATTGTGTACTCCAGAAGACTCTAGAGACTCGACGAGTACTGTATCCGTATGAGCGAGCATCCAGTAGTTGCGATGAAACCTGTCAGTTCCGAACGGGAAAGATCGAATTTTGAGATTGGTGTTGTGGATTTTCTGGTTGATATTTTGAGCCTCCTGATGCAACTCTCCAATGAGTCCATCCATTTGTTGAAGTGACATCGACTCCTCCTGCTCCGTTAGAACTTCACACTGACCGAGTCCCGGCGTGAACTTCCGAAGCTGAGCGTTACCCGGAGCACTTGGAGAAGAGGTGCTGGCGACTGGCGCCGCGCCATTCTTCTTCGGAGTCACTGGCCTCGTCGGTGGCTCCGAATCACTCTCCAGATGTTGTTCCTCTTTCACGACAACCACCAACTTCTCATCGTTCTTCTTCTTACTCCTGGCAGATCGAAGCGCTCTCGCCTTTCCTTCTCTCATCCATTTCTCTCCTTTTAGCCTTGAGATCTCCTCGAGATTCTTGTCAATCTCTGTGACAACGTTACGAGAGCATACTAGTTCATCACAGAGGAACGCGAGAATCGAGGCTTTCTGTTCACCAGTTAGGGCGAGGAAATTGGAAGATTCGAGTGGTTGGGACAGTTCGATTCCTCGTTTTCCTTTGTCAACCAGGAATAGACGCATCACTTCGCTAAAGTTCTCACGGTCGAGCCCCATTTCACCGCCGCCTTGACCGAATCTGGAAAATATGGGGAAAGTTTAGGAAATGGGTGCAGTAACCCTAACGCTCCAATCACCATACTTGTCAAGGACCGGGTGTTTTGGCGCCAAAGTTCAAAGTTCAAATTTTTTGAATTTTTTTTTTGCGAAAAAGTCAAAAAGTTCAGAAAAATCATATGAAAAGTTCACTTTTTCGATGAAAAATTGAAAAATTTTCAAAAAACCTCGTTAAAAAAAGACCGGGCCTTAACAAATATAACAATCACCTAAATTGCATTGTCCTAGTGTAAAGGCTACTGTAGTTTAGAGTTCAGAAAAATGAGTTACAGCTACAGTAACCCGAACTACAGTATCCTCAATATAAGGGTATGTACAGTAATTACAGTTCAAGCTACAGTAACCTACACGTTTGTGGACTAAACTGTCAAAACATGGTACCAACTACCTTGGCTTACCGTAACCTAGGCTACAGTAACCTCAGCCAGATTTGCAAAATCTCTGCTCGGCCCGGATTCAAAAAATGTGCACAATTTTATCAAAATTAGTCAAATCTCTAAAATACAGACTTTTTTTGCAAAAAAAATCAAAAAACACAAAAAATTCAAACTGTTGAGTAGAAACCAGAGCCGATTTGAGATTTTGCACAGACCTGTTGCAAGTCTGCTTACCGTAACCTAGGCTACAGTAACCTCACCTACAGTATCCATCCATGGATTCAACTAGTACAGTAACCGAGACTAACGTTGGCAAAACTACAGTGACCCCAACGCTCGCATCGTGACTACAGTAACCCGAACTACAGTAACCTACCTCTTCTCATTTCCCATTCCAGGAAACTCCAACGCCAATCTCAATAGTTGCCTAGTCAACTGCAAAAACTCGTCGGCCTTCTCACCGTCGCCAGCCAATCCAGCACACAGCGCCTCCAGTTTCGGTGTCTTTTCGAGGTCAATTCCTAGAACATGTCCAAAGTTTTGAACAAATTCATGGATCATGAGAGCGTCGGCGAATCCTTGCGCATTCAGACACTGGTTCGTTATTCTCGAGAATTCGGGTAGATGTCTCACATCGTTGAAATTCACCAACAAATCGTCGGCCTCCCTTTCTCTAACTTTACACTCATCCACTCCATTCGACATCATCTGACTATGCACCAGCTCCTCCGCAAAGTCATCGTTGAGCTCCATCGGGTCCAGTGGCTCATCCGGCTCCTCGACTTTCGGTGGCTTCACATCTTCTTCTGAAGCCGCTGAAGACGTCGACGCCACTGGAATTTTCGGAGCGTATTTCAGAGCGTTGAGTCTCGCCAACTCCTTGTTCACGTCGTCTTCTGTGAACATGGCGAACTCTCTCTCCTGACGTGTCTCATCCGCCTCTGTTTGCTTCGGAACAATGAATTCTCCAATGACGAGACGGGTAGTGAAGATGAAGTTGTCACGTGTGATGTAGTGGAGGCCAAGTTTTGTCAGGTACTGAAATATTGGGAATGAGAAAATTCAGTTTGTCCGGATGTCCAGAATCCGGATTTTTCAAGTTTTTAGAAAGCAAACTTCGAAATTTCATAAAATTCTCGAGCATTCTATGTTTTTTTTTAGATTTGAGAATATCTGTCTGTCTGTCCGAATGTCCAGATGTCCAGCTTTTATGTTTCCAAAAAGTTCGAAGACACCATTTTTATGTTTTTCTAAATTTTCAGCATCCAAAAAGTCTGTTTTTTTTCAATTTTTTTTTCGAATCTTTAGTCTGTCTAATTGTCTGTCTGTCGGTCCGGATGTCCCATTTTTCTTGATTTTCAACAATTTGAAGATTTCCACCTGTCTGCTTGTGTGTCTGTTTATCCGGATGTCCAGATGTCCATATTTTTCAGTTTCAAAAAAATATTTCATGTGGAAGTATAAAATTTCTAGATTCGTGGATGCCTTTGTCAGTCTGTTTGTCTGTATGTCTGGATGTTCCCATTCTGTCTGTATTTCGGATTATCCGGATGTCCAGATGAACAAATCCGGTCTGTCTGTGTGTCTGGGAGTCCAGATTTCCTATTTTTCCTTGTTTTAACTTGCAAAAACTATGTATATTCGGGAAGTTTTTCAGATTTATCGTATTTCTTTGTCTGTTGGTATGTCTGTATATCCGGATGTCAGTATTTTAGCCTGTCTGTGTGTCTGTGAATCCAGATGTCCCAATTTATATAGTTTTGGTTCGAAAAATTGCGTTTTTTCAATGAAAATTTTCGGATGTTCGGGAGTTTATCTGTCTGTCTGTCCGGATGTCCAGATGTCTAAAGTGTTTGAATCAAAATTTCGACATATGGACATCGGGACAAACCATAGAACAGACAGACCCTGGCGTTCTTTCGGCGCGTTTTTGTGATGTCAGGAAAGCTCGAAAAAGCGTGTTTTTTCAAGGAAATGTTCGGATTTTTGGGAGTTTTGTGTGTCTGTGTGCCTGCATGTCCAGTTGTCCGCAAAAAGGATATCTGGAAATCTGGACAAACGGACACACGTGACAGACGCTGCCGCGATTTTCAAAATTTATTGTCTTTCTGTGAATCTGGATGCCCGAGCTACGATTTTTTCAAAGTTTTCCAAGAAACCAACTCACCCTGACAACTTCCGAATAAGTGCTCAACTTCTTTCCATCGGGAGCAAAATAGGAGACATCTCCCTTGACTCCAGAAGCCGTGATACTTCGAACACACGTCTGACGTCTCCATCCCATCTGGAGAGGCAGTCGAAGCATTGCCTCCGTCGTCCTCTTCTGCTCCTCTGGATCTTCTGATTCGAGTGCCGTCTTGTGTGCTGAAATCACTTTTGCAGCGAGTGCCGCCTGCTCTTCTTGCTTCTTCTGATGCATTTTCTGGGTGTTTAGTTGTTGTTGAGCCATCAGAAATTTCAGCAGTTCCTCTTGTTGACGATTCTTGTTGTCTTGCTCTTTTTGTGCCTGTTTCGCGAGCTCTCGAGCTTGTTCTTTCGCTTTTTTCGCTTGATCCTGGAATAAAATGAGAGTTGAGAGAAGGGCTAGAAGGCCGTGGCCTAGAAATCCAAAGTTAGTCCCTCAATTTTGGGTTCTAGGCCGCCATTATTGAAAAGGGAGTTTTGAAGTTTTACGAACCAAAGGGGGGGGGGGCGAGTTTTTGCAGTTTTTGATTTCTAGGCCACCAGTGTTAATTTCTTGACTTTTTGTGAATTTCAAATGGCCGAGAAACCCGAAATTTGGAAAAACTAGTCCGTCGAAAAAAGGAAAAATCGTAGAAATTCTGAGGAACTAGTTTTCCAAATCTAGGATTTCTAGGCCATCAACAAAACGTTGACTTCTGAAGTCTCGAAACGAGGGGGACTAGTTTTCCAAAACTCTGCATTTCTAGGCCACTGGGGCGATGTATTTGACTGGTTTCCTGTTCAAAACACCTCAGAGGGACTAATTTTCCGAAATTTTGAATTTCTAGGCCACCAACCTGACGGTGTTAAACTTTTGACTTTTGGTGACTTCCGCATGACCGTAGAATCCGAAATTTAGACACCTAGTCCGCCAAAAAACCGTATAATTTGTAAGGGACTAGCTTTCCGAATCTCGGATTCCTAGGTCATCAAGACGATAAACATCTCAGAGGGACTAGTTTTGGATTTCTAGGCCACCATTTTTTCTGCACTCACCGCCTTCTTGAGACTATCCTTCTGTTGCTGCTGTTGCTTCTGTTGCATCTGTGTTGCCAACAATTGCCACATCATATTGTTCATCATATTGTTTGCATTTGTGTTGGAAGTCGTGGCAGAAGACGTGGATGGTTGCTGAGAAGACGTCGACGGTTGTGCAGAAGACGTCGGCTGCTTCTTCTTCGCCACCTCCACCATTTTCTTGATCGCTTCTTCCATTTGATTCTTCTGCGGTGTCATCAACATCTGTTGGATTGCTTGGAGTTGTGCGGCTTGTTGCCACGCCTGAAGCATTTCTGGAGTCATCGAAGGTACCGCTGATGACGTGGAAGGTGTGGAAGGCTTCTTGGGTGACGGCTTCTTTGCCTCCTTCTGCTTTTGTTGATTCTGTTGATTCTGTGCGGCGAGCATCATTCCCATCTGTGCAAACTGTGCCATTTGCTGGATGACTGCGGCGTTTTGAAGTTGTTGAGTTGTCTGGGCACCGTTTTCATTTCTTGACGTGGAGGGGCCAGATGGTCTAGAAGCCTTGGCTGCCTTCGCCGCTTCCTCTTTCTGAAGTTGTTTCGCAAGTTGTTGCTGGAATTGTTTGAGTTGTTGAGCCTGTTGCTGCTGCTGTTGTGCTTGTTGTTGTTGAGCCTGTTGTTGTTGGGCGGCGGCGGCCATTAGAAGGAGTAATTGATTTGTGGAAGTGGAATCACTCATTTTTGGGTTACATATATATGTGATCTGGAAAAAAAGAGAGATCTGTTGAAGAGTTGAGGTAGATCAAATGAGAATAATGAAGAGGAAACGAAGTTTTTTGAGAAATCGAGGTAGATCAAAACAAAAAATTACAGTACAAATTGAGGGTGAGAGAGAGAGAGACGCAGAGAAAAAGAGAAAATCTGAGTCTGTTTGTGTGTCGTTTAGTCCGGATGTCCCCGTTCTGTCCGTATTATCCGGGTGTCCGGATGTCCAGAATCTGTCTGTCTGTGTGTCTGTGAGTCCAGATTTTCAGTTTTTCTAGTTTTTGCTCTAAAAATTGTGTTTTTTCGAAAAAAGTTTTAAATTTCTCGATATTTTTTGTCTGTCGGTATTTCTGTACATCTGGATGTCAGTATTTGAGTCTGCATGTGTGTCTGTGAGTCCCGATGTCCCACTTTCAATAGTTTATGCTCGAAAAATTGTGTTTTTTCAAGGAATTTTTGGGTTTTCTGATGTTTTGTCTGCCTGTGTGTTCAGATGCCCGGGTGTCCAAAGTTTTTGAAACAAAAGCTTGACATGTGAACATCGGGACAAACCCTAGGACAGACAGAGACTGGCGTACCTTCGGCGCGTTTTTGTGATGTCAGGAAACGTAAAAATGACTAATTCCCAAATAAGGAAAAACCGACACACAGACAGAAATGGCAAAAATTTTTGGAAATTTCACAACACCCGATAGCGCACTACTGATGCGGTCGACTGATCAAGTGATAGTACGCAATCAGAAGAAAAAAGTTTTTCGAGGAATCGAACGATGAGAAAAAAAAATCAGATGTAGTCGTTGTAAGAGTGTGTTAACAACAAAAATGACGTTGTGAGGGTAATGTTTGTTTGATTTCCAAAGAGTGTGTGATTGGGGTAGGGAGAGGAATCGAACATGAAACATATGTATAAAGTGGCGTCAGTTTGGTGAGAGGAGGGAAAAGAAGAGAGGATAATGTGATAATTAGTGTGTCTGTCTGTGTTGAAGGTTTGTCCGGATGTCTTACGGAAAAGAGGGCTGGTAGCTCACACTCTCAAGTCGTCGTGATTGTCACCATACTTGAAAAGCTGGCCAACCCGGTCCAGAACGGTCCGAAACGGTACAAAAAGGGCCGAAACAGGCCAAATTGGTCCATTACGGTCTAGAACAGTTCGAAACGGTTTAAAACGGTCCAAAACGGTCCAAACGGCAAATTGTTCAAAATGGACCGGCTCACAACTCGCTCAAAATGAAACATTATCAGCTGAAAAATATACCAAAACGTAGATCTCGGCGAGCTCTATTTCCATGGCTTAGTACGGGCCGGATCGTGGATTGGTAATGTGTCGCGGAGTGGGCTAGAATGTTTTGGGACCTTTTCCTGGTCCGCTGCACATTAAAGAATAGCCATATAGCACGTAGCAACTCACAGTCATAGATCTCGTCGAGATCTATATTTTGGTATGTTTTTCAGCTCATAAAATTCAGTTTGAAGCGAGTTACGTGCCGAACCGGTTCACAAGTCTGCTTATTACCAATATTAAAATAAAAACTGGCGCGCCTCGGACGCGTTTCGAGCTAACTATACATAAAATCGATGGACAAAAAAGGTGTTTACACATTCCCAGAAAGCTTATGACAAGAAGGCGGACAATAGAGGTGTGTACAGCCAAAAAAGCGACGTTGAATGGAAGAGAAGAACCGATACATTGTTGTATATAAACTGACGAACGAATATCGAATGGCGAAATCGAAAAAGGACGAAGATGTGTCAATCAGAAAAAGGGAAGATGGAAGAAGACGACACGAGTACAACAGTGAGAGTGAAACGGTGGAAACGGATGAGGGGGGACACTAGGCAGGGGGTCAATATGTAAAGAAATCGAACGATTGGAAGAAAAATAAATGGGCGTTGAGGTTGGGAGGAGGGGGCGAAAAGGGAGAAGAAGGCAGCAGCCAGTGATGATGATGAAAATGCATATGTACATATGAAAGGGACGGCGGGGGAGAGATTTGACCTATCCTGTTGGTGGTGATGGTGGTGGCGGCTAGTGTATCTAGTGGAAATGGTCGTGTTCAAGTTCTTTTTTGAGTGGAGTGGATTAGAGGGGTACTGTAGGTATTGGGGGATGGTTTTGAATCTAGTACAGAGAATTCGGGATAGCACAATGCTTGGTTACAGATGGGTGGATACGCCAAAGATTGTGAAAAAAGATAAATCGGTACAGTTTGAAAGAAATAGCCGACATTTCTTATTTTTGCATTCTCGCCAAAAATTCACCCAGTGTGAAATCAGGGATAGGAGAGTTTGACATGGTTGAAAAGCTGAAAATTTGAGGATTCTGAATCTGATTTTAGCATTTGTGTATGACCGATACGAACCGAGATACAAAGGGTTTTGTAAAAAAAGCTCCAAGCTCAAATCTCACTCTATTTTTAAGCTAATCAAATTTTAAAAATGTTCAATATAGTCAAAAACCAGAAGATTCTGAATCTGGTTTTAAAAATTTCCTAGGATCAAAACCGACCGAGTTACAGTAGTTTGAAGTTTGGAGTCTTTTCTAAAGGCACCTACAAATCCAAATCATTTTCAAGCTAGGAAAATGCTGAAAACAGTTTTGGAATCCCCATAGTCTCTGTTTTTCAATCGTGTTTTTATTGAATTCCAATTTTTCCTCAAAGTGGCGGAGCCTCAATACCTTTTCTCAGTAGAAGACTTCGGCTTAAAGCCCTGGAGCTCGTGCTTAAAATGACTAAACACGATTAAAAACGTAGGATCCAACGGACTAAGTTATTAAAAAAGAGTTTTCAGGTAAAAAAAATCAAAAGCGTAAGTTTTAGACCTATAATTTTTTTAAAAAAACCTCCAACTATTCCAGATTTTCAAATTCAAACCACTCCGACAACGTGTACGCCGCCTAACCTCTCCGTCCACCCCCAGTTAGTCACCTCCCGTTCCTATTCCTCTTCTTATCCTACAGCTGTTGGTCTTCTCCGTCTCAACAAACAAAGCAATTACTTTCTCATGGTCACTACCCCCATCCGCTCACGTACGTTCATCTTCATCGTGTGTTTCGTGTAATCCTTCTGTGGCTACTACTGGTTGTGCAGATGTGATTGTGTGCGCTTTCAAGGAGTATTACATTTTCATTGTCTATTGTTGGTTGGGACTAGGTTAGGCTTATATTAGGACGGTGGTGGGGCTCTAGAGCCCGACTTGTAAAACTAAATAGGAACAGTTAGGCAGTCTCTTCAAAATTCCAGACCCAGGGTCAGGATAGGTGAGCCGTTATACTATTTTCACCCTGTCAAATCTAGAAGCTGTTAGGACAGCCTCTTCAAAATTTGTAACCCGGGGTCCAGACGGCCTGTCAAATCTGGAGCCGACACCACGTCTTACATTCTCCCCAGGCAACCGAACTGTCCTCAAATTCCTAATACGATTGCCCTCCTCCCCGATAGGCCAATCTCATCCATGTCACTATTACAAATGGCGGAGACCGCGGCGGCAAGGGGAAAAAAGGAAGTACGAAATAAACGATGAGAATGGATCGAATCGGCGAGATAACGAGAGAAAATGATTCGGAGAAAAAGAAGAATGTGTTCTGGGAAATAGAGGAACCTATTTAGAGTATGAAGGAGGGAGAATCTGAAATTTGATCTACATTAATTTTTTGTTGCAAAAAATGTAGATCAATTTTCAAGACGAATTAACTTTGAGCTCGTTCATTCAATAAGTCCTAAAACTAATTATTCAATTTTTTATTTGGAGTCGTGGAGATTCTGCGAAGGCACTCTCAAGACTTCTTCGGGGAGCTGGAGTACTTGAAAATGGAAGATCTACACCAATTTCAAATTTTCAACATTTCAATTTTGGATCATCAAGAAGCTTAAACTATCAGGTTTTAGAATTCGTTTTTGAGTTTTTTGTAGGTCAAAAATGGGCGGAGTTACGCAGATTGGAATATTTTCAGTTATCCCTGAAATAGTGTCCAAACTCAAAGCTTTTTATTTCCGCGTATTTTTGACAGAGAAAAATTTTGAATATAGATTCGAAATTCTCATAACATACACTATTTAACAGTATATTATTTGTAGGAAATAATAATTTTCAAGTTGGTGAAATTCAGCGATAATTTCGAAATAGGTTGAGGCACCACTGAAAAGATGTCCGTACTTCAAAGGCTTGTAACTCTGCCCATTTTTGGTCTAGAAATGTTTTGAAAACAGATTTGGAATCCTCAAAACGTTAGCTATCTAACAATTCTTTTAACTTAAAGAGTCAATTTCCGCGATGTCTTAAACTTGAAGAGTTCCGCGCGCTAGGTGGAACGGAGAACGGCTAACGAGGTATTATAGGTATTACCAAACACGCCATTCAGAAAAAAGAGTCGCTCTCCACAAAAGTCTTATACGAAAAACTAAAAGTGAAAAAAGACAAGTTGATATCCAACCGCGTGCCTCACCAAATTATCAAAAGCCATAAACCGAAACGAAAAGGAGTGTGACACGGAGAAAAAGTGAGAAGACAGGGGGCTCTCACAACGGCGAAGTGTGTATGTGTGTTTTCAGTGAGTGGTGGTGCAAAAAAGTGTCTTTGTGTCCGTGAGAGGAGCCATCGAGAAGGCTGAATGAAAGGAAGGAAGAAGCTAAAGCTGCTCTTGGATGGCACAAGAGGAGAGCAAAACGACGTCTCATGAGTGTGTGGTTGGTTGGTGGTGAAACGAGTGGTACGGAGGAAAACTTTCAGAAGAGATTAGCAGATTAACTTATTCGAGTTTTTTTTTCTTAGAGGAGAGGTTGGCAAGAAGTGTCCGCCGCCGCGCGATTGTGTACTGAAAGCCCCTTAACTTTCACCAGTGGTTTGATGGAGCAGTGACAACGTTTTTGGCGTTGGTTCTGAGGGTCAGGGGTTCAATTCCACATGACTTGAGAAAGTTTTTTGCAAGTGTTCTTAGAAGTGTCCGGGTGGTTATGAAGGTTTCAGAAGGGTGGATAAGGAGGTTTTAGGGAAAATGGTGTTTCCATGACATTCTGACAATAAACGTACTGAAAAGTAAGAAAATTTTTCGGTTCCAAAATGTCACGGCTCCCAAAAGCTTGGTTTCGAAACGTCATTTAGAAGCATCTGGATTGTTTAAAAGGGTTTAGAATGATGGATAAGTAGGTTTTGGAGAAAAAATCACGGAAATATTGCAAGAAAGTGAAGATTAGAACGGTCAGGTGTCAAAATTATAAGTTTCCAGGAAAAAAATGATGAGAAATAAAAAATACTCAGAATCCCAGAGCCCTCAATTGTCTACTGAAGTCGCATAGTGTTTTTCAGTAGTACCAATAGCGGAATGGCTAAAACTTTTGCCTTTGACACCAATGGTCCCGGGTTCAATTCCCCACCATGGCGCTAATTTTTAACATTTCTTCTACCCTGACAACCAATTTAAAGGACGTGTAATAGGCCACGTAAGCCATCCCAAACTCGTGTTTCGAAATCAATCGGTAGTGAGAGAGGGCAGAAGCGATGATGAATCCCAAGTTGTGCGTGTGTGGCGAGTGTGTGACCATGAGGAGTGAGGCGAAAAGGTGTTTTTATGAGAGAAAGAATGAGTGAGGACGAGTCAATAAACCCCTTCCCGTCTCTCTCGGATTCTATTGATTGTTTTTTGTTTAGGTTTTCGTGGTCATGATAAAAGTTTTTGGGGTGGGGTTGGGCATTGATGGCTAGAAAAAGACAAATCTCGAAAACATTGGAGAAAAGCCGAAGCTAAAGCACACATCTCCAGGACATGGTGTCCCACCACACAGAAGACGAAAAGGAAGAAGAACACCCCGGCGAAGCTAAATAGTGCTCGTTCTCTTCCTCTTTCTCTCTCTTTTCCTCCAAAACCTCACTTTTTGATGTCTCCTTCACATACACTCACACTACCACCGGGTGTGTTTCTCTCTTATGTTAGTAGTGGGGTGGTTGAGGTCATTTGTGCAGAGACACATGCCCCTAAACTCTCTTCGATTCACACACTATTTCCGCGGTGTCCAGGAGGGAAGAGGCTGTGAGCGGCGACGGCGCGCGCGCGTGCGAGCGTTTTTGGTGGTTGCGGGGGGAAGTCTTTCTCCTCTTCGTCGCTGTGTGGACCCGCCGTCCGTTTCGTCGTTGTCATCATTGTCGGGGCTCGTTTGGCACTCGTTCGACGCGTATCGACGAGCTGAACACGATGGTTTGACTGTTGAAACTGTCGGAGAAGTTTCCAGAAAGTTGTGGGGTGGAATAGGTGGGGTGGGGAGGGTCTTAGTGAGTCATTTGTGGAGTGGAGGTTGTGTTGAGTGTTGGTTGGACAGTTTTGCGAAGGTTTTGGGAGTGGAAGAGTGGTTTTTAGTGGGGAAATAGTGGTCACCATGGATTTTTGTGAAAATAGTGGAAAGAAAAGTGTGTAGTGAACGGTTTTCAAAGAAACTAATAGCAAAATATGGGCAATTTTCAGCTAGATCGATCTTGGATTCTTAAAGGAATTAGGTGATGAACGCGGTAAGCTAAATATGATAATTCCCTTAGAATTCGACGAAAACTCAACCTGAAACAAGACTTCCAAACCAAAAAACTGTCCGAAATCCAGAATTTTTTTTGAGATGACCTAACTTTCCACTCAAACGAGGTTCCTAGACAACTCCTCATATTTCAAAAATTTTTATCAAAATATAAAACTTCGACCTACAATTATAGTCTGAGCGCCAAAAACAGTCGTGTTGGTTATGTAAGATTGAGGTAAAAATTGCTATGAAACCAGCAAATTCCAAAATCCTCAAAAATCCTTGAGATGACCTAAATTTTCAGCTGAGTAAGGTTTCTAGGCCACCGCTTTTATTTCGAAGAACTTTCGAATCTGTGCCACCAGAAAACCTCAATGTATCAAATGTTTCTCGTACAATAATGGCACTAACACTATCAATAATCCGCGTCATTATCAGATCTCGACCTACCAGACAACATTACCGACAATTTCAGAGTATCTAATGAAACATGGACTCTCAGACAAACAGACCCTATACTGGATTTCCCACAAAACAAGATTTATTTAATTATGAGTGCACCCTGACTTCTAGCCAGTTAGTCTAGACGTTGTTGTCTAGGAGGTTTAAATTATTGACAAAGGATTACATGGGTACATTATGCTTCTTTCTGGCATTTTGTTGAAAAAACTGGAGGAATTTTATAGATACTAAATTCTGATTGAAATTAGTCAGAACCTAACCATCCTACAATATCAGTCTAGCATCGTTAGGCTTCTGATTCTCCAGAATCCATTTCATTTCGAATACAAACAGAAGGCATGGTGGAGAGATGATGGCGGAGTATGCATAACCGAGTGGATTTTCGATGCGAATAGACAGAATAGAGAGGAAGAAAAATGGGAGAAGACACCCGAGTAAGGGAGATGAATGAGGGCATGGCACCTGCTTCTGTTGACCGGGTGTGGACGAGTCAGAGGGCTTGAGGCAAGAAATTTAAAAGTGTTGGGGAAGACTCTCCCACAGTCGTGAGTCAGTTTTCTTGGTTCTCCGGGTTAAATTGTTCTAGGAAAGACAAACTTGGGATGTTCCGAATTCTATGAAAACGGGTAAAAATGAAAATTAAAAGTATCTGAGATCGAGATTGTGCCTTCCGGCAACGACATTTTGGTACTGTCTTAGAAAGTTGCCCAGGCTCCGAATGAGCCTGATGGTGCCCAGAAATTGAAAAACGTCAGAAGATCCTGGAAAGGAAATATAGTTCAGAAGCTTTTAGGAATCTGAATAGATGAAGATCGTGAGAATCAAAGTTTGAAACAGTTGGCCAAGCGAAGAATAGTAGGAAAACGAGCTGTTAAGAATCTTCTGAATCCAAAAAAATTGGGTTCAGGTGAGTCGAGCATACTGTAGGAAGGTCTTGGAGAAACAACATCATAGTAACAAAATGAACCTTGAAACCTCTAATAGAGGAGCTCCCAGAAGTAAGAGTTTGGAGCTCAATATCTCAACAGCATCGAGAGCTATCAAAAAAAAGAAATATGCCTACGTTAATATAGGGATATTTTGTCTGTTGACAACTCTTTATATCTCCTTCAAAAAAAGATATACCGTCTTAAATAGGCGCTGGAGTCTAATTTTTGTCACTGGACTCAGTCCACAGCTAAAAGATTGATCATTTTCCTGGCGATAGGAGCTTTCACTAAATTTCGAAACGGCACCATATCTCATGAACGGGTACACTGTCTAATGCCGATTTGGGTCGAGTGTGATTACAGTTTCGTCGAGTGTGATTACAGATTAGGTGCCAGATAAGATGGGACGTGAGCTAAATCCAGACTGAGAGTTATGCCGGTAAGGCTGACAAATTGAGTCAAAAATTGTGATGAAGTTCGGAGTCAAGATTGGCTGGATAAATACAAAACTCGCGGAAATTTTTGAACAGGATTAGCGGAAAAATTGACACAACTGAATCCTACAACAAGATCTCTGAACGTGGCGCCAAGAATCCACGCCACCCATCCCAACCAGTGGCATCCTCCTACCGTAACCAAGCCTCTAGAATCGAGAATAAAACATCTTGAATGCCAACAAACGACGACGACGACGAAGACACGAAAAATAAAAAAGCGTCTCCGCCGTCAGCGTCGTTTGGAGGGCTCACATGCTCCGAGAGCTCCGCCGCCACGGCAAGTGTGTGTCTCATTTTCGACAACGATTGCTCCCCTTTTTCTCCCGTCTTCTTCTTCTTCTTTTTTTCTTCATTCTATTCCGCATCGCCGTCCCTTTTTTCTCCGCCGCCGCCCCGTCACCACCAATAACACAACAGGCCAGTGCTCTGAGAGCATGAGGCGGATGAGGACAGGACATACGAGAGTGAGTGAGGAGGAGACGACACGCACTCCTTTTTCAAATGTTTTGTATGTCTCCTTTTCTGTTTGGAGGAGTCTTATATATTCCGTCCGTTGGCCCCCCACCACCACGCTCTCAGAAGCCGTGTTTTTGCTATGCTGTTGTCCCTTCACCCTCCGAATAGCAACCCCTTTCTAGGCTCTCCTTCCCCGTTAGCCGAATGTCGATTATGGGAAGCGTTTCGTTGGTGGCGTGGAAGATGGCAAATGAGCAGACATACGTCTATGGCCACGGCGGATATTCTGTGTTTGAATGAGAAAGTAGTGCAAGAGCCCGTCGGGAAGAAGACGAAGAGGGTTTGTGTCTTGGTTCGTGAGTTCGATTTGTGTGGGAAAAGAGGTTGTGGCTTGCCATGGACCAAATGTTATCCAGAGTGGATGTACGATGTAAATCGACACAACCTGGTACAAGAGATAAGCTTGTTGCACACGGGCGGAGGATTCGTGGACGTCCACGGATTTGCTCATAACTTCTCCCGGAAAAGGAATTATGAGAGTTTTAGCATGTCAAATTGAAGCTCTTGAAATTCTCTACAAACCTAAAGATTTGAAAATATTAAACTTACAAAGGTATTCTACTAAAATCGTGTTAAAGAGGGACCCTTAGAGAATAAGGCCGACTCATGCCGCCAGAAGAAGTTTATCGCGCAGAGACAATTATAACTTATAACTCTTTTCAGAACTAAAAGCATGAGGAATTCAAAATGTCAAATTAAAAATCATGACCTTATAAATTAGGCTGTTAATCGACACAACACTATTCTCGATAGAAGACTAGGCATGTAAGCTGGCCGGCGGACTCCTGAACGTCCACGGATTTGCTCATAACTTTCAGTGGAAAAGGAGTTATGAGAGTTTTAGTATGTCAAATTAAAGCTCGTGAAATTTTCTATCAAAATAGTAGTCTCAAAATTTGTAATTTACAAACGTATTCTACTCAAATCATGTCAAAGCGTCACCCTCAGAGAATAAGGTCGACTAATGCGGCCAAGAGAATTTTATCGCGCACAAACTAAATCTCTTTTCAGAACTAAATTTACGAGAAATTTAAAGTGTGAAATTAAAAATCGTGACCTGATAACTTGTAAGCTGGCCGGCGGATTTCTGGACGTCCACGGATTTGCTCATAACTTCTTCCGGAAAAGGAGTTATGAGAGTTTTAGCATGTCAAATTAAAGCTCTGGAAATTGTCTACAAAACTAGTAATTTGAAAATATCTAACATGCAAACGTATTCTGCTCAAACCGTGTCAAAGTGTCACCCTCAGCGAATAAGGTCCAATTTAAATTCGTGAAATTTCCTATCAGGATGGCAAATTGAAAACGTTACATTCATTCAAAGTTTTTACTAAAACAGCGTTAAAAAATCAAGCCAAAATATGAGTTCAAAATTCCAATTATCTTTATTCCACTCAAAAAACAACGCCACATCTCTCTACTCATTCTGCTCAGCCAGCACTGGAACTGGTTTTGCTCTCGTGTCCACCATAATCTCTCGCTTCAATAAAAAGTGCACAAATTCCTCTTCCGTGAACAATGTGTACATCTTATCCGGATCGTTCTTATAGATGTCAAGAGTGGTTTGCTGGAAAAGAATTCAACGTCTTGTTTCAAGATACCGTAATACCTTTCCATCATGAAAAATGAAGAGTGGTCCACGGTTCGCATGAAGATAGGGATGGGATCCAATGTTGAAAAATCGTTTTTCAGGAAACTGTTCCAGCATGATACCTCCAAGAGAAGTGATTATGGATTTAAGAGTATTGACTGAAAAACTCAAAAAGACCCATTGATTGTCAGCGTTTCCAAACTTACACTCTGAATATTTATTCATCACAACCGCTGCATAAACCCCGTACAAATAGGGCATTTCTCCTTTAGCCATAGCATTTGACCACTGGGTTACTGTATTATATACAGTACCCTTGTACTTGACCTTCTCCACCAGATATTCTGAGTCTTTCTCGATAAGTTTCTTCTTTTTTAAACAGGCCATCATCCAGGATTCCTTCACTATTATGACACCTTTGAGGATCCACGATAGGAGATGTAAATTATCAATTTCTAGAATTCCATTTGAATCGGTTTTGACGATGTAGTGAGTGATCGTGGGGAGGAGTTCGGGGGTGCTCTGAAAATGTGATTCAAATTATGTAGTTATTGGCTTCCTCATCAAAGTTTTTGTGGTAAGACCCAATCTAATTCAAAAGGTATAAAAGGAGATTTAAAATATTCTTTTGTTTATTGCAGATTCAGATACAGTACCGTGCAGTAAGATACGAACATTTACGTTTTTGAGTTGAAAATAGCCAACTTTGAAAAGGTATTACGGTATCAATAATTGTCCCACAAAGTAAAATTTTGTGTGGAATATAAGGAGCAAAGATATAACTTCATTTTGTAGTTTTCTGTACGGGTGCTACCTAGTAATTCACATATCGACAAAGTATCCCTCGAATCGACAAATTTCAGTGCAAAATAGATTATAATTTTCGAGTTGTCCTCTTAAAGTAACCATAACTCTCTAGGGAATGTCCGTACAAAAAGTTATCAACTTCAAAAATGAAGTTCTACCTTTGTTCTGTATGGTTTATACACAATTTACTTTGTGGAACAATCAGTGATACCGTAACACCATCTCAAATTTCCCTATTTTTTAACTGAAAACGATCAAAGTTCGTATCTGTTTGCACGGTACTGTACTTCAGACAATTCTAAGAACCTTTCATCAATGGAGTAAATGCTAAAATTTTTAAAAGCTGGATATTTTTGTTGTCTTCTTATTTTTATGCTGCTGTTAAAACAGTTTCAGAATTTCAGAATCCCCATTTTATCACTTTGTTTTCCAGTATCTTATCCTATCTTTATATTCGCACCCTCAATCTTTCCCTCAAATTCCCAAAAGCCCCTTATTTGACTTTTCCAGGTAATTAACTCTTTTCCTCGCTTTCCCAGACATACCCCAAGTTTACGACTGTTTTCGTGAGAACGCTCAATATATTAATTGTCAAACAAAGCATTTACACAATTAAGTAATCACCGAATTTACACCTCCTTTGTTCTCTCGCTCATTATATATTGAGGGGCGGAGCTAGTGCGAGTGCCTGTCCTAACGAGAATCTGGGACTCTCATTCACCCATTCAGTCTGACTCTCACTTGACTAGTTGTCGACTTATTCTCTCTCTGTTGCTCTTCTCAAAATGGCTTTCTTTTCCTTTCCTGTTCCATTCTCTGGACCTTCTGCTCCACTTGACGAGAATGCCAAAGAGAAGAAACAAATCTTCGAATCAGCGAGTCTGCTCCAGAAGGAAGTATCTCGATTCCTCGAGCAACAAGTTGATCTACAAGACGACACCGAGAACCCAGTTCGTCCCCGTCTTCCAATCTTCTTCGTGAAGGGATTCAACGCTCTCAAGGAAAAAGAAGCGGCTCTGAATTACAAGTGCCCTATTCTCAATCTGATTCCATACACCATTGAAATGCAACTTCTGACAGAGTTCGGACCTTATGAGGATTATCCGAAATTGGACGAGAATGGATTTTTCATTGAGACTCCGAGACCAGTTATGGAAGAAATCGAGCAATTGGAAATGGATATCCTTGACTACATTACAAATCACTACATTTGCACTGACGAGATGCCTCTTCTTCCGTCATCTTTATATGCAATTATGAAGGATATTTCCAAAAAGTTATTGATTGATCTGGACGAGGAGGCGGTGGACAGCATGTTCTCGCTCGACACCGAAGATTTATTGGAGGACGATTGTCTTATTGGAATGATCAAAAGATGTTTCAACCTTTCCTAACTAGTCTTTTTTTGTACCATCTTGTTTTCTTCTTGTTATCTCTTGTTTTTTTGTCTCCTAATAAAGTAAATATCTCAATCCAAGTCTCGTTACTTTTCTGTTTCTCAGCCATCTGAATTCTATCCGCGTCTGGAAATGATTTGTCAGAACCACAGTTGACCCATTCTTATCGGCCGTCCGTTCTTCCTCTAGATTCGGGAATAGCATTGTTGGGAAAATTGGATTCAGTTCTAGTTGTTCCGGAAACCCGAAATCGCCGAACATTCGTTTCGTGTAGTGGTATCCGATTCCATGGAGTAAGTGAATTTGAGGTCGTGTAGTCCTCTCGGACAAAAACCTTTTGCTCAATTTATCGTTTCCAACCGTATATCAAGAGCGGAAAATCTCTTCCATCTAGGCCTCAGTTGAGTAAGAAGAACGGGAATTGTGGTGTTTTTAAAGCGATTTTTCGCATGATATATGTCAATAATAAAAGTTTCTTACAATGGTCTGAAATATCGGAATCTGCAATAAAAATATTATTTCAGTCCTCCTTTCCCCCGAAATTAAGTTTAGCTGACCCGTTTCTCAGAAAATTACTGTAAAACTTGTAATAAAGGTTCATACAGCGGTGTTTGTTCAAAGCGGCAAATCTTGGTTCCCACAAGAGATATCGAAAAAGTGTCAATTAACAAAATATAGTACGATACTTATGGAATATAATTTCAGTTTGTAAAATCGTTGTATCTTTAATACGAGTCAAGATATTATGCTTCAAACTTTTGCTAGTAGGTGCACCTCAGTTACTGGGATTAAACCTGGGTTTAAAACCCCGTTATGACTCCCGTAAAACTCACAATTGCCTGAAACTGTTCCATAAACTTATTCGTCAACTCATCGTCCGTATTCTTATCGGCATAAATGTGAAACATAAACGACGGGAATACTTCAGGTACTTGGATTCGGAACTTCTTGTCTCTATACTTTGCATAGATTCTCTCTATTTCATCAAACTTCTCTCTTTTCTTTTCATCCGATCGATAGCTCAACATTTGCTCCGGCGTCTCATTTTGAGAATTGCGGAGTGTTCGGTCGGCTCCATTCTTGATGAGAATTTCAACGATTTCGGGGAATCCAAGTTTTGTTGCACAGTGAAGGGGTGTGTTACCATGTACTGGAATAATGAGGATGTCTGTCTGTCTGTCTGTCCGGATGTCCCCTACTCACAATTATAGACATTGATATAAGCTCCGCCCTTCACAACTTCCGACACATGTGCCGCATTGACTTCTCGGACGGCTTCATGTAGAGCGTTCACACCATCCTGTCTATCCATGAATAGCTGAAAACAACGAAACTAGGCTCCGCCTACTTCAGAAACTTACGGAGTATCTCCATCGTTTTTCAAAACTTGCTGACTTCCCAAAATAGTAAAGATAGAAATTTTTAATGTGCCGTTTTCCGTTATCAGATAAAGCATAGAGGATAAGAGCACAACAGAAGAGGAGGAGGAAGAGAGGGACGGCGATAGCGATGACAGTGAGGTACGAGTTCTCGGTTCTGGAAGTTTAATATAAAGATTGCGACACCACAAGTTCTATTGTCAGATGAAAATGCGCAACTTTGCGCATGTACCACATTACCACTAACTGGCAAACAAGTTCAATTGACGGTTTAATTTGTAGATCAAATCTAGAAGCTGTATTTTTGTAGTTGACAACTTTTAGTGTACGGACTTTCTTGAGCTAGTTATACATGGGCAGCGTGAAATGACTAAGCCGACGAATACTGTACCGCTAGAGAGCCTTTCAATTTTGACAGTGTATTTCAGTGTCTCCTGAATGTCCGATAAACTCAATTTTGTATGTTGGGCAGAGCAAAAAAAAAAAGAGCATAACTTTTGTAGTTGATCATTCTTTCGTAGGAACATTGCCATGAATGTTACAGGGTGTCAAAGTCATTTTTCTCCGAAACCGACTAATTTCAGATAGCGAAATTTTGGAGCTTTTCACTTTGACAACCAGTAACTTTCCTGGTAGTGTCCCTAACAAAAAATGACCAAATACAAAAATGATGTCCAATTTTTACTCGGTCCAAACCATACAAAATAGAGTTTATCGGACAATCAGGTGACGCCGAAATACAGTATCAAAATTAGTCACTTTCCACTGGAAACAACCAGAGTTAATAACTTTTTGAGTGGTACTGTAACTCGCTTGACAAAGTTTGTACTAAAAAATAATGAACTTTTGGGCTTAAAGAGTCTTGGAGTCAAAACCTAGTCAAACTGCAATTATCGATTCTGCCAGTCAAAAAAATACTCACATTTTCTTCTTCTTTTCCTCGGTCACCCTCAACTTCCTTCAATCCAAAAATCTCATCAAAATACTCCTTGATCTCCTGAACACTCAACTTCGCCGCCTGCAAAGTAGCCTCACGATTCGAGAAGTCTAAATCCAGTTGAGATAATTTGATCGAATTCCTTATCGCAAAATCGAAATTCGGGTCCTTCGAACCATAAGAAATCAATTGTTCCTGAATGGACTCAAATGTTCGATAATGTCCTTTGAATCCAGTGACATTTTTAGCGTGATCAAAGAAATCTCGAATTGTCATCAAGTCTGTGTCTTTGACAGATCTACAGTAATCACTCAACTCGTCGATTTCACCAAACAGTCGATGAATCGAAGCATTCGGATCGTTTTTCCAGAACTCTCTAATCTCTTCCTGCTCGTTGAACATTGCAATGTGCTCTTTGACTTCTTTCGAATATTTCGTCGCATCCATAAAATCTGCTCGTTTTCGGGACACATCCCAAATATAACTGACAGCGCGGATCCCTGATCCGAAGGCATATGAAACTCTTTGAGCGTCCTGAAAGCCGCCTAGGTTACTGTACGTTCTCAATAGAGCGCGGTTGCATCAGAGTCTCTCTACTGAACCAGAAAGTTTGATACGGTTGCAACAGTGTGCGGAGCAATGAGGACATTTCGACAGCCATGACATTTTGACGTTGAAAGTGATAAGAATCAATAAAAAATGAGATGTTTTCAGTTCAAAATCTCGACTTTTTCACGGTCAGCGCCGAAACGCCATGGTTGCCAAATGTCTGGTTTCGGAATGTCTAGATTCTTCCTAGACCAACCGCGCTCCATTGAGAACATTTCCTCCCCCAAATGACCTACCTTAAACATTAAAACCGGATTCCCTGGATCTCCCGTTATATTTCGATGCTTCTTCACGTAAACCTCAATTCCCAAAAACGCCTCTCTCATCTCATTATAAAAACTCATCAAATTCTTCATGTGATTCGTCAAATTCTCGGCTGAAACCCTTCGGATCGACTCCATGAACATCATGAGATCATTGAGTCTCGTTGTATTAAAGTGCTTGTTTTTTAGACACGTCAAGTCAGTGGTCATGCTTGAATCTGTCAGATTTTGGATAGTGGAAATGAGGATTTCAGTCATATTGAATGTTTTGAAAGTGGTGGTGTAGTCGTTGTCAAGGGTGGTTTGCAGTTCGGAAAGAGTGGAAAATCTTGAAAGAAAATTGTTGAGGATTTGGAAATTTTGGATTCCAGAAATCGCTTCTTTTGCCTCTTTGAAGTTTTTACTATCCGAGATCCAACTGGCTCAGCTTGTCCAACGAAACCTTGACCACTTCCATATCAAAAGTTCCAATTGTTTCATTGACCCAGTTTAAAATCTCTGATATTGTATTGTTAACGGCTATAAATCCTCCAATACTTTCATCGAATTCTTTGAAAACTTCAGAATCCTCTGGTGTCTTGTCCCAACAATCTTCGAAAACCTTCCTACTCGATCCAATAAACTCCTCGCCTGTCTTCATCTCACCAAAATCCTCATTTATCATCAAATCATCCGGATACCTCTCCAAGAAGTCCTGATTTCTATAAAAACTACCCCGAAACATTATATAAGTCCTCCTCAACTTTTCCACGAGGACTCCAAACTCAAAGAATGCTTCCAGACCATTTTCCAGTGATTTTGTGCTTTTTCCCATCGAGATCTTCTCTTTAAACCATTCACTTTTCACGTCTTCTCCCAATTTATCAAAGTAACCAAAGCCTACAGTAAGCGTCTGCTCTGGCATAAATTTCTCGTCGTCGAGATCCAAAAATAGTGAGTTTGACTTTTTGATCATCTCGTAAGCCTTGTCTTTTGGTGGTTTCCAATTCTTGATTGTCTCGGCAAACATAGTTTTTACAGTAGCCAATGAGGTACTGTAGGTGAACGACTTCGAGTTGTCGGATTTCAATAATCTCGACATTTCTCTTGCGAATATCACCTTTCGGAGTTTATCGCCGTGCTGGATTATTGGGTTTACTTTCTTAATGTAAGTTTTGAAGGAATCCATGCATTTGAGGACGTTCTGGAAATAGAAAAAGTAGATTTATAGCAGTTAGGTTTACCGGAACCTGGAGCCTTAGTGTAGATTTACGGGAGTTTTATGTGGATTTACAGGAGCCTAGTGTATATTTACGGGATCCAAGTGAAAATTTACGGGATCATTGTGTAGATTTACGGGAGCCTGGTGTAGATTTACGGGAGCTTAGTGTAGATTTGCGGGAGATTTATGTAGATACCAGCCTGGCTGCCGCGCCTTCGGCGCTTCATCCGGCTGGCCTCTCCTTATTTACGTGGCCACCTTCTCACAAAAGTGTCCGCATGGCCGAGTGGTACGGGGCGGCAATCTCTGCGCAAAGAGTGCAAGTTCGATTTTGGGCCCGGCCGCCCATCTTTCTTATTTCTCAAAAATTGCGGACATTGCGACGGACAGACAGACTCCACACGCGTTTTATATATAAGAATGATATGGAGCCTAGTGTATATTTACGGAGGCGTAGTGAAGATTCACGGGAGATTTGTGTAGATTTACGGAAGCCTGGTGTAAATTTACGGGAGCTATTTGTGTAGATTTACGAGAGTTTTTTGTAGATTTAGCGGAACTTTTTGTAGGTTTACGGTAGCTTAGTGTAGGTTTACGCGAGCCTAGTGTAAATTAAAGGAAGCTTAGAGTAGATTTACGGGAGCCTAGTGTAGATTTACGGGAGTCTAGTGTATATTTACGGAAACTTTGTGTAGATTTACGGAGGCTTATGTTAGTGTATATTTACGGAGGGTTAGTGTAGATTTACGGGAGCTTTGTGTAGATTTACGGAAGCTTTTTGTAGATTTACGAGAGCCTGCTCATGTAAATTTACGAAGCACCCATTGGTAGTTTAACGGAGCCCTGGGGTAGGTTTACGGAATTTAGTGTGAATTTACGGTGTCTTGTTGTGTAGATTTACGAGAGTTACTGTTTACAGATATATAAGTGGTGCAAAGTTAATTGTCTGCTGTGTCAGTTATGAGAAGACTGGAAAACGTGCTGTGGGAAAGAGAGGTGTGGATTTACGATGGTTACTGTACTTTTCTCAACTCACCGGAGTGTTCAACTTCATCGCCTCTAATACATCCTTCTTCTGACTTCCAGTCGAAAAAGCCACCGATTTCTCATTCATCACATTCCAGAATTTCAGAATCGTGTTCTTCACCAAATCCTTGTCACATCCCATCACATCTCCATTCACCTTCAGTTTCCTCAAATCCTCGAAATAATTTTGTATTACAGTATCCTCAATATCGTAATCCATCTCCATCGCCTCAATCAATTTCTCAGTGAATATTCCAGTCTCCACCATTTCTTTATAATACTTGTCAGTGGCTTTCTTGATATTCTGGTATGACGACACCAACTCATCGAATGTTGTATTGAATCTTGATGCGTCATGCTCAAAAATATCACTGAAATTCCGTGGATTCGCGAAGATTGTCTCGGCAAGCATGTCGTGAATGTTCAGAGATTTACGGAGGATCGCCGAGTGAAGGGCGATTGCATTGGTGAGTCGCGCGAGGAGGGAGAGGTTGTCGAACATGATTTCGAAGTCGGTTTCTTGTTCTGAAAGTAATTTATTGGGACATTAGGATGGATGTACAGAAGAGTGAAAGGATTTCCGGACATCCGGACACTGGGATGCGCATCATACCGTAATACATGAAATAGAGGCTCCTGGTCGCCGCGATATATCTCGGTTCCCAATGGAAATATCAAAAAACTGATAACTGACAAAAAATAGCTTAATATTTCTTCAGTTGAAAAAATTTTCATATATTTAAAGACAGCCGAGATAGGGTGCTCCAAACTAGTGTTCCGATTTGCGAGACGATTCTCGCAACTCTCGCTCATTCTCGCACTCGCATTACTCGCATTTTATATTTTTGTCTTGCGTGAATGCGAGAATATTCTCGTTCTCGCAAATGCTCGCATTTTCTCGTTCTTTCAATTCTCGTTCTCGCACGTGATCGCATTTTTTTTAATTCTCGCGTAAAGATCGCAAAAAAGCGAGACTCGCGAGACTCGCAATCCTACGTGAACTACAGTACATTTCACTGTTTTCCTCTGTTTTTGATAATGAGAATCAAAAAAATATAGGAAACGTGGGGCGGAATTATTCATTTCCTTCTCTTCTGGCGTCATGGAGGAGGTTATTGAAATGTTTGGCGGGCTGTTATGAACGCTAGAACAGAATGACAACGTTTTATGTAAGCGAGTACGTAGAATTCAATAACATATTTTCTATTCACCTGAAGAAGAAGTCATGATGAAAATTGTAATGAAACCTTATAATTGTTATGAGAACTCATGTTAATCATGAGGAATAAAATACGATGTTCAATTCGTCTAATTTCTAATTACGTTTTCAGGTCACTTAAGCAAAAACCTGCCCAATAAACTGTTGTAAACTTTTAAAAATCCGAAAAAAAAAGTTGGCCTAGTTTACCAAAAACTGCAAAACATGTTCGAAAATGTTTTTATCCAATAAACGGCTAAAAATGTTCTCTGACGATTGTAACATACTGTGATTTAACTGAACCTCATTAAATTCGTTTTTGGACGATTTGTGTGACTTCAAAAATTTCACTTTGGTACTCTCAAAATCTTGAATTATTCATTTCATAAAATCGTTTTGCAAATTGGAGATGCATATTCGAAATCAGTGCAAAATTTCCGTTCTAGTGATATATGTCTCGACTCATAAATCCATCTTCACTCGGGATCCTACTATAGTAAGAATAATTGCTATTTTCAATTGCGAGTCTTGCGAGTCTCGCAACTTTTTGCGATCATCACGCGAGAACTTAAAAAATGCGATCACGTGCGAGAACGAGAAATGCAAGAACGATAAAATGCGAGCATTTGCGAGAACGAGAATATTCTCGCATTCACGCGAGAATAAAATAATTATGCAAGAAAAATGACCGCGAGAAATGCGAGATTTCTCGCGCTCGGCGAGCATTGCTGATCGCTTGTCGGAACACTACTCCAAACTCTTGCTAGCTCTACTTTAGGTTTTACGGTAATAATATTCAGACATCTGGACACTTGGACCGACAGAGAACCGGACATCCGGACAAAAATATAGACATACGGTCACATACCTTCTTCCATAACACCTCTCCTATCAACCCGACGAGTCCATGCCACCACCATGATTATCGACAGAATTATAATTTTATGAATACGCATTTTTTCGTTGAAATCAAATGAACTTGAAATAGATATTTATAATTAACTCTGCAAAAATATTCTTGTTCTCGAGATTAGAGCTGATTATATTCCATCGGCACAGTTCTTGCAACTCCGCTCCACCGTAATCACCTTGAAAAATGTGTTTTTCTCTGACAAGGGAAGTTCATGACGAGGCGAGTTGAACTTTTTCTAAAAATTGGACCCCCGGTACTTTCGACCCTGCTGATTCCAAAAATGCAAGAAAAATCAGCGAAATGCTCGCGTGAACAGAGTTATGACCCGCCAAACTTTTCAATTTGTTCATGTGGTTAAGCTTTTCGCGTGAACCGAATAGTCTATCGACACTTGTGCTGTAGAATTGCAAGTTTGACGGGTCATAACTCTGTTCACGTGAGCATTTCGCTGATTTTTCTTGCATTTTTGGAATCAGCAGGGTCCAAAGTACCGGGGGTCCAATTTTTAGAAAAAGTTCAACTCCCCTCGTCATGGACTTCCTTGGTGAGTCTCTCAATTTCACACACAATTTTCTTCGGTTTCGGTAGAGCGTCGTTGTAAGAAGCGTGCTGTGCTGATAGAAAACTTACAAGAATTGTGTTGACAAGACCGAGCTGTAGAATTTTATAAATCAAAATGAATGCAAATGTTTGAAAAATCTTGTGAAGGAAAAAAAAATTAAAGATGAGATTCATTTTTCATGAAAAAATGTAACGAGAAGGGTCACGTAAAAATAAAATCATGTCTCAATTATTATGAATTCATTTTTTTCTGTGCATGAGAAGTCCGCGCCGCACTCACGCGGCGGCCACGCCCATTTCTTGCGGCAGTGTTCAAAAATTGAACGCAGCGTTAAAATCGGGGTGGGCGTGGCCGCCGCGTGAGTGCGGCGCGGACTTCTCATGCACAGAAAAAAATGAATTCATAATATCATTCTTTAAATCAGTCTATTTGAACGCTAGACCCCAAGAAACATTAATTAATTTATTCATAATTATAATTATTTCGAGTAATTAACTAATTATCGTCTTCTTTTGAAACAATAATTGGATTTGGTCTAGCATCCCTATTGATCTCTCGTTTCAGCAAGAAGTGAACGAATTCATCCTCGGTAAAGACTGTGTACATCTTATCCGAATCGTTTTTATAGAGGGTGAGGTCAGTCTGAAAGTGAATTAAAATGCAATTAATAGAATAACTGATACAGTACCGATCCATCAGTAATGAGAAATAGCGGTCCGAGATGTGCATGGAGATATGGATGGGATTCAATGTTATAATGTTGTTTTTCGGGGAAGTCTTTACACATTGTACCTCCTTGAGCATTCACAATCGACGTGATGTGGAATACTGAAAAATTATATTACTGGATTCATTGAACGTCATAACCCATATACTGTGAAAAGCAAAAACACTCACCATTCTTCTGTTCCTTCATCACAAGACAAACATAAACCCCAAACAAATAAGGCATTTCTCCTTTGGCCATAGCCTTCGACCATGCGAGTACTGTCTCGTATACAGTACCCTTGTACCTGACCTTCTCAACCAGATATTCCGAGTCTTTCTCAATGAGTTTCGGATTCTTCAGACAGTCTGTCATCCAGGACTCCTTCACTATAATCACTCCATTCATTATCCATGTTAAGTATTCGAAACCATCGATTTCCAAGACGCCATCTGAATCGGTTTTCACGATTACATGGGTTGTCGCGGCGATTAACGTGGGGCTGGCCTGAAAATGCGGAAAAAATAATGGGACAAACGGATAAACTCACAATAGATTTGAACTGTTCCATGAAATCATTAGACAGTTCGGTATCTGTCTTTTCTTCAACATAAATATGGAATGAGCTGGACGGGAACACTTCGGGCACTCGTTTTCGGAACTTCTTGTTTCGATACTTGCTATAAATTGCCGCAATTTTTTGATACTTCTCCACTTTTTCCGGGTATGTCTCCTGATAATTCTCCGGTATCATTTGTTCGGGTGTCCGATTCTGATAGTTTAGGAGGGACCGGTCAGCTCCATTCTTGATGAGAACTTCCACAATTTCTGGGTAGCCTTGTTTAGTTGACAAGTGGAGGGGTGTGTTGCCGAATTCTGCGGAAAATGAGTTTTTCAGAATCTAAAAATACTACTCACCAGTAAACACATTGATGTAAGCTCCCCGTTTCGCTTCCTTCTTTACATTCAGTGCATTAATCTCTCTCGTCGCATCCATCAGAGCGTTCTTTCCATTCTTACGATCCATAAATAGCTGAAAAGAGCTCTGCTCACTCTTTATTCAATAAAAACCCACTGAATATCTCCATCGTTTTTCGAAATCTTCTGGTTTCCCAAAGTAGAACAAGTACAAATTTTTGTAGTGATTTCGTCCCCTTTCGGTCAATCCGTAGATCAGAAGAACGCCCATCACAAGGAGAAGGAAGAAACATATTGAGATGATTATAACGATAAGCCACGCATCCTTGATACTGAAAAAAACATCTATGCATCCGGATGTCCAGATGTCCCAACTCACGTCTTCTTCTCGTGCTTCGGATTCAACCCAAACATTGTGTTAAACTCTTCTCGAATGTTAACAAAACTCAACGAGGCGGCCAGTAAATCTCCCGTGTGAGCCGAGAAATCCAGATCCAAGTCAGCCAATTTTCTAGAATTATTGATAGCATACTTAATGCTTTCAGGGTTTAAGACAGTATCGTGATTTTTCGACAGATACTCCATAACATCCCGAAAACCATATTCGAAGTCAGGTAAGCCAGTCACGTTGCCCGCCGTGCTCAGTGCTTCTCGGAGGGTTTCAAAATCTTTCGACACGAACTTCTTGAGGGTCTTATCGAGAGCTTCCAAATCTTCGACTAACTTGTCAATCATTTGTTTTCGATCCGGTTCATTCCAGAACGTTCTGGAAATTTACTTTTTGTTGATAAATTTGGTACTTTTTGGTCTGTTCTGTTGAAAATGACAAATTTTGAGCATCTGTCTCTCAATTTCTGATAGTCACACAAGTTCAGTTGCTAATCAGATGTGTAGATCAAATCTAGGGCTTCATTTTTCTAGTAGACAACTTTTCTGTACAGACTCTCCCTCTAGAGTTACATATCGACAAAGTTATTTCTCCCTCAAATTGTCCAATTTCCGTACAAAATGGTAAGATTTTTGAGCTGTCGTCTTAAAATAACCATAACTCTCTAGGGAAGGTCCGTACAAAAAAGTTGTCAACTACAAAAATGAAGGATTTCTTTTGATCTAAACGGTTTATAAAAATCTGAGTTCTTTTTCAACTAAAAAAAACCAAAATTTCATATCTGATTCCGTGGTACTGTATGTTATCAAGATCTAGAAAAACTCACCCTGAATGACTATATTCATCCTTCATATTACTAATCCATTTATCAACATCAGGATCGTATGAATTAGACTCCAACAGCTCTTTCTTCAGTTGATAGGAACGAGAAATGTCTCGAAACACGCGAAGTCCTCTGCCAAAAGTGTACGATAGTTTCGTAGAGTTCCGAAATTTGAGAAGAAGATCCTCATTCTTCGATCCCAACGACTTCACGAACTTCTCCAATTTGAAGAAATCGTTCCTCATTTCCTCGAAGACTTCGAAGAAACTCCTCGCTTCCCTTTTCACATTGTCTTGAGTAAAGTACAAAACATTCAGATGAAACGTCACAATGCTCTGGAACATTTCCTTGTCATAATTGGTGTCCCTCAGCCTCTGATTTAACGGTGACGCTTTCAAAAACTTGACAATTTTTTCCACAGTCGTCGGTAGGTTTATGTCGTTTCTCAATTCAATGTAATTATTTTTTATATCGGATTGATAAGCAAGGAACGCTTGAAATTCTCCAGAAAAGGAATAGAAAGTTTCAAAATGAGCAAGATTCAAAAACGCTTTCCTATGTTCTTCCAAATCGGAAAACGACAAATCCAATGTTGCAACCTCATCCAAAACATGCTGTAGTGTTATAAAGTCGTAGTTCTTCAAGATGCTTCCACACCACTTTTGAATGCCTACTACATTTTGTACGATTTTTTGTATTTGTTCACCAATCTTCTCAATCGGGGCCATCTCAGAAACATTGTATGGTTGTAAACCGGCTTTCCAAGTCTCGCGGTGTCTGTGCTCAGCTGTTCTCAGGAAGGATTCTCCTGAATCTAGATTCTCATATTTTTCATTGACGCTCAACCTTTCACTGAACGCGTTGAAAAACTTCTCATTTATCCCAACTTTTTCATCGAATCTCTTCCAACTCTTCTGCAGTTTCCCCAGCTTTCTTGCAAACTTCCCGAATGGTTCGAGTGCTTCTTCTAAATCTTTCGTACTCTTCCCTTTTGAAATCTCCTTCTTGAACCATGGACTCTTCACGTCTTCTGAAACCTTCGCCAAGTCATCTTCCCCAGGGAATCCTGCACAAAGATTTGGCTTCGGCTCATTCTCATGGTCGGAGATCGTCTCCAAACGTGATGCGACTCCGAGAATCGTATCGGAGAAATTGGACGTCTTCCAGTACTTTCTAGAATTTGCGGCCAGTCTCTTGAGCAAGTTTATCTCTTGATAAAAGTCCCTGGATCTCTCATTCGATTCCGGCCTCGCACTCTCCAGGAGCTTGTTTTTGAACTTGGAAATTTGTAAAAGGCCATCGGTTACATTATCCGTCGGAGCCATTATTTTTCTGAAGTCCGTAATAACTGTCAAACAATGTTTGATTCTTTGCAAATTGTTCTTGACAGCTCGAGTGTTGTTTTCACTGAGTTCAATGCTGTCTCCATTCATTACGGAATAGAAATTCGTTATAACTTCAACAATTTTCGAGTCGCAAAGTGTCAAATTCCTTTCGAAACTGTCTTCCATGAACTTTTTCATCAAGTTGTTGGGGTTGTCGGGAAGCTTAATATTTACAGCTTTTATGAGATCATCATTGTATCTTTGAATTCTCTCTAGCTGCTCTTTAGTGATTTTCTCGTTCTCGAAAACTTTGGAGCTCGCATCGAATACACTCTCCAGCTCATTCAACAATTTCTTCGGATCGTATTCAATCAACTTCTCGAAACTCACGGCGTGAGTCTTCAGAAGTTCTGTGATGACGTCACGAGCCTTCAAATTTTTTTCGATGGCTCCTGCTTGGAGAGCGATAGCATTAATGATGCGACCGATGATGGAAAGATCATTGTAGATGATGGATAGCGAAGAGTTGGCTGAAAAAGGGAGTGTTTTAGGACACATTTATCAGAAAAACTTAAAACAACAGAGAAAAAGTCTCAACTGAAAAAATAAAGACAATAAAGTAACCCACAATTTATCAGTTAACCTCATTTTGATATTGTTAGTCATAGCGGAGATACAAGCGTTGAAAGATTTGAAGGGTAAAGAGAGACGCAGAGAAGTTAGAGTGTCTGCTTCTCTGCGCTCTCTCTCTCCCTCCCTCTCCCACTTCAAACTACCGTAACCTGTTAGCCCCAAACGCTACAGAAAAGGCTCCAACTGATAAAATGTGTGAAATTTCAATAGCTTCATTTTCCTAGTAGATCACTTTTTTCTATCTCTCACAGATTTCCAGGAAAACCTGAAATTCTACTACCAACCTGGAGCACTGCTTCCATAATGAGATCCCAAGCATACAGAAAGAGTGAAGAACAATTTCAATAGGTGCATTTGATACTGTCGTCTTTTTTGATATTCTGGATTCTGAAACGTTGAAACGTTTGAAGTTTTGATGGGAGAAGAGAAACTTACGAACTCTCGATTCTGTGAGAACGTGGAGATTGATCAATTTGCAATGAATGAATCGAAAATGAATTTGTTTTTTTTAAATTAGAACAACGGGGTCGTTACGTCAAGTTACAAAGGTCAATGGTCGAAGTGAGTTTTATATGCGTGTGATACGTCAATTGAATACTGTGACTTTGTCAGAAAACCAATGGATCTGGGAATCAAGAATTCTGGATTGTTGTAAACATACAGTACCGGCCAAAAAGATATAATATTTTGCCTTTTTCAGTTAAAAATGCCCACCTTCGAGAGTTCGTCCTGGTAATTCTGATTGTCTCACAAAATAATTTGTTATGGAATCGAATAGACCAAGAGGAGAACTCCATTTTTGTAGTTGACAATTTTTTTGTACGGACACTCCCCAGTAAGTTACGTATTTACAAAGTAATTTCTATCTCAAATAGACCAATTTTAGTGGAAAATAGTGCGATTTTTGAGCTGCCACCTTAAAGTTACTATAACTTTTTAGGAAGTGACCGTACAAAAAAGTTGTCAACTAAAAAAAAAAGAAGATTTTCATTTGAACTATAAGATTTAAAAAATATGATTTCTTTTTCAACTGAAAAGACCCAAATTTCATATCTGATTCCATGGTGCTGTATGTTATCAAGATCTAGAAAAACTCACCCTGAGTGACTATGTTCATCCTTAATATTATTAATCCATTTATCAACATCAGGATCGTATGAATTGGACTTCAACAGCAACTACAAAAATGAAGCTCTGCTCTTGGTTTATTCGATTACACAACAAGTTATTCTGTATGACAAGTAGTTTCACTATGCCACCCTCTCAAAGTAAGACATTTTCAACAAAAAATATGATACCTTTTTGGCCGGTACTGTATGTTATTACTAACAACCGCTTCAACGACTCCAAATACATATTCTTTATTCTACAATAAATAAATAAATTCAATTATATTAATAAATCCAAGTTCAATTCCACTCAATAAATCAGTTCTCCATCTCTGTGACAAGTGGGATCGGATCGGGTCTCGTGTCCACATTGATTCCTCTCTTCAACATGAAAGCAGCAAATTCCTCTTCAGTAAACAACGTATACATCTTATCCGGATCATTTCTATACTTCGCCACATCCGATTTCTCGTCATAAAGGATGAAAATAGGTCCCAAGTGGGCGTGGAGGTACGGATGGGCACCAACTTTGAAGAATGGTTTTTCGGGGATCTTTTCAGACGTACAGAAGATTCCACCATGGGCGGTTGTCATTGTGGTGAGGGCGTCCACTGGAAAATGGATATTTATTCAGACGAAAACTGGGTACAGTTTCTCTTAACTACAGTAATATGTTCAACAAAAAAAACTCACGAAATGTATAATCTTTGATAAAAAGGCACACATAAACTCCATGCAAATAGGGCATTTCTCCTTTAGCCATCGCCTGTGCCCACGGGATTACTGTATCATAGACGACGCCTTTGTACTTGACTTTCTCCACCAAATAGTCACAGTCTCTCTCGATAAGTTTCTCGTTATCCAGACAATCCAACAGCCATGAATCTTTGGCAATTATCACTCCACTATTTATCCAACACACCATATCCATTGTATCGATTTCCAGAACCCCGTCGGAATCTGTTTTGACGATGCAGTGAGTTGTAGTTGGAATGGGATCGTGGGTTGTCTGGAATTCATGAATTTCAGAAGCGTGTTTTCAGTAAAACTCACAATAGCCTGAAACTTCTTGATAAACTTCTCCGCCTGCTCATCATCCACTTTTTCATTGATGAAAATATGGAAAGAACTCGATGGGAACTCCTGGGGCACTCGAAGTCGAAACTTCTTATTCCGGTACTTTTTATAAATCTTCTCAATCTTCTCAAATCGTTCCAAATGTTCTGTCTGTGTAGTATGAGAGGTTCTCCAATTGGCAGGAATCATCTGTTCGGGTGTCTTGTTTTTGGAGTTCAGGGCTGACCGGTCGGCTCCATTTTTGATAAGAATCTCCACAATTTCAGGGTAGCAGCGTTTGGTTGCCAAGTGGAGAGGAGTGTTGCCGTGGTCTGAAAAATAGAGATTCGAAGGAGGCTGGGGGTTTTAGAATCCGGATTTCTAAAACAATACAATTTTCGGGAGTAGCTGCGGTATTTGATGTTTGTAGCGAAATCTTTGAAAGATAGAAAAAAGTGGTCTACATGGAAAATAAAGCTATTGAAATTTTTCACATTTTATTAGTTAGTCACTTTTTGTACCGTTTTGGGGTAAAGAGTTACGATGACTTGAAGTGGGTGAAGGAGAGGGGGAGCGTGCAGAGAAGCAGACACTCTTACTTCTCTGCGCCTCTATTTCTCATGGAAATCTTTTATTGGTCGTATTTCCGATTATACTCTAACTAAAAATGCATTCGCTAAATTTGATCTATTGAGAATCTAATAGCGGATCCAGAAAAGTGCCGCTCTCGGGTAGTTATGGAAGTTTAAGTTTTTCTCAAACCCTGTGAAAGATAGAAAATATCTGTCTACTAGGAAAGTAAAGCTATTGAAATTTCACACATTTTATCAGTTGAAAACTTTTCTGTACCGTTTTAGGGTAAGGAATTACGTTGTCTTGAAGTGGGAAGAGGAGAGATAGAGCGCGCAGAGAAGCAGACGCTCTAACTTCTCTGCGCCTCTCTTCTTCAAATACACTATCCCTCTTTCCACTAGTGTCAAATGAAGGCTATATCCCCACTTACCATTATACACATTAATGTACGCTCCATTCTTCACCGCCTTCAAAACATTCGTCGTGTTGATCTCTCGAACTGCATCGATCAACGAATTCTTCATGTCTTGACGATCCATGAAGAACTGATAAGGAAATTGTTATATTTAACTAAATTCAATTACTGCCAACTCACCGAATACCTCCATCGTTTCTCAAAGTCCGCTGGCTTTGCGAAATAGTAGAGATACCAATTTTTGAAGAATTTTCGTCCAGTTTTAGTCAATCCGAATATCAGGATGAGACCGATAAGGATCAGAATGAAGATTGTGATGCAAATGAGAATCGGCACCAAGTAGTTTTGCTCTTCGACTCTAAATTGAAATATTGAAACAACTGTTCCGTTTATCTACACAACTTACTCGTTTCCCTTATTCAATCCAAAAATCTCATCATAATACATGCGGAGCTCTTCAAAACTCAACGAAGCGGCTTGTAGATACCCTTTGTGAGACACGAAATCCAAGTCCAACTCTGCCAATCTCTTGACTATTTCCATTTCCTTCTCGGCTTGAGTCACTGGAAGCTCGTGAGCAATTCGAGGAAACGCTTCTGGAAATCCTTGTACCCGATTTGCAGCCTCATCGAAAATCGTGCGCATTGTCATGAGTCCTTTATCTTTGATATCAGACGAAAACTTGTCGATCCTACCAAGTTCTTCCAACAACTCATTGATCATTTTCTTGTGATTATTGGAGAATTTAGCCGACACGAAGTTCTTGTATCTTTCTTTGAAGGTATCAGGAAACTGTGTGAAAGCGATAAAGTCGTTTTTCAGAACGAGTGCCTTTGCCATATCTCTCAACACGTACATTCCTCTTCCGAGACTTAGCAACAGTTCTTCCGGATGTTTCAGTTTTAGGATCGGGTTGTCAGGGCTGTGATTCTCCTTGGTCTTCGATTCAACATTTTTCACGAAGGATTCAGCCTGGAAAATTTGAATTTAAAGTTAGGAACATCCCATTTTCGATTACACAGGGTCAAAAGAAATGCGCTCGATTTGAATATTTCAAATTTCGGGGATTTGATAAGACGCTGCGGTCGCAACTTATACTTCGGTCAATCTGCATTTCTACCTGTGCACCTACTCCTTGTATTCGCAATTCGTTTATCACGGTGCCAGAAGCCTACCGTAATCCCAAACTTTGAGGAAGCAGCATTTGAGGGGGCAGCCTATTTTCAAAAACGGGTATTCTGGAACATCGGGTTTACTATAAATAGAGGTTCGCACAGTGCCAAGGGAGGGAACGTGCTTATAACGGTAAAGGGGCGTGGTCTATTTCCGGTCTCTTAACTTGTTTTGAACGCAACGTTATAAGCTCAAAAATATACCGAACATGTAGATCTCGGCGAGTTTTATGTCACAGACCTACTACGGGCTGGATGGCCTACCATTAAAGTACTGCGGGTCGGGTAAGAGTGTTAAAAAAACGTGAAAATGGCCAAAATAACTATTCTAGCCTGACCCGCGGCACACTAACAATTAGCGATTTGATCCGAGGTGGATCACGGATATAGAACTCGCCAAGATCTACATTTTTGTACATTTTTCGGCGCTTGGCACAATGCCAAAAGCCTACGGTATCCTCAATGACATTTTGTTTATCAATGGAGCGTGCCAGCTCGAAGGCATTTCCGCCGTAGGAGTGCGATTGCAACATTTGAGGGGGCTGCCTATTTTCAAAAACGGGTATTCTGAAACATTGGGTTTACTATGGAAGGACATCGGGAAGGACATCGAGAGGGAGCGCGCTTATAACGGTAAAGGGACGTGGTCTATTTCTGGTCGCGTAACTTGCTTAAAACGCAATACTATGAGCTTAAAAATATACCAAAATGTAGATCTCGGCGAGTTTTATGTCACAGACCTACTACGTCGTTAAACAGCCGCGGGCAGGAAAAGTGCCAAAAACGCAAAAATGGGTTTAAAAAACCTCTTGCCCGGCCCGCGGCTGACTAACAACTAGCGATTTGGCCCGAGGTATATCACGGATCCGCATTTCGGTATATTTGGTCCGGTTTTTTTAATTGATAAAAGTATACGCTCACCTTAAAAACGTCCTCTCTCAACTTTGAAAACTTCTCAAGCACACTCATAACTGGGTCTCCGTGTTGATCGGAAAGTAGGCGAACATTCTTCAAAAACGTGATCATCTGAAGCAACTTCTTCGCATCGAAACCAGTCTTCAAATTGGTATAATCCGTTTCGAATTCTCCGAGTGTTTTCGCCACTTTCTTCAATTTTTTCTCAACATCTTCTCTCGTTGGGTACAGTTCAACAAACGTCTTCCGTAGCTGTATGTATTCATCCAGAGCAGGTATCAGACCGTTTAGTTGTCCCAATGCTTGTTTCAGTCCCAGGAATTTGTTGTCGTTCTTGATATCGTCTAGAGTGGTCGAGGCTTTTTGCAGATTTTGCAGTTCTTCTTTGAGATTTTTGTCTCTGCTTGTCCTAATAATGTCCAAAAGTGGTCTTCGGACGTCTTCCAGTATCTGACTCAGGCCTCTCGCCTTCTCAAAAGCTGTTTCGTAGGGTTTCCATTCGGTTGGGTTCATAGCATCCCGAGAATACATTTGGAAATTCCTTTTGCATGTGTTCAGCAGTCTTTGTCCATCCGGTCCACCCTTGAATGCCTCGATAGCATCCATCTCTTTCGACATCTTATCAGCGTCTCTCTCATTCTCCTTGAATCCAGTTGCAAATGCCTCCCAACTATCCTCGACACTCTTTATCAGTTCTCCAAACTTAAAGAATCCAGCGAGTTCTTTCCTTAGGTGCTCGACACTCTTTCCTCCAACCACTTTCTGCAGGAACCACTCACTCTTCAAGTCATCGGACACTCTGGCGATATCTCTGCTTTCCGGGAACCCAATGGTCAGCTTGGCCTCAGGTCTCTTTGTAACCTTCAGCATTTCCTTCAGCTTCGAAACCGCAAATTTAAATGGTTCCCCTACTTTTCCTGTCGTTTGTTTTGGATCCACCCATATTCCACGAGTCTCTTTGAATATCTTCTCCACCACATCCAACGATTTGTCATTGGATTTTCCAAACGATTTCTTTGCCATATTGTATACCTCTAGCGACTCATCAAGTTCGTAGAAGATAGCTGTGAAACTAATCTGGGTACTAACTGGGTCAAACAGTGACAGTTCTTGAATAAATTGTGAACAGTTTCCTTTGAGTTCACCCAGTGCACTTTCAGCTTCGGTGGGAATCGCTAGATTTAGCCAGGTGTTTCTAAAACTTTTGAAGAAAGTGATCCACCTCTCGAATTCCTGTGTGACGGCGTCATTATAGGCTGTGTTAGCAAAAGCTGTCATCTTATTTTCATCAAATTTTGTATGATTTTGAAACTTCTGGAATCCCTTGTCAAACGCTTCAAGCCATTCTTTCGTTTTTTCCAAGCCATCCCAATCATACTGTACTTTTGAACGTAACAATTTCAATTTTTCAATCAATCCCGTCAGAGCAGTCTTCAAACTCTCCGGTTTATAATCTATCAGTGTCGAGAAGACGGTGGCATCCGCTTTGAGTAGCTCAACAATCACGTCTCGGACCTTCACATTCTTTCGGAGACCCTCGGCTTGAAGAGTGATTGCATTTGTGATGCGGGTGATGGTGGCGAGCTTTCCGTAGACTTCTTCAAGATTGGATTCTGAAAGAAGAGATTGTTCGGTAGAGCGCGGTTGGAGTTTTCAGTTCAAACTGATCAATTTTGATTTCAACAAAATGGTGCTTTCCACTTTTTGAAAGTGTTCGTTATAGCGAAGATGCAAGCGTTGAAAGATTTGAAGGCTAAAGAGAGACGCAGAGAAGTTAGAGTGTCTGCTTCTCTGCGCTCTCTCTACCCTCTCCAACTTCAAAGTATCGTAACCCGTTAACCCAAAACGCTACAGAAAAGTTTTCAACTAATAAAATGTGTAGAATTTTAAGAGCTTTGTTTTCGTAGTTGACAACTTTTTTGTAAAAAGATTTCCAGAAAAGTTACAGCTCGGAAAAGTAATGCGCTCCTAGAGTGGATCTATTCCAGTGTGATTACTCTTCAGAAGGCTTCGGGATGTTTTGGAACAAGATATTTGGAAACCGAGACATTTTGACACAAAACATGAAAACTATACTCAAAAATGAAGCATTTTAGCGATTCACGTATTAACTCGGCACAGTTCTTAAAACTGCGCTCCACCGAAGTGTCCTCAAAAAATGTCTCATTTTCTCCGTGTCTCTCAATTTCGCACACAATTTTCTTCGGTTTCAGTATAGCGCGGTTGTAAGAAGCGTGTCGTGCTAATAAGATTGAACTGATTTCGAAAAGACTGGTTTCGAAACGTCTTGTTTTAAAATTTAGCAGTTTCAAAAAGTCGCGGACCCTCCAAAGAAGTCAACCTTCTCAAATTTTTCCACTTTTTCACCAAAATGGCAAAACTTGTGACCTAGACACTACTCCCTTTTACCCCCTTAAACTCACTTGATCCATTCTTCACCCCACCGGAATCCCCTCCTCCTGTTCCAAAACAAATGAGTGCAATCAGAAGAAGAGTGATGATGTAGTGGCAACGCATCTCTTTCTGATGATTTTTACGCTTTGTTTTGTATATTTGTAACAGTCAAACAAAACAATACTGCAAAATTTGTTTCGAATGGTTTTTGAAAGAATAAACAACTCACTGTGTATGCAAGACTGAGGAATGAACAAGATGCTCGATTTGACCTTTAGGAAAAAATAAAAGAGAAAAAATTATCTGGGGTGTCATCACGTGGAATCGAGTTTTGTCTATGAAACTGGGGCAGGTCACTTTATTCAAAAGTTTTTGAGTTCACGTTCAATTGTTTTTCTCAAAGTTTTGAAGCGCTGCGGTTGCGTCGCGTGCGTGAGATCCACGTGAGCAAAACTTGAACAGAAAACTAGAATAATGGGTGGTCATCACGTAAAAATTGATGAAAGGTCACATTTCCCGAAAATTATTCATTCCCTCGACTCCCTCATCACTGACTTTTCAACGTCGACTTTCCCACAGAATCTAGATTTCGTAAGTTTCCAGTTTTCAGTAGATCAAAATTAGAAAAATGCAGGTTTTACAGAATCCAGCATATCGAAAACGACGAATCTATCAAATGCACAAATTCTTTGTCGTTGTTTTTGTATGCTTCGTGGGGTCTCATATTGGGAGTACTGTAGCAGGTAATACAGTTTTTTTTCTCAGAATAGAGGACTTGTAAAATAAAGCTATTAAAATTTCACACATTTTATCAGTTGGAAGCTTTTTTGTAGCGTTTTGGGTTAACGGGTTACGGTAGTTTGAAGTAGGAAAGGGTAGAGAGAGAGAGAGAGCGCGCAGAGAAGCAGACACTCTAACTTCTCTGCGTCTCTCTTTACCCGTTGAAATCTTCCAACGCATGTATCTCCGCTGTAACTAACAATATCAAAATGAGGTTAATTGATAAAATGTGGGTTATTTCATTGTCTATATTTTTTCTGTTGATATTTTTCTTCTGTCGTTTCTAATTTTCCAGCTAAATACATTCTAACACCCGTCCCTTTTTCAGCTGAACCCTCTCTCACCATCATCTACAACGATCTCTCTATTATTGCTCGTATCACCAATGCGATTGCTCTCCGCGCAGGTTCTATTCAAAAAGATCTGAAACCTCGTGACGTCATCACAGAACTTCTGAAGACTCACTCCAAAAGTTTCGAGGAGTTGATTGAATACGATCCGAAGAAACTGCATGATGATATACAAAGTGTATTCAATGCCAGCTCAGAAGTGTTCGATAATCCTATAGAAATTGGGAAGAGACTTCTGGAGATCAAAGATATAAATACGTATTTAGGAGGAGCGTTGAAGGTAAAACTGCCAGTCAAGATTGCCGACTTGATGCAAGACTTCCAAAAAGATAGTTTCAAAAAGAGCCTGACAATTTGTGATCCGAACACTGTTGAAACAATTACGAACTTCTATTCTGCAATGAATGAGGATTATGTACAAGACGGTGAAGAAAAGATTATAGCAATACAGACTAAATCAGTTGATATAAAGGATTGTTTGAATTCTATCAAAGATTATGTGAATATTGTGGCTTCAACAAGAAAGGTAACTGATCAAGTTGGAAATATCCTCTTTTTCAATGGAGCCCTTAATTATTTCAATGTTAAAATTGACAAAATCAAAACCTTCGATCAACCGATAAATCACATCAAGCGACTCTTCTCAAATATCGGAACCAACTGGAAAAGACCAAAAAAGCTTTCCGAGAAGATTCTCAAAATTTCACCTCTCCTGGAGACCATCTCCGATCATGAGAATAAACCGACACCGAATCTTTGTGCAGGACTCCCTGAGGATGATGACTTGGCAAAGGTTTCAGAAGACGTGAAGAGTCCATGGTTCCAGAAGGAGATTTCAAAGGGGAAGAGTACAAAAGACCTTGAAGAAGCACTCGAACCATTTGGGGAGTTTGCGAAGAAGCTGGGAGATTTGAAGAAAAGTTGGGCGGAGTTTGATGAAAAAGTGGATAAAGATCAGGGTTTTATAAACTTGATCAGTGATTCTCTCAAGAATATTGAAGACTATTCGATCCTCGATTCTAGTGAATCATTTCTAACGAATGCTGCGACAACACATACAACTGCCTGGGAAAGTTTCGAGAAGTTTGACTCCTCTAAATTTTCGGAAAATGCATCGAGAGCATTTGTAGCGATTTCAACGATTGCCAGTAAGGCAAAAGAGATTCGAGAGTGGTGTACACCTATCGTCGGGTCGTACGACTTTATAACATTGCAGCATATTTTGGATGAGATTGGAAGTTTGCAATTGTCATCTTCCAACTTGAATGAGAATAAGGTGGCAATTGGAACGGTTGAAAACTATGACATGCTCAACTCGTTTTTTGGAGGATTTCAAGTGCTGTTCGATTTTCAGCTCACCTTTAATTACCAACATAGTTTATTGGCCCAAATCGACTTGGGAAAGACTGTGGACGATGCTGTGACGATAATGAAAGGTTCTTCGTTGTACAAAATGCTTCATTCTACCAACTACGACACGAACAAGCTAGAGAAAATCCTGACTTTTCTTCAACATTTGTTATACTTCACCGATGAGACCGCGGAAGAAAAAGCAATGGATTTCTTCAAAATATTCGAAAAAACGAAGAAGGACTATTCGGAATTGGAGAAATTCGTGTACAATTTGGGAGCAAAGAATTCGGAACTGATTGTCAACTTTAAGAACTCCTCAAGCTTATCACAATCTTTTGGCAGAGGACTTCGAGTGTTTCGAGACATTTCTCGTTCTTATCAACTGAAGAAAGAGCTCATGGAGTCAACGAAGTATTCTCCGGAAGTTAATGAGTGGATTTATGAAAAGAATCCGCACGAACATTTGAGGTGGGTTTATTCCTAACTTGGCCGAAACGGGCCGTAACGCGTCGATGTGTAACTTGCTTAAAACGCAATTATATGAGCTGAAAAATGTGCCAAAATGTAGATCTCGGCGAGTTCTATGTCCATCATCTGCTACGGACCGCTTGGAGAATTGCTAATGTGCTGCGGGCCGGGCAAGAATGGATTTTATGGTCATTTTCGGTTTTTTGGCGTTTTTTCCCGGCCCGTGGTACATTAACAAGTAACCATTTGACTCATAGTAAATCAAAGATATAGATCTTGCTGAAATCTACATTTTCGTATATTTTTCAGCTCATAATATTGAGTTTGAAGCGAGTTACGCGTCGGCCCGGTTTGCAAGTATGGATTATTCCAAAGTTACAACATTTTCTTATCAGCACAGTCGAAAAACCTCAGGTGGCCTAGAAAACTCTAAAACTCGGCCACCATGGTTTTCCCATAAACACCCATTTTGACCTATTTCAGTAACAATTTTCAGAGAATTTTGGAACGACACCGATCGCCCACAAACCATGAAGGAACTAATCGACGAGCTGGAAAATCTAGAGAAAACCACCAAACAATTTGCATCGAAAGACTTTGAAACACTCCGAGAAGCACTGAACGCGGCGGCCAAATTGACTGGAATACATGATTTCCGGGACAGTTTTCAAGATGTGGCTGACCAATTGTCGAAACCATCTACATTGAATGCTGGAGAACTCCAATTTGCTCTTGAGAACTCTCAGAAATTGGCTGACTTGGATCTGGATTTCTCGTCTCACACGGGAGATTTAATGGCCGCTTCGATGAGTTTTGATAACATTCGAGAAGAGTTTAACACAATGTTTGGGTTGAATCCGAAGAATGAGAAGAAGACGTGAGTTGAGACATCTGGACATCTGGATACACATTATTTCTCTTTTCAGTGTCAAAAATGCGTGGCTTGTTGTGGTAATCATCTCAATATGTGTCTTCCTTCTCCTTGTGATAGGTGTTCTTTTGATCTACGGATTAACCGAGAAAGGACGGAATCACTACAAGAATTTGTACTTGTTCTACTTTGGGAAACCAGATGATTTTGAGAAACGATGGAGATACTCGGTGAGTGTTACGAATTATGCCGGCCGGACGCGTGGCAGAATAGAAAAAGTAGGCGGAGTCTTCACTGCATTTATTCAGCTATTCATGGATCGTAAGGATGGAAAGAACGCCCTGTTGGATGCGACTCGAGAAATTCATGCGATCAATGTGAAGAAAGAAGTTAAACGAGGAGCATATATCAACGTGTTCACTGGTCAGTTCAGTTTCTATGTAGTTTTTGAAAAACTTCAAATATTTTTTTACAGAATTTGGAAACACCCCTCTCCACTTGTCAACTAAACGTGGCTATCCTGAAATTGTGGAAATTCTTATCAAGAATGGAGCTGACCGCACTCTTTTGAATTATCAGAATCGGAGACCCGAACAAATGATACCGGAGAATTATCAGGAGACATACCCGGAAAAAGTGGAGAAGTATAAGAAAATCGAGGGGATTTATAGCAAGTATCGAAACAAGAAGTTCCGAAAACGAGTTCCGCAAGTGTTCCCGTCAAGCTCCTTCCACATTTATACCGAGGACAAGGCGGATATTGATTTGACCAATGATTTTATGGACAAGTTTCAATCAATTGTGAGTTTAATTGAAGCTGATCTTCTATGATTTCCGATCTCAGGTCACCCCCACTCTTATCCCCGCCACAACTCACTGTGTCGTGAAAACTGATTCCGATGGAGTCTTGGAAATCGATAGTTTTGAATACTTGACATGGATTATGAATGGAGTGATTATAGTGAAGGAGTCCTGGATGACAGACTGTCTGAAGAATCCGAAACTCATCGAGAAAGATTCGAAATACTTGGTTGAAAAGGTCAGGTACAAAGATGTTGAGTATGATACAGTAACCCAATGGTCGAAAGCTATGGCCAAAGGAGAGATGCCCTATTTGTATGGAGTTTATGTTTGTATTGTGATGAAGGAACAGAAGAATGGTGAGTTTATTTAAAAGTCTTCCACATTCAATAATATATTTTCAGTTTTGCCCATCGCCTCGATTGTCAATGCTCAAGGTGGTACAATGTGTGGAGATTTTCCTAAAAAGGAGGAGTATAACATTGGATCCCACCCATGTCTTCATGCACATCTCGGACCACTATTTGTTATTTCTGATGGATCGGTACTGTTGGAGATATTAAATTCGTTTTGAACTTATTTTCAGACAGACCTAACCCTCTTCAAAAACGACCCAGATAAAATGTACACCTTTTTCACCGAGGATGAGTTTGTGCACTTCTTGCTGAAACGAGAGATTAACAGAGACACGAAGATGGATCCGATTCAGGCCACGAAAGAATCCGATGATTAATTGATTGATTACTTGAATGAAATCATGTAAATAAATGTATGTATGGTTTACTATTAGTGTTATTGTTGTCAAGGTATCGATACAAGTGAGAAACATGTGTGAAGGAGGTAGCCCATGTCACTCGGTCAGTGGGTATCCACCCTTCTAACAAGGGAACCCCAAGACCATGCAAGTTATTTTTTTAGCTGAAGCTTTCAGGATAAGCCTAGTTATGAGCTCTCAAAGTTTTTCTCTGATTTAACACTGGAAGTCCCATTTTCTCGCTTGGAAACAGTTCCCAAAATATCTTTGTCCTCTAGTTCTCTCGTTTTCGTCTGGCCGGATGGCCGAGGAGAGAAAGTTAGGGAGTTGTTCTCGAGATGATTCTCTCATCTCACTAGGAAATGATGGAGAACAATTCTTTTACTTTTTTATTACTTTGAATGGGACTGAACCAGATAGGAAAAGAGTATTGCTCCCACGATAGTGCTGGACAAAGATGATCTACTAAGATAACAACTGTAATGGAATTTCAGTTTTTCCTGAAATTCTGTGGAAGATAGAAAAAGTGGTCTAGTAGGTAAAGAGAGCTATCGAAATTTCACACATTTTATCAGTTGGAAACTTTTTGTGACATTTCAGGTTAAAGAGTTACGGATAGCGGCCATACAAGCAGACACACTAGTTTCCTCGCATCTCTGTTTTTGTTGGAAACTATTTATAATGAATCAATCAAAATCTTTATTCTACAAATATCAAGTAATTTTCCGTTCAAGAAACTAGTCCTCCATCTCGGTGACAATGGAAATCGGATCGGGTCTCGTGTCCACATTGATTCCTCTCTTCAACATGAAAGCAGCGAATTCCTCTTCAGTGAACAACGTATACATCTTATCAGGGTCATTTCTATACTTCGCCACATCCGATTTCTCGTCGTAAATGATGAAAATAGGTCCCAGGTGGGCGTGGAGATACGGATGGGCGCCAACTTTCAAGAATTTATCAGGTATCTTGTCAGACATACAGAGGATTCCACCATGGGCGGCGACCATGGTGGTGAGGGCGACGACTGGAAAATTATGTAAAGTGCGGCCTTCTCAATTGAAAAAACTCACGACTGGGATAATCCTGAATTAAAACACAAATCAACACTCCATGCAAATAGGGCATTTCTCCTTTAGCCATCGCCTGTGCCCACGGGATTACTGTATCATAGACGACGCCTTTGTACTTGACCTTTTCCACCAAATAGTCACAGTCTCTCTCGATAAGCTTCTCGTTATCCAGACAATCCGTCATCCAAGATTCTTTGGCAATTATCACTCCACTATTTATCCAACACACCATATCCATTGTATCGATTTCCAAGATTCCATTGGAATCGGTTTTCACGATGCAGTGAGTTGTAGTGGGCAGTGCTTCGTGGGTCGTCTGGAATTTTCAGGGATTATTGAATCAGGATGTTCAGTTTTTGTGATTGGGAAAAAGTCATGGCCATTTAAAGCGGAGTTGATCAGAAACAGTTCTTCCAATTAACTATGATGCGGTTCTTAATCAAAATTGTCCGAAATTTAACCAGTACGGTTTAGAATCGTCCTTGAATCAGAACCAGAGTTGAGCGGAAGGCGGAAGGCGGAAAGCAGAAAACGGAAGGCAGAACGAAAAAAAGGCCAAAAAGCGGAAATGTAGTTTTTAGAAGAAGATTTTGGCTTGTTTTCAAGCTGATATACTCTAGGCGGAAGGCGGAAGGCGGAATTCTGCTCAACCCTGATTCAGAACCATTCAGAACTAAGACCGTTAGATCGACTTAGACCCCCCCTCTTTCTATTTGTACCCGTTCTGATCAGGGCGGTTCTGAAATCGGAAAACTATGGGTAGCCTGAAACTCACGATAGCCTGAAACTTCTTGATAAACTTCTCCGCCTGCTCATCATCCACATTCTCATTAATATAAATATGAAAAGAACTCGATGGGAACTCCTGGGGCACTCGAAGTCGGAACTTTTTGTTTCGATATTTCTTATAAATCTTCTCAACTTCTCCGAATCGTTCCGGATTCTCAGCAGTTTGTGTTGTCTGACTAGTTCTCCAATCTGGCGGAATCATCTGTTCGGGTGTTTTGTTTTTCGCGTTTAGGTATGTGCGGTCAGCTCCATTTTTGATGAGAATCTCCACGATTTCAGGAAATGCACGTTTCGTCGCCACGTGGAGCGGAGTGTTTCCGTTGGCTGAAAATGGCTGGTATACAAGTGTGCTCTATTGACAACTGCATTATAAATCTTCAAACCGTTCTATCTTTGAAAGTGCTAACCACATTGAAAAGTGGCCAACTAATGAAATGTAGAAAATTTCAAACTCAACATTTTGTTAGTTGTAAGTTTTCTCCTAGCGCATCTGGTTTTTGAGATAACCCAATCGAAACAAAACTTACGATTGTACACATTAATGTATGCTCCATTCTTCACTGCCTTCAATACATTCGTCGTGTTAATTTCATGTACGGCATCGACCAACGAGTTCTTCTGGTCTTGACGGTCCATGAAGAACTGATAATAATTTTCATTAATTTAATTAACTTTAATTATTGCCAACTCACCGAGTACCTCCATCGTTTCTCAAAGTCTGCTGGCTTGGCAAAATAATAAAGATACAAATTTTTGAAGAATTTTCTTCCAGTTTTAGTCAATCCAAATATCAGGATAAGACCGATAAGGATCAGAATGAAGATTGTGATGCAAATGAGAATCGGCACCAAGTAGTTCGACTCCTCTCTGAAATTATTAATGTTGTCAGGTTCTAATAAGAGAATTCCTCGAAGTGTGTTCTTTCAGACGATTCAAAAACTTGGCACTTGCTAAATCCTTTTCTGAGCAGAGTTATGACTCGTTTGACAAAGTTTGACGGCTCATAACTCGGATTACAGTAGGATTTAGTAAAATTTCATTATAGTTTTGGAATCTACGGGCTCAAAAGTATCAGGTGCACAAATTCTTAAGTAGTTTGAAAGAGGACACTTTGAGGAATTACCACATAAATGTTTCGGTTTCAAAAGGTCCGGCTGCGAAACCTCTCCCTCTCTCAAGAACTCACTCCGTCTGTTTCTCTTCCAGCCCAAGAATCTCATCATAATACTTCCGAAGTTCCTCGAAACTCAACGAAGCGGCTTGGAGATTGCCCTTCTGAGATGCGAAATCCGTATCAAGTTCTGCCAATTTCTGTACAATTTTCATCTGCTCCGCGATGTTACTATCCGTTGGAATCAGATCATCAATTTTGGGAAAGATTTCTGGGAATCCACGGACCTTTCTTCGCCGCCTCATCGAGGATCTTCCGCATTGTCAGCAGTGATTCGTCCTTGACACCAGCGGAGAACTTGTTGAGACTTTCGAGTTCTTCAAGCAGATTATCTACCATATCCTTCCGATCCTTCCAATTTTGCAACTTTTTTCAATTCGAGCATTCAATTGATCGGGGAATTTGGTAGAAGCCATCAGATCGTTTTTCATTGAAAATGCCTTTGCCATACCCCTCAACACGTACATTCCTCTTCCAAGACTTAGCAATGTTTCCTCTGGATTCTTCAGTTTTAGGACAGGACTATCTGAGATATTCTTCGTTTTCTCGTAGTTCGATTTGATGTTCTTCACGAATGATTCCGCCTAGAAATGTATTATTTTGTAAAAACATAGAGTTGACACAATTTTTGATTGCAAAGCCATTTTTCATTATCTTTCAACAATCTCAAACATTTCAAGTTCAAGTAGCGAAGTGGTGAGGAGGCGCTAATGAAATTTTGGTCAGCTGGGTGGCCGAGGAGGAGAAAGTTAGTCCCTCAGAATTTCAATTTCTTGAAACTTAGGATTATCTTTTTACTTAGTTACTTACTTAGCTCTAGCTTTTTGTTCGCCCGACACAGTATTCATACAAAAATCGTATATCATCGTTCACGACACACTGCCACGTGGCTTTAATGCCGTATCTCAGTTTTCTAATTGATATCATAATTGAAAATCCATAATAAAATACGCCATTACCGGCACGATGTCGTGAACCAATAGTACTGTGACTGTATTTCACGTTTGAGCACCTAACTAGAGTAATCGAAACAAGCCCATAATTCCCATTTCCCACCTATACTAACCTTAAACACGTTTTTTCTCATCCGCGAAAACTCCTGAAGAACATTCGACACGTGCGAAGAGCTCGACAATTTTACCAGCGATTTGACATGCTTCAAGAACCCAACGATCTTCACCAACTCTTGTGGTTTGAGACCAGTCTTCACCAAATCGCGAGTACACTGTTTGAACTTCGTGAAGCTAGAGATTCCATCTTTTGTTTCAGTTATAGGGACAGTTTTATCTTTGTACTTCTCTGCGAAAGAACTTTGTTCGCCGAGGAATGCAGTCAGAGATGTCTCTAGTTTCTTCAAGTCGACAATCATGTCACTGACCGTCGGAAACCTCTGCTGCTCTATTATCTCATCTGCAGTAATCGTGTCATTGGCTTGAATCTGATCCAACTCTTTAAATAGTTGTTTCCTCCATTCGACTTCTAGAGTAGTATTGAACATTCCTTGTAGCTGTTTGACTCGAGAGTCTATAACTAGAACTTCCTCTATAAACTTTTTGACCAATTGTAAATTCTGAGGAAGTTTCTCGCCACACTTTTGTGCTTCGTATTCATTCAAAGAGTCTTTTAGAAGTTTTTCTCCTTTTGGTCCACCATCATATGCCTCGATATCTTTCATCACTTCTGACATCTTCCCAGCAATCGCCTCATTCTCCTTGAATCCGACTGCAAATGCCTCCCAACTATCCTCGACAGTCTTCATCATTTCTCCAAACTTGAAGAATCCAGCGAGTTCTTTTCGTAGCACCTCGACATTGCTTCCTTTAGCCACCTTCTGCAGAAACCATTCGTTATTCAAGTCATCTGCCACTTTCGTCATATCCTTCCTCTCCGGGAACCCAATTGTCAACTTGATTTCTTGTTTTCTATAAGTCAGAAGCATCTTTTTCAGATTCGAAACGACGAGATCGAACGGTTCGCCAGCTTTCTCCGAGGTATCCGACGGATCTCTCCATATTCCATTCATATGGCCGAAAATTGTCTGCAGTTGAGTCAAATTAGAAGAGCCTGAGGATGTATGGAATTCCGCACTGCTCATCATTGCGAAAATTGAAGAAAATTTTAGACTCAACGACGGGAAGCCCTGGAGCAGTTTGTTGAGCCCATCCAGTTTTGTGAATAGCTGTTTTGTATTGTCGGTCTCGCTTCGCCATGTAGCCATCGCAGTGTCATATTTCAACGTGATCCAATTTGTGATAACGTCAGTTGTCTGATTTATACATACTTCCACATCATTTTGTTTGTCGTAGATCAAATCAAAAAAGTTTTGAATCTCGCCATCTCCAGTTGAAGTATTGAAACTTTTCGCAGACTCCGGATCATCTTCCAGAGATCCACTCAACTGTTCCACCCATTCTCTAGCATCTTCCAATTTCTCCCAATCAATATTTTTATTCGTCTTCAATTTTTCAATCTTATCCATTAACTGAGTCATCGCAGCGACCAATTTTTCCGGATTGAAGCTGAGAAGTGTCGAGAAAACGGTGGCATCCGCTTTGAGTAGCTCAACAATCACGTCTCGGACCCTCACATTTCTTCGGAGACCCTCGGCTTGTAGAGTGATTGCATTTGTGATGCGGGTGATGGTGGCGAGCTCATCGTAGACCACTTCTAGATCAGATTCTGGAAGAAAGGAGGGAGTCGGTTTGGAATTTCATGAAGGATTAGAGCGGGTTGTTCGCAGTTTGGGCGAGCTAATTTTTTCCCAGAACTGGTATAAAAAAACCGAATAAAAGAAGATTGAACGTTATATTTGAGCCATTAGAGCTGGATTTGACGGTTCCGATTCGTACCAGTTCTGATTTGTACCAGTTTAGCTGCAGCTCAAAATACTATGAATCCAAGTAATAAGACTGATTTTCGTCAATTCTCCTCCATAGAGCGCGTTTGTTGAGGTGATGGAAGAGCACATTTAACGAGTATCTCATCCAGATTCACTTGTGAATAGGCAATGTTCACAGCCATGGTACAATTGCATAATTATCCGCTCTTGCTAGTTTATCTAAGAAGAGAGCAATCACACACACACACACGGAATTACGATTGAGCAAATGCGCTCTGCTAAGTAATGCGACCGTTGGGGTTACGGTACAAAGCCTTAACTCTGCAAACAAACATATTTGGTGTACTTTTTAGTACGGCACGCTTCTTACAATTGCGCTCTACCGAAACCGAAGAAAACTCTGTGCAAAATTGAGAGACGCAGAGAAAAAGAGACATTTTTCAAGAGGATTTCGGTGGAGCGCTGTTGTAAAAACAGTGCCGAGCTAATAGAGCGCCATCCAGTCTTTCCAAACCTATTCTGCCTTCGTATCCTCATGTCCCTCGACCCCCCAAACTCACTCGGATTCCCGGTTCCTAAACACGTGGTCAGTGTCAAGAGAGTGACGATGACGTGGCAACGCATTTCTTCTGTTTGATGCTTATGCTGTTTTGTGTTGAATATTTGTAACAGTCAAACAAAACAATACTGGAAAAAGAATTGTATCGACTATTCAGAAAGAAGATAAAACGATAACTTACAAAGTATGCAGGACTGAAGAATGAGAAGAAATTTCAAATTTGACCTTTGAAACTTTTTCTAAAAACTGGAAAATAAAAATAAACCAGGCCACGTGGGATATTGATCGCGTGTCTATTAACAAGAATAAAAATTCATTCCCATCTTTGATCCACGACTTTATTCAACGCATAAATTCGGAAAACAAGATTTCGTGAGTTTTTCGATTCCCCGTTCTGTCACCCTGAAGGAAATTTGAATTTTTTTTTAAATAATTTCAGTGTCCAGCATATCAAAAAAGAAGACAGTATCAAATGCACTTGCTGAAGTTCTTTTCTGCTGTTTTTGTGTGTTTTGGACCACAATTTGGGACTGCTGCGCCAGGTTAGTGATGGGGTTGGGGTGATGGAAGCCATGAGTTTTTCGCTACTTTTAGAACGTGATTATCTTGAAAAAAGATAACGCTGTGCAGAAACACTAAACTATTGAAATAAAGAGCTTAAAATTTGCTACATTTCATTAGTTGACTACTTTTGGATAGCGGTAAAACTAACGGTGAAACAAGCGCTTGAAAATTTGAAACAGCGCAGTATAACGACACTTTGCAAAAAGTGGAAATATCTCGGTATCCTTAAAAGATAAGAAATAACCGTCAACATAAAAGTTAGAGCTCTTAAAATTTCACATATTTTGTCTGTTGAAAGTTTTTCGGTAACTCCCTGCGTTCGAGAGATACGGCCGCTTAAACTTGGTGCACTTCGCGCACTTCGAGCACTTCGATCAAGAGAGTGCACAGAGAAGCAGACACTCCAGTTTCTATGCTCTCTCTTTTCCTTTCACTCTCTTTCTCTACCGCTTAAAAACCAACTTTTTTGCAGCCAACTCTTCCCTATCGCTCATCTACAATGATCTCTCCATCATCGGTCGTGTCATTAATGCCATCGCTCTCCAAGCAGGATCCAAAGATCTCAAGGCTCGCAAAGTGATCACAGAATTTCTAAAGGTTCACATGAAAAGTTTTGAGCAGTTGATAGCAATGGATCCGAAAAAGATGATGGATGATCTGGATGTTTTATTTGACACAAGCTCAATAGTGTTCGAAGGGGATGCAATGACCATGGACGATTTCGATAAAATTCAAGTGTTCAACGATGCTCTTAGTTTCCGCTTCTACCTGAAACTGCCTAAAAATGTAGGTGATTTAGTAGACGAATTCATAACTGAAACCTATCGAAACAAACGGTTGCTTTGTGACAAGACCACCGTGAAAACAATATTGGATTTTGGGAAGGCTATGACCGATAGTAAGATCGACGACTTGAACACAATTCGAGCCATTAGAGACAACTCGGCAGCTGTGGGGACTTGTATAAAATCGCTTGGTGATTCCGGAGTCATACTTAGCACTACTAGGGAGACTTATTTATCACTGTGGGGTCTCGCTGATTATCGAACAACTCTCGATATAGTCAGTGAGGACACTTTGCCAATGATCGCTTTCCGAAAGTCTATTGATGTTGTGAAGGGATATATGTCAAGGGCGAAAACGAGCTGGAAGAATCAACGTCTCTTGGGTAGAGTTGAGAACATTATATTTCTCACAAGGAATATATCCGATCACGAGAATGACCCGAAACCTGAGTTATGTGCTGGATTCGTTGAAGTGGATGACACGACGAAGGTTTTGGAAGACGTGAGGAGTCCATGGTTCCAGAAGGAGATTTCAAAGGGAAAAAGTACGAAAGACCTGGAGAAAGCACTCGAACCATTTGGGAAGTTTGCGAAGAAACTGCGGAATTTCAAGAAAAGTTGGGATGAGTTCTATGGGAGCATTATGCGAGAACAAAGTTTTCTGAATGGTATTAAAAATTCCTTAAAGAGCTTAGAGGTGTTTACCAGTCTAGACGATCAAGTGACCTACCTCACAAAGGCATCTGAAAACTATGGAAACATTTGGGCTAAAAATATCAAAACGTTTAATGTCTCTCATCTCAAAGAATTTGACGGTGAAGCCTCAATGCTGCTCACTGCTCTGGGGCACGCGGACAAAATCGAGTACTGGTGCAATAAAGCTCGCGAGCAATATGACTTTATCACACTGGCACATGTTTTCAAAACTATCGGAAACTTGGATTTGACCGAATCGGATATGAAGGCACTCCGGGAGAAGGTTAACGGTACTGAACATTATGATGTTTTGAGTGAATTCTTACAAGATTTTCCCACTTTTTCTTTCTATCACGAAAGTTTTCAAGACGCTCATAATGAAATTGTGCTGGATGGTAATTTTTCGAAAACTATCGAAGACTATGTGGATGCGATGAGGAATACATTGGCAAGTAACGCTCTCCAATCCACCAAGAAACAATTCGATCCGGAATATTTCGCCAATATTCTGGAATTTTTGATGTCTTTGTTCCCGTTTTCGGATAAGGAGAAGAAGAAAGAATCGCTAATTTTCTTTGAGGGCTTTGAAAAACTGAAGACTAACTTTTCAAAATTGGAGGAGTTCGTGAAGACGTTGGGATCGAAAAATTCAGAATTGATTCTCAATTTTAAGAACGCTACAAGATTATCACAGACTTATGGCCGCGGAGTCCACGTGTTTCGAGATATTTCTGAAACATACAAACGGAGAAAAGCGTTGATGGATTTGTTGTCATATGATGATGGAGTTGCGAATCTTATAATCGAAAATAATCACAATATTCCTGCGAGGTAGGTCAAGTAGATCTGGACTCAATTCCGTCTAATTTTCAGAGAATTCCTAATGGAGTCGGATATAAAGAAGGAGATGGAGAAGTTAATCAAAGAACTGGAAGCCCTTGAGAACTCGGTGAAACCATTCGTCTCAAAAGATTTCGAAACTCTCCGACAAGCACTGAACACGGCTGTCAACGTGACTGGCTTACAGGGATTCGAGTATGGATTTCGGGATATTATGGAACAGTTGGCGGTATATGGTCAAACAATTTATACTGGACCTCCGTTGCCTGAAGAAAGTGTCAAATTTGCTCTTGAGCACTCTCGAAAATTTGCTGATTTGGGATTGGATTTCTCGTCTCACACGGGAGATTTACTGGCGGCTTCTCTGAGTTTTGATAATATCCGAGAGGAGTTTAATACGATGTTTGAGCTGAATCCTCCGGTGCCTGAGAAGAAGTGAGTTGATACATCTGGAAATCCGGATACACAGATTTCTCTTTTCAGTATCAAAGATGCGTGGCTTATCGTTATAATCATCTCGATCTGTGTCTTCCTTCTCCTTGTGATAGCTGCTATTTTGATCTACGGATTGACCGAAAGGGGACGGAATCAATATAAAAATTTGTATCTGTTCTATTTCGGAAAACCAGAGGATTTCGAAAAACGATGGCGATATTCAGTGAGTTACGACTTACTTGCTTTCTTGAAAACTACGTTTTCAGCTATTCATGGATCGTAAAGATGGAAGAAATGCTCTGATGGATGCCACTAGAGAGATCAACGCCCTAAATGTGAAGAAGGAAGCAAAACGTGGAGCTTACATCAATGTGTTTACAGGTGAGGGATGTTTTCAGATTCTGAAAACCTCAACGCATTATTTTTCCAGAATTCGGCAACACGCCCCTTCATTTGTCAACTAAACAAGGCTACCCGGAAATCGTGGAAGTTCTCATCAAGAATGGAGCTGACCGGTCCCTTTTGAACTATCAGAATCGGACACCCGAACAAATGATCCCGGAGAATTATCAGGAAACACAGCCAGAAAAAGTGGAGAAATATAAGAAAATCGAGGCCATCTACACCAAGTATCGAAATAAGAAGTTCCGAAAACGAGTGCCTGAAAAGTTCCCGTCAAGCTCATTCCATATTTATGTTGACGAAATGACAGATATCGATTTATCTAACTCTTTTATGAGCCAGTTCAAGTCTATTGTGAGTTCACTTGAGACCTGTTCCTCCATGATTTTCGTTTTCAGGCCAATCTTTCGTTAATTACCGCTACAACTCATGCCATCGTGAAAACTGATTCGGATAGTATCCTTGAAATTGACGGTTTCGAATACTTGACATGGATAATGAATGGAGTGATTATAGTGAAGGAGTCCTGGATGACAGACTGTCTGAAGAATCCGAAACTCATTGAGAAAGATTCGGAATATCTGGTTGAGAAGGTCAGGTACAAGGGTACTGTATACGAGACAGTACTCGCATGGTCGAAAGCAATGGCTAAAGGAGAAATGCCTTATTTGTTTGGAGTTTACGTTTGTCTTGTGATGAAGGAACAGAAGAATGGTAAGTGTTTTTGCTTTTCACAGTATATGGGTTATGACGTTCAATGAATCCAGTAATATAATTTTTTCAGTATTCCACATCACGTCGATTGTCAATGCTCAAGGAGGAACAATGTGTAAAGACTTCCCCGAAAAACAACATTATAACATTGGATCCCATCCATATCTCCATGCACATCTCGGACCACTATTTCTCATTACTGATGGATCGGTACTGTAGCAGTTATTCTATTAATCTAATTTTGAATTCATTTTTCAGACTGACCTCACCCTCTATAGAAATGATCCGGATAAGATGTACACGGTGTTTACCGAGAAGGAATTTGTGCACTTCTTGTTGAAACGAGAGATCAATAGGGATTCTAAACCGAATCCGATTCCGGTGGCGAAAGAAGAAGAGGAATGATTGATTACTTGAATGATCTATAAATGAATGAATAAATGTGTTGTAATTGGCAAAACATGTTGAAAATAGAAATTGATGCAGCTCTCTGATCAGAACTATTCGGAATAAAACTGGTACGGATCGAAACTATTCGCCTAATGACCATCTGAATCAGAGTCGACTTTACGATGGTTGATACGTACCAGAGTTGCGCGGAAGAGATTTTTTCTAAAACGGAAATAGAAAGTGGGAAGTCGGAATTCCGCGCAACTCAAGTACGTAACAGTTCTAACCGGTTCTAAATCGAAGGGGAGCCCCTCTAAATTTCTGAGGAGTGATGAGAAACTGATGTGAATAGAAGATGTGAGGCTGTGAGTAAAGTCCCTAAACTTTGAAAAGTTTGAAGCTTCATATCTCGGCTGCTCTCACAGATAAAAACATTGTTCCAATTAATGAAATTTTAATGAATATCGAATAATTTTTTGTTAGTAAGCAACTTTTTGATATTTCTTATGCAAACCGAGATATACCGTTTTAATGGGTTTTTAGGTATTTCCTTTTTTGCAGGTATATTTGAAAGTATGAGAAAGAAAATATTTATCATTTCGCGTGAGTAAAATTATATATTTTAAATTAAATAAACCAGGGCGGTCTCCACGTGCTATCGATTGCTTATCTCAAGGCCAAATCTTCCAAAATCTTCATTCCCCTCTATTTCAATCGATCGATTTATTATCGACTTTTCAACGTCTTCGAATACTACATTCTCGCAGAAAACTTGGTGAAAAAGATTTCGTGAGTTGCATTCCCAGAAAGGGTTTCTCTAAAAAAATTCAAATGTTTTCAGTGTCCAGCATATCAAAAAAGACGAAAGTATCGAATGCACCTACTGAAATTCTTTCTTCCCGTTTTTGTGTGTTTTGGGCCGCTTTTTGTGAGAGTTGAGACAGGTTAGTGATGGGGTTGAAGGGAGATAATAGAGTAAAGTGGCATTTATCTAAAAATTCAGAAAAGATAGAGGCGTTTAGTCAACTGAGAGGATGTAGCTCTTGAAATGTTGCGCATTTCTTGTGTTGAAAGTTTTTCAGTACCTCTTTCCGTTCACGGGATACGGTCGCTTGAACTTCGCGCACTTCGATCAAGAGAGAGCACAGAGAAGCAGACACTCTAGCTTCTCTGCGCCCTCTCTTCCTCCCTCTCTCTATCACTTCAAAACCAACTTTTTGCAGGCAACTCTTCCCTATCGCTCATCTACAATGATCTCTCTATCGTTGCTCGTATCACCAATGCGATTTCTCTCCAGAAAAGATCCATCGAAAAAGATGTCAAGGCTCGCAAAGTGATCACAGAACTTCTAAAGGCTCACCCTGAAAGTTTCGATGAGTTGATGGCAATGGATCCGAAAAAATTGATGAATGAGCTGCAAACTGTTTTCGATATAAGCTCCCAAATAGCCAAGGGAAGTGTGAAAACTGGACCGGAATGGAAAGCAATTGAACATTTCAACGAGGGTCTTGGATATGCGATGAATACGGACTTGTCAACAGATGTGCCGGGATTGATGAAGAATCTGACAAGCAGCTCATTCCGAGATGCATTGATGATTTGTGACATGAAGACCGTTCAAGTAGTAATTAATTTCTACAAAGCTATGAATAGTTCTTCGAGCAACGATTTGAATAAGATTCGTGCTTTGAAAGAAAAACGGAAGGAGGTCATGAAATGTCTGGATTCAATTGCTGACTACAAAACGACAGTGGATCCAACGGTGCATAACATTTATGAATTCAAACTGATCGTAGGAGCCCGCGATTTCTGTAATGATTATAACGAACAGTTTTCGGATTTCACTAATTTCCATGAGAATATAATACTCCTGAAGAGCCTTGCAACAAAGGCCAAAAAGATTTGGAAGAGGCCCCGCCTTTACGAGAGAGTTTCTAGGATGGGAAAGCTTCTGGAGACTATATCCGATCATGATAACGAGCCGAAACCGGATTTGTGTGCTGGATTCCTTGGAGTGGATGACACGACGAAGGTTTTGGAAGACGTGAGGAGTCCATGGTTCCAGAAGGAGATCGCGAAGGGGAGAAGTACGAAAGACCTGGAGAAAGCACTCGAACCATTCGGGAAGTTTGCGAAGAAGCTGGGAGAATTCAAGTCAATTTGGTTGAAGTTCAATGAAGCCATCCGACAAGAAGGAGTGTTTGCAGAGGAAATGAGCGACTTGTTGGTTGGGATTGAGAAGTATTCTGATTTGGAAAATGCCGAAACGTTTTTGGACAACGCGGCTACCAGTTATAAGAAGACATGGCACGACTCAAACCCCAAGCCATTTGATGCTAAGCCACTTGGTGCGTTTGACAGAAAACTCGGAACGGTAAGCCATATATTATCATTGGCGGGGAGGATTGAAAAGTTGTGTCGGCAACTGGTATCTGAGTACGATTTTACCACACTGGCACACGTTCTGAATGATATCGAGAAGTTGGACTTGTCGAAATCCGAGATAAATGATCTGCAGAAGATGATTACTGGTGTGAAACATTACGATTCCTTGCATGACTTCTTCAAAAACTTTCTTGTTTTTTATAAATATCAAAGTGATTTGAACAAATCGCATGGCAACCTGGGTCAAGATTTCACCACAATTGTAGCCGATGGTACAGCATTTATAAAGAATTCCACGTTTTCTCAGAATCTGAATGCTCGAAGTTATAACACCACGAAGTTCGATGAAGCTCTACAGTTCTTTAGGAAGGTGTTGAAATTCGATGATGTTATGATGAGGAAAGAAGCGAAGGAACACTTTGAGACATTCGACAAGTTGAAAAACGACTATTTGAAATTGGAGGAGTTTGTGAAAAGTCTGGGATCGACGAGCTCCGCGTTGATAGGCGACTTTCGAAATGCTTCGATGCTAGCACAGACTTATGGTCGAGGAGTTCACGTGTTTCGGGATATATCGGAAGCTTATGTACAGAGGGAAGCGATCTACAGTTCGATGGGTTATGATGAATCAGTCAATGATTTCATAGATCAAATCAAAGGACACGATCATTTGAGGTGAGTTGAAAACACCATAAAACTTCACATTTAATTTTCTTTTCAGCAAGTTTTGGGGATCATACAATAGAATTACGAAAATGGAAAAGCTAATAGATGAACTGCAAACCCTTGAGCAATCGGTGGAACCATTCGTCTCAAAAGATTTCGAAACTCTCCGAAAAGCTCTGAACACGGCTGTCAACGTGACTGGCTTACAGGGATTCGAGTATGGATTTCGGGATATTCTGGACCAATTATCGGTACCCAATCTATTAAACAAGGCCGTTCGGGATAATGCTATCGAGAACTCGAAAAAATTGGCTGACTTGGATCTGGATTTTTCGTCTCACAAGGGAGATTTACTGGCCGCTTCGATGAGTTTTGATAATATCCGAGATGAATTTAACACTATGTTTGGGTTAAATCCGAAGAATGAGAAGAAGACGTGAGTTGGGACATCTGGATATCTGGACACACATAACTTCTATTTTCAGTGTCAAAAATGAGTGGCTTGTAGTTGTAATCATCTCGATCTGTGTCTTCCTTCTCCTTGTGATAGCTGTTCTTTTGATCTACGGATTGACCGAAAGGGGACGGAACCAATATAAAAACTTGTATCTGTTCTATTTTGGGAAACCAGAAGATTTCGAAAAACGGTGGAGGTACTCGGTGAGTTAAGACTTATGGGCGGAGCTTTCTAAAAATGTGTTTTCAGCTATTCCTGGATCGTAAGGATGGAAAGAATGCTCTGATGGATGCGACTCGAGAGATTCATGCGATCAATGTGGAGAAGGAAGCAAAACGTGGAGCAGTTATCGATTTTTACAATGGTTAGCACTAGAAAGAAAGACCCACATATAACTTTTATAACCATTTTTTCTCAGAATTCGGCAACACCGCTCTCCACTTGTCAACTAAACAAGGCTACCCGGAAATCGTGGAAGTTCTCATCAAGAATGGAGCTGATCGGTCACTCCTGAACTATCAAAACAGGACACCCGAACAGATGATACCGGAGAATTACCAGGAGACATACCCGGAAAAAGTGGAGAAGTATAAGAAAATCGAGGCGATTTATAGCAAGTATCGAAACAGGAAGTTTCGAAAACGAGTGCCTGAAGTGTTCCCGTCAAGCTCATTCCATATTTATGCTGAGGACAAGGCGGATATCGATTTGACTAACTCGTTTATGGCGAAGTTCAAGGCTATTGTGAGTTGATTGGGGTTCATTTGCTCCGTTTTCCACCACATAAATATAACCTCTTTTTTCAGGTCACCCCCACTCTTATCCCCGCGACAACTCATGCCATCGTGAAAACCAATTCGGATGGAGTCCTGGAAATTGACGGTTTCGAATACTTGACATGGATAATGAATGGAGTGATTATAGTGAAAGAATCTTGGATGACTGATTGTCTGAAGAATCCGAAACTCATCGAGAAAGATTCAAAATACTTGGTAGAGAAAGTCAGATTCAAAGATGTTGAATATGATACAGTAACCCAATGGTCGAAAGCTATGGCTAAAGGAGAAATGCCCTACTTGTACGGTGTCTACGTTTGTATTGTGATGAAGGAACAGAAGAATGGTAAGTTTAGTTGGTAGTATTTCACATGCAATAATATATTTTCAGTCTTCTACATTGCCTCTATTGTGAATGCTCACGGTGGTACAATGTGTGAAGGTTTCCCTATGAAAGTGGACTATAACATTGGATCCCACCCATATAATCATGCACATCTCGGACCACTATTTGTTATTTCTGATGGATCGGTACGCCCGTGGTTGTTATTCTTGTATCATTTTTTACATTCAGACGGACCTCACCCTCTTTAAAAACGATCCGGATAAGATGTACACAATCATTACGGAGGATGAGTTTGTGCACTTCCTGTTGAAAAGAGAGATCAATAGAGACACGAAGTTGGATCCTATTCAGGCCACGAAGGAATCCGATGATTGATGAACTACTTGATTGGAATTGAATGAATGGAATTGTGTTTTAGATGTTTGTTGTTCTTGAAGTAATATCAGACGGGACAGTACTCAAATTCAAAGATGTTCCGGGTTTAGAAAATTTGTGGGGTTTAAGGATCTTTTACAGATTTATCTCCTTTGTAGTTTTTGAATAATACTACCCTCATCTTTGGGTCGTTATCCTCTCTCATGAATGGGTACGGCCCCGAATTAGAACCACCCGTATCTGAAGCAAAATTTGAACCTGCCGAATTAGAACCAGAGCCGGATCAGAACTGGTACTTTTAATCAAAACCGATCAAGAGACGGTTCTTTGTTATATGTATTTAAGCCAATGAACCAAGAGTTGGCAGTTCTGTACCAGTCCTGATTCGGACAGCAACTGTAAATGTACATCGAAACATGGGAATGGAAGATAATGCACCACATGCTTGTCCCTCCGCGTTTGAAAATCTTGCTTACCGCACCCTTTCTCGAGTTTCGGTGAGCATAGACTCCCAGTTAATCACCCGGAAATTGCTTTTAAAGAATGTTCACCTTTCCAAAATTCTACGAAATGCGCGCAGCTTAGGTCCTAAGAGAGTAGATACTAATACTCTTCCCTAATAAACAATCCCCCATTTGCACCTGCCTCTCATCGAGTAGTTCCTATCCGACTCTCCGGCAAAGGGAGCATCTGGCGACCCCCCCCCCTCTCTTTCTCTTTCTTCGCAACACTTTCCTAACGTAGTCCATCAATGAACACAAGCAAGTACATATTGCAAAGAAACAACTATCTGTTGCCACATTAAAAAGAATAGGGGATGTCGTGCTGTCTGAATCTCTCGGCATCTCCTTGTCCCTATTTCTTTCCTGTGAACAACGGTTGTGATACTTTGATTGTTTTCTTTTTGCGTTGGACGGTTTTTGATTGGAAAAAACAGTAAAAAGCTTTTATCAATTACTGAGACTATATTGAGAGAATTTATTTGATAACTAATATTGCAATTACCGTTAACTACGCTGATATTAAAGAAGTCTCTGCATTTTTCAGAAAATTCTGCCAGACTTGAGAAAAATGACGGAACCAGGATTAGAATCGGATAACGGAGACAACAGGTAAGTGTTTCCTGGATTTCTCTTGTAAAACTATGTACTGCTTTATCCTTCTTTCACGAGCATTTTACCTAAATCGATGGATTCAATATTTCTTTTGAGCAAAATCTATACTGAAAAAGCTCGATACAATAAAATCACATCAAATTGTTCGATATTCATACCTAACTTGTGTGTAAAGCGCATTTTAGTGAAATAAATCAACTTAAAAAACGACCAATCGCCCTGAGTTTTATTACAAGAAGAAGAGTAAATTTTGTTTTTATGTCATGTGGGGATCTCAGTTCCGATTCTGTCTGATGCAGTCCTGTTTTGGGGGCGGAGCCTGAGTTTTTTGAAATTCGAAGACCGCACACGTCGAGTACTGCTTTTTTGTTTAGACCATAAACTTCCAATTTCCGGAGTTCTAAACTTATTTTGGTCGATCCACATTGGATTTTACCATCCGTCTTCCTTTAAGCCATCTAAACATGTTCAGAACCACAATCACCAAACCGGAAGAGGCATCAAGTATTGGAGCTCCGTCAGATAGTTCCGAAAGAGAAATTATAAGAACACGATCATCGTGTAGGAAGGGAGCTTCCCATACTTCTGATCATATTTCTCACCGCCGTCTAACCACTGAAGACGTTCCGGTAGAGGAGAATCCGAAAGTAAATAGAAAACCTTTGAGAAGGAAACAAAAATTGGCTGTAACCAGTGTCCAAGAATTGAGAAGAAGCGAAAGATTGGGAGGTTTGAAAATGAGCGAGAAGGAGAAAGAGTAAGCTCACACTACAGTATCTTGGTGCAAAACTTCGGCGCCGCCACAGGGGTGCGAGAAGTAAGGTCCGCAACGAAAAGTTTTGAATTTACCGAGCGAGTCGCAATGCGTGTGCGTCGTGTTTTTCATTGAAAGATACGACAAACACACGCTAAATTTGAACTTGGCACTCAGCCAAGTCTGTTTTTGGCACCGTGCCAACCGCCGAGCGACGAAGCGCGTTTAAGCCACCTTGCGTCGCGCACCCCTGTGCGCCGCGACAATTCACAACTCCGACATTTCGCAACTTTTTCTTTGATTTGGCTGTTTTCGAATGTGTTCCCAGGCACTTTGTTACACTAAACATTTTCAATTGACACAAATATGCAAATGCCGTGTGGTTGCAAAACGGCACGGTTGCGAAACGTCGTAGTTGTGAATTGTCGCGGAGCCAAAACTTCCTAACAATAACCATTTCAGATCTTCTCTCCCACTATCTGTCTCCAATTTATCTGAATCTGATTCAAGTGATACTCCAGGACTATCTTCACCTCCGACAAAGAGAAAAAATGAAGCTAGAGGTCCAAAATCAACATCTTCTAGTCCTGACCCAGAAGCTGTAAGTTCAGATTTTCAAGCAGCATTTCACAAAGAGAATCTCAAAAACATATAGCTTTTTTTTACATGAATCGACTCAGAATTTTGGGGAGAAGAGACAATACTCTAGGGGTGTCTCTGAAAATTAGCCAAAAAAAACTCCTCTCTTTTCCCATTAAGTATTTTCAGGAGGTCATTTCATCAATAAAATATTACTGCATCGAATGTGAAAAAACCTTCGGCTGTATGTCTGGTAAGATTGAAACAATATTTTATAATTTTACCATATGAGTTTTAGATCTAATGCAACACACAACGATTCATTCAGGCGGTTCAGAATCCCCTGAAATCGACGACAGTGTCATTGACAATGACTTTTTGGGCGGAACGTAAGTTATTTCACCTTTTTAAAGGTGAAAGCTTAAAAGCTTTCTTTCCTCAACAAGACTAATTTTCAGATCTAGCCCCATTTTTGGAAATGATATTGACCTTCCAACAGGAATGGAATTTCAACCATCGACGTCTTTAAAGAGAGCTGAGAGTCCAAGAGTGATATCTCCAGTCAACATCTCATCCAGTGCCCAGTTGGATGATTCCCAACTGTCTGACAACTCCAAGAACACCGGAGCCGTCACAATCGACGTTCAAGCCCCAACCTTGTCGACTGGACCATCAACCTCATCCCAGACATCAAACAAGAGACCGGTGAAAATTCGTTCTCGTGAGAAGTCCAAATCTAAAGAGGTTTATTATCAAGTAGTTAACAACGCCACTCAATTTTTGCTAAATTCGACGAACGACAATATTAGTATCAGAGAGTACTATCGCCAGATGGCGGAGAAGTATTCTAATCAACCTAATGAAGAAGAAGATACCCGACCAGTCTCTCCGGATGTTGTCGATAGCAGGGAAGATGAAGTCAGAGATACGGTAAGTCTAGATACTTAGTTGTCAAGAACTCCCAGTTTAAGTTCTCTTTGTTATCCTTAGTTATAGTTTCAAAACATCCTCAGCCAAAGACTTTTTTGCAGAATGTTCACAAGGAACCAGTCAGTAACTATGATCCTATTGACCGCGAGGACACAAACAACGGCGATGGACACCGAAGTGTCAATCAAGACGTCAGAGATTCTGAGTACCGTGATGACTTTGATTGCGATGATGATCAGGGAAACTCTAGATCTTCTGCAGTCGTAAATGGAGATAAAGACGTTGATGATCTCTTCGAAAGCACAAACAAGGCCGATATGGATTTAGAAAAAGATTCTCCAGATGACAATGATTATGGAAAAGAGCCATCTTCACCTTCAGGAAGTTTTAGTCACAGTCATAGACAAAATTCTTCCGGATTGGCCGAAAGAAACAACTCTCCAGAACCAAAACGTGTTAAAGCGATTTGCTTGTTGGTTGTCATCCAGGAAGCTCTGAAATCATTGAAATCGAAAAAGTTGGAAAGTGTTATGGAGATTATTGACAGCGCGGCGGATCGATGTCGAAATTATCACGTAAGTCTTCAACAAACTATGTTTTTAAAGTCTATATCACAACTGCTTTTTCAGTACATTTCTCTCAAAAAAGTGGAGGAATCATTGTACGAATTCTCTCGATCGATCAAAGATGAGGCGAGAAGAAGTGTGGTGCTTGGAGATCAATTCACACTCAAAAATGCTAAAAATGTATCGGAGAGAATTCTCGATTTCCTCGACTCTCCGTACTTTGAAGTTCTCAAGATGGCTTCACATGATTTCCATAATGACGTGAGTATCTTTTTATTTTTGACCTGGGACGTTTTAGAATCGTGATACTATGTATTTCGTAACTGCAATATCTTTTTTTAGGAACGATTAAAGGCAGTACTGTTTTTTTTGTATTGACCCCTGAAAATACCGTTCCAGTTTAAAAGTATTCCAAGTAAAAGTAGTTAAAATGTTGTTTTTATTTTCCAGGAAATTCCGGATGACATCTTCCTGGAAGCCGCCACTAAGCTGGTCAGAGAGTGCACACCGACAGAGGTTCTCCAAGATCTGGAAGCTCGAAGTGATTCCTCTTAATGTCTGACCGTGTTTATCCCACTCTGGATCAAAACTTTTTTGTCTAAGTTGTCATCTAAAAGATTTTGCCAGTTCTACTGTTACTCAAGCTCTCTTTAAGATAGTACAATCCTTTTCAGCTTATTGATATCATCCTTACGTTATCTCATCGTTACATTCCTTTCGTTTTTTTGTGTTTTGCTGATCTGTGCTAATGTATATGTTTCATTATAATTATTTGACCTACTATATTTATCAGTTCATGTCAGTTTTCTGAGACATTCTCCAAGATGTACTACTCCAAAATGATTACTCTTAATGTCCGACCGTCTCGATCCTAATCTGGATCAAAACTTTTTTGTTTAAATTGTCTGGTGGGTGGCTCTGCCAGTTCTCCCCATGTTACATATTCGTTACATTCCTTTCGTTTTCTGTTGATATGTCCAAATAAATGTGTTCTATTATTTGACCTACTATATTTATCAGTTGATATCAGCTCAACTTTTCTGATTTCATACCTAACCATTTTCCTTTTCTGCCTTGTCCTTTCCAAATCCCTCCCCACAATTCCAGAAAATGGCACCTAAAACCCGATCCAAAGACCCTGTCAAACCAATCCCCAAACCGCCAGTACCACAAATACAACCACCCAAACCACCAAGAAAACTATCAAGATACGAAGAAGAACGTCAATGGAGAACCTTTCCCAAGACAAATATGGTTTATACTCCTTCGCAAACTCGAAAATTTGTCAGTTTCATCGCCGACGTGGCGAGGAAGAATCTCGAGGAATTCTGTGCTGCTGGGGCTATCCGACTATTCAAGGAGAAGCAGAAGGGGAAAGAGAGATTCATTTCAATAAGTTCCTATCAGGGAAAGTGAGTTCTATTGCTTTTTAGAAAAATGCGCATCTAAGAAAACAAGTTTTTAGACTGAAAAGCTGTCTCCTCGATCGTGTTGATGACGTGGCTAGTGTTAGCGTCGAGGATATTGTGGTTGTTCTCTATGCACTGAAATGGCCAGTACATGAAGAGTTGGAGATGCAGTAAGTGATGAAGGGAAATCGGGTTTTGTGACATTTCAATCTAATTTTAGATTCGATGATTTTGGAGAGTATTGTCTAGATCACAACCGAGTTCTCACATGGTACTCCTCACGCAAAGCTGGGGGACTCGAAGCGGGTTCTAAGGATCAGGTAAGATGTTGGAGAGTGGGAATTGTGGGTGAAAAAGTTTGCAAGGTTTTATAAAATTGTATAAATACATCCATTCTTGGTGAACACATTCAATTTAAGCTTTAAATTTAAGCGACCCCTTTAATGTTAGTCTTGCGAGGATATCTTACGTAAGTATCTAGTTTACTAGATTATCATAGGTGAAGCAATGGAAACGATAGCCCATCGTGAAGCTCAATAATCTCAATGAATGCATTTGTGCTCTGGCCGGTTTTCAGCAAGACCGAACTTTTTTATTACCTCCACACGGTTCGCTTGTCGTTACTTGACAAACAGTCCAAGCGTATCTCTAGGAGAAGTCGGAACGCATAGAACGGCAGCAATTAGAACCAATTTCAAAACATTAACTTTCAAAGATTCATTTCTTACAGGCCCGCCACATCATAAAAAGCAAACTGAACATGAAAGCATATAGAGAAAACAAGCGAGATAGCAAGAACTCGAAAAAACCAAAGAAATCCGAGCAAGATGAACAGAAAGAAGATGAGAGTAGTGATGAAAATGAGTCCGATGATGACTATGATGACTATGATGGTGGAACTGGTGGTGACATGAATTATAGCGATAATGAGATGACGTCTGATGAGGAGAAAGAATCTTCTGGTGACGATGACGATATGATAGAAGAAGATAGCTATGGAGGCAATGGAGATGTTGAGGATTCAGAAGCTTCTGATGATGATGACGATATGATAGAAATTCAGAAGCTTCTCCTTCAGAAAATTTCGATCAAGGAGAGGTTGCACATGCCAGATCGAGCTCTCCAGATTCTGAAGTTTCTGACAATGATCAATCGATAATTGATTTTGATCGAGAAGACCAAATCCAAGGTTCTAACGATGATAGTGAAACTGTTCTACCTGTCAAGTCTTCTGCACGCGGAGTCGTCGAGAGTCAACAAGACTGTCACGGATTTTGCGAAATAAACAATTCTCCACTACCAACAGAGAATGGCAAAGTTAAAGCGATTTGCTTGCTGGTTGTCATCCAGGAAGCTCTGAAACAATTGAAATCGAAAAAGTTGGAAAGTGTTATGGATATGATTGACAACGCGGCGGATCGTTGTCAAAATATTCATGTAAGTCTTGAACTAACTATGTTTTGAAAGTCCACATCACTACTAATTTGTTTCAGTATATTTCTCTCAAAAAAGTGAAGAAATCATTGAATGAATTCTCTTTGTTGATAAAAGACAAAAGGAGAAGAAGTGTGATGTTTGGCGATCAATTCACACTCGAGAACGTTCGAAGTGTATTGAAAAGCATCCTCGGTTTCCTCGAATCTCAGTGCTTCAAATCACTCGAGAATTATGTGAAGGCTTCCGAGAAATTCCATAATTATGTGAGTTTTTATCTAATTTGATAACCGTGTGATCTGATTTCATATTTTTCAGGAGATTCCGGATGAAACCTTCCTGGAAGCCATAACGGAAGTGGTCAAACAGTCAATACCAGAAGCAATTCGATCTGCTTGATTCCTCTCAACGTCTGCCGGTGTTCACCAGTGTTAGATTATTCAGATAAATGTCCGCTCGTTTTGATCTCTTTGTTTCTATTTGCGCATCACAGTGTTTACAACTGTGCCCCATTGAAATTCTTGTCTCTGCGTCTCTTCATTTCCCACTCAATTTTCTTATTCGTTTCATATTTTTCATTCAACTCCGTCGCATGCACACAGCCAGTGTAATTGTAAAACAGTTGGCTGCAAATCTGTAAGAGACGTGTATTTTTCTGACACCTCTCAAATGTGATTTTCTCTAATAACAGCTATACGATCTCTTGAATTCCGTTGTTATATTTTGTTAATCTCAATAAATAAATTGGGCGTTATCTCAACTACAAGCTAAAAGTCGAAAATCTGCCAATATTTTCTCTGAATTCGCTGAGTATCGACTCATGGCAAAATTTATACCTAGCAGACGATACGCAGCTAAATAAAGAACTTTCGGATCCCTTACGAGATCCTTTTTCCAAAATTTATTCGAGACGGGGAGGCCGGGGTAACAATAAATACCACACAACTGTGATCACAACAAACTGAATTACGCGGTAAAAAAATCTAAGAAATCCTGTGCCTCACACCCCCCATCCGTCTCTCCGGGAAACCCAATGTGTTAAAAAATTGAGATTTGATAACAACTTCCAGCAGCCGACATCTCCCGGGTTCCGCGCCCCACTGTGCTCTACATGGAAAATGGGCGGAGCTTAGTCTTTCTCTCTTAAGAGGCGTTGTCTGTAAGATGAGGATTCTTCTTGGCACAGTTGCAAAAAGTTGTTTCAATCCAAACTCTTTTACAGCACATGTACTCCTATGGTAGTGATTTACAAAAAATATGTCACCAGTCCCCTATGACGTCATCATAGGAAAATATGCCCAATAATTGACTTTTCACCCAAAAATTCATAACAATTACAAATTTTTAGTTAAGACCTGGAAACTTCTAGAACATGTTAGCAATGTTCCTGACTACCCTTACACAAATTTCCAGCCTTCCAGACACCTCAGAAACCGTTCAAGTAAATTTGATTTTCATGTTTTTTCAACTTTTCTCAAAAATTCCCTCTAGAAATCCTTAAAATTTAAATCGTATTCGTATTTCCCGCAAAAAGTTACACAAGGTCCAATTAAAAACATGAAAAAGTAGGCGGACCATTTTGAGATATTTCGATTTTTCAAAAATCACATAAGGGTCCCCCTTATGAAAATGTTATTTTTGGCAAAAATTTCAAACAAAATTTTTTTCGGAAAATAGTTAGAATATCAATCAGGCACTCAAAATAAACTACTCTCAAAATATGAATGCTCAGAAATGTGTTTGAACGGATTTTGATTTTTTAGCTCATCCAATTTTTTCAGTTTTTTCCCGTTTTCATCAATAATTTGTACAGAAGTCCTCAAATTTTAAAAAATATCCTTATTCCTTGCAAATTTAAGCATATGCTCCAACTAGAAATATTGAAAAGCAGGCGGACCATTATGAGATTTTTTCATTTATTTCGAAAATCACATAAGGGTACCCCCTGATGAATGAAAATGTTTATCAAAAAAATAAATCAACTTTTTTTCGATGCGAGAAACATTCAAGCTATAAAAAAGAAGTTTTTGATAATTTTTAACGGTTCTCAACGTTTTGGCATCGAAAAAAAAACTTGATAATTTTTCGATAAAAATTTTCTTTCATAAGGGGGGACCCTTATGTGATTTTCGAAATAAATGAAAAATCTCAAAATGGTCCGCCTGTTTTTTGATATTTCTAATTAGACCATATGCTAAAATGTGCAAGAAATTAGGATATCTTTTAAAATTTGAGGACTTCTGTACAAATTATTGATGAAAACGGGAAAAAACTGAAAAAATTGGATGAGCAAAAAATCAAAATCCGTTCAAACACATTTCTGAGCATTCATATTTTGAGAATAGCTTACTTTAAGTGCTTGATTGATATTCTGCCTATTTTCGAAGAACATTTTTTTGAAATTTTTGCCAAAAATAAAATTTTCATAAGGGGGTAGAGTAACGTGTCGACCAAATTTTCGATGATTTTTGAATCGATAGTCAAAGGAACACAATCGATAGGTAGTCGAGTCGATGACCAGAAAAAAAATCGCGACTCGACGATAATGAAAAAGTCATGATAATCATCTCAAAATTATCGATGACTATCGACGATCATGATCACTCATGATTATCGATAATTTATCGACCGGCGATTATCGATAGTCGGTCGACGATTATCGATAATCGTCGATCGTCGCGGCGATCGGCGATTATCGACGATTATCGACGATTATCGACGATAATGAGCAAAAATAAAACCCTCCAGAAACGGTTTTAAATGGCTCAAACTAGTCCAAAATGGTGTTTTGGTAGACTTCTGAAGCCCCTCTATCAATTTAAACCAAGAAAAAAACATTTTTAAAACAAAATTTTTTAAAAATTTTTTTGAAAAATTCGAAAAAATTTTTTTTCATTTTTCAAATGTTTTTTTGATGAAATCAATAGAGGACTCTTACAAAACTATCAAAACACTATTTTTAACCAGTTTGAGCCATTTAAAACCGTTTCCGGAGGGTTTTATTTTTGCTCATTATCGTCGATAATCGTCGACCGACTATCGATAATCGCCGGTCGATAAATTATCGATAATCATGAGTGATCATGATCGTCGATAGTCATCGATAATTTTGAGATGACAATCATGACTTTTTGATTATCGTCGAGTCTCGATTCATTTTCTGGTCATCGACTCAACTAAATTTTGATCAAATCGAGATGATTTTCTCGATTATCGTCGACTCTATCGATGATCATAGCGATCGACACGTCACTCTATAAGGGGGACCCTTATGTGATTTTTGAAAAAATCGAAATATCTCAAAATGGTCCGCCTACTTTTTCATGTTTTTAATTGGACCTTGTGTAACTTTTTGCGGGAAATACGAATACGATTTAAATTTTAAGGATTTCTAGAGGGAATTTTTGAGAAAAGTTGAAAAAACATGAAAATCAAATTCCCTTGAACGGTTTCTGAGGTGTCTGGAAAGCTGGAAATTTGTGTAAGGGTAGTCAGGAACATTGCTAACATGTTCTAGAAGTTTCCAGGTCTTAACTAAAAAATAAAAATTTTTATGAATTTTTGGGTGAAAAGTCAATTATTGGGCATATTTTCCTATGATGACGTCATAGGGGACTGGTGACATATTTTTTGTAAATCACTACCATAGGAGTACATGTGCTGTAAAAAGAGTTTGGATTGAAACAACTTTTTGCAACTGTGCCAAGGCCCAACACAAACATTCTCACTCTTACAGATAGTGCCTCTTAATAAACCACTTTTATTCCAATTTAACCCGAATTTACTTAGCAGAAAGAAAACACAAAAAGATGAATAATAAAATGACAATAAGAGCAGGGGGATTGAGGAAAAATTCATAAGAGCAGAATGAGTGAGACACTTGGAAACGACGGGGATAGGGGGAGTTTCAACGAAAAGAATGAAAGAAAAACTATAAAAATTGCAAAAGAAAACCAGTGAAAATTACCTAAAGAGGAAGGAGAACGTGGCTATTTATGTCAGGAGAAAAAAGGGAAACGTGGGGAATTTCAACCCAAATAATGAACAAGATGATTTTGTTTTTGGTTTGAACTATGATTATCGTTATTATAAAATTTGGAAACAAGGAGAGATCATTAATTTATCAGTCAATTGTGTATACTTCAGCTTCCCCATTAGTGGGTCCAGCGACATCTGCGAGAGCTGCAGCAATGTTCACAGAGCCACCTGCTCCAGATGTTGATGGACGAGATCTTCCAGCGAGCTTCGATTGTTTCAGTCCAGTGTAGTTCTCGTATTCATCTCCAGTGGAGACAACGAGCTCACCGCGTGTTGAATGGGAGGATTTCACAAGGATGTTGAACTGAAATAAGGGAAATTGCAAAAAGGGGCGGAGCCTAAAACTCACCAAGTGAGTCTTGCGACAATGATCCGCAAACTGCTCATCCGTCATTCCGGTTTGTCCGCACAACTTGCAAACCACTTGCTTCGTTTCACTGTTTACGAAACAGTGCTCTTCACGAATGTGCTCAATTCCTATGGTTTGCTGGAAAATGGGGGCGTGGTTTAGTAGATCAAAACATTAGATGTGAAAACTCACATAGATATCAGCAGGGAACTGTTTCAAACAACTTCTGCACGACGAGCGATAGTCAAGTCCGTGACGAATCATATGCGACTGGAGGCAATCGGTAGTTTGCTGAAATTAGAGAAGGGATTGTCAATAGAGCGCACTTTGTAAACTCACATCTTTCGGCAGTGACCACATATCGAGTGATCCACAAATCGGGCAACACATCGCGTCGGTTCCATTCGCTTCGAGGAATTCCGTATGCTTCCTATCGTGTTGATCACAAAGATGTTTCACCGCGAAACGCGCATCACAGCACGACGCTTCAAACGGGAACTCCGCCGCGTGCTCGGTCCGAATGTGCTTTTCGAACGCTTTCGGCGACTGGAACTCGAGTTTTTGGCACAATGGGCAGCGGAGTTTGAACACGTTCGACTTGAATCCAGTGGCTTCTGAAAATAGATAAATTTATGAGATTGAGGTCTAACCATTTTAAAAACTCACGTTGCTTGGCGTGAGCCGGTGTCAAATGCTCGCGGACGTAGTGGAGGAACAGGTCGATTTCCGATTTTTGAGAATTGCCACATTGGCGGCAGAACCACATAGTTTCAGATTCGTGCATGGTGTGAAGGTGACGATCGAACTCCGAGTAAAGAAGTTTGTCGCATCCCTGAAAAGAAAAAGGATTAGGGGTGACCTGAAAGTGCGCTCTAACGAAGAGCTGTAAGGCTCCGCTAACATCTAAATTCTTACCGAGTATTTACACTTTGTCGAAGTCGCAATATGATTTCTCATCAGTGAGACTGGCTGAGCTTGAGCCACCGGAGGTGTCGCCGGATTTCCTCGATTATTCACAACAAAACGACGAGTCGGTTGAGCTTGAGCGGCTGGTGACGGTCGCTGCGCTGCCATATTCTGTTGTGCTGGATGTATGACTCTCGCCCCGCCAGATGTCATGGATACCACAGGAGCTCCTCCATTGATTCCAATCGGCGCGTTCGCTTGAATATTCGGATTCCGTTGAGTGACGTTCGGATTCTCAAGTTGTGGTGCTAGTGGTCGTAGGACGCTATTGTATCTCTGTTGTTGTTGTGGATGCGGCAGCATACCCGGTATAGCCTTCACATTGCCGAAACGTAGCATACTCGATCGATTCTTTTCACTAAGATATCGAATCAATGGGAAATCTTTTCGATGGTCGGCGTATGGCTCCATGTTGGCAAACGTTGGATAGCCGGTCTCTTCGCTGTGCTTATTGCAAGCCATATAGTTGAACCATTGTTGGAAACAGTGACAAGTCTTACAAGTGACCAGAGTATCAGCTTGTACCAACATCGATCGATGCGTGCAATCCGATGGTGTGTGGAGTTGAATGGTCTTCTGAAGCACCTTCATCGCGAATTCCTTCTCGTTCGTCGGTTCATAATTCAACAGTTGAACCGGAACAGCTCCGATTCTCTGCACAAGCGTGAAGTGATGTCCAGTGTGAGTCGTTATATGCTGGTAGACGTAATCGGGATTCGTCGATCCGAGAGCACAAATTTTGCAGAAATAGAAGAGTTCCGTCTCGTGCGTTAGCTTCAAATGTTCCATAAGAGCGAGATCAGTCGGGAATCGGACGAGACATCTTCCACAAGCAAAGTGTACTTTCTTGTCGCGATGTGCTTGGAGATGGTGGTTGAGTGCGGTGTAGTTGAAAGCGATTCCACCGCAATCGGCACACGGGAGCGTCGTTTCACCGTGTTGTTGCTGAAAACCGCGGGAAAATTTCGAATTAGAATGTTTCAAATTCAAGTACTCACCATATGCCTAATCTGCTTCGCCTGATCCTCAAACACAATCGAACAGTTTCTACACAAGTACGCGGCTTTCGTAGTCTTCGGAAGCCCATAAGTCTCCAGACAGCATACTGTTCCACCGGCATCCTGCCTGTGATCTTTCTCTGCGTGATATTGGAGTGAGGAATTCGTATAGAATGACTTCGAGCATTTCGTACATTTGAACTTCTTCTCACGTCCAGCAGACACATTGGAAGGAAGAGTTCCGGCGGAGCTGAAAAATTCAATTTAACGATTTATTGCTATTAGCACGCCACGCATCTCACAACTGCGCTCTACCGAAACAGAAGAGAATTGCGTGAGAAATTGAGAGCCTCAGAGAAAAAGAGACATTTCTCAAAGGGATTTCGGTGGAGCGCAGTTGTAAGAACTGTGCCCCGAGCTAATAAACTAAATTCCATTTTCAGCTCTTTTTCCTAAAAACTCACTTCTCCACCTCGGCCACCACCGCCAACTCGTCATCCCCATTCTCGTCGATAATCTCCTTCACTACTGGCTCTCCTCCGCTCGGCGATTTTCTCACTTCCAACTCCGCGTCGTCTTCGTCAACGTATCCTGGCGCTTTGACAGTTCCGTATCCATCAGACGATTGCTCGACTCGGACTGAAAATGTAAAATTTGAAATTTGGGTGATTTTTCCGATAAATAAGACTTGTATACTGTCTACTGCTTAAAATTTTCTTGAAAAGTTCTCGAGTCGCTTCGAATTGTTTGTTTTTAGTGGTCATTATTGAACGAGAAATGATTTTTAAGCATACCTGTACGGTCTATTTGGCTAGTGGAAGATGAGGTTGCCACGTTGTTGGTATTTTCTGGAAAATTTTCTTTATATATACTTTTCTTACTCTTAAACGCGCTCCATGGCACAATTTATTCTCCACAATGGAAGTTCCACTCACTCTCTACAGTAACCGGATCGAACACCATACAATCCTCATCATCACTCAACATGACAACATCGTTATTCGACGTCAGGATTGTAGGTTTAACAGTGACAACTTTAGCTCTAGGTCCTCCTCCAACGCATGTTCCTACAACGTTTCTATTTCTTGCTGCCGGCCCCTCCAATGCATCGAACAACGTTCTCGGTGATTGTGATCGATAAGTGGGGACGGCTGCCATGTTAATCTGGCCCAACGTTCCCATCATGAACGTCCTGCCCGTTCGATCCACATTAACAAAAGAAGTCGGTGGTTCTCCTCCTCTAACCCATCGCATGTATCCACTGTCATCTTTCGGATAAAGGCTCTTCATGAGGAGGTGGAGCTTCCTCTGCGGCTCACGAGCTGGTTGAGTTTTCATATGACTCGGTCGATGTCTGATCATCGCCTCCTGAGTCGGCGCCTGGATTCCACAAAGTTTGCAGTGATTTCGTTGGATATGAACCGAATCGAAATGATCGCAGTACTCGCTGGGCGTGTTGAAGAACTTTATCGGTTGACATTCGCACGCGTAGATATGTCTGTGTGGATTCGAGCACTTGTGCTCATAGTACTCTCCGACACTTGTGAACACTTTGGGACAGTATGTGCACTGGAATCTTCTGAGCGCCTGTATGTGAGATCGTTGCATGTGGACACGATTCGCTGTCGCGTCCGGTGATTTTTGACCGCATATCGAGCACTTGGAGATTTTTTTGCATCGGTATAACAGATGGGACGACATGAAGCGATGGCTTTCCTGACAATGGGCGCAGCACTGAAAAATAGAATAACTGAACGATAGTTTTGTAGTTTTCAACACTTACCAGGGCTCCAGATATCTTGACAACATGTTTCGTCATGAAATGCTTCTGCAACTCGTAGTGTCCATCCACCGGCACCGGATGTTCCTCACAGAACGGACAATGCGTCCATCGTTCAGGATGTTCATCCAAGTGAGTGGTGAGCTCGTTGATATTATCATAAGTCAATTCACAGATATAACACATGAGTCTCATATCGACGTTTTTGTAATCCGCTGGGCAAATCGCTATCGAATTGAATGGAGGGTCTCGAGGTGGTAGTCGTTGGATATCCACTCCATACACCGGTGCGAGACCAACAGAAATCTGATTCAGTCGTGGATCCGCAGTTCCATTAGCGGATGCTCCTGGAGCAGCGGCGTGATCTCGAATCGATTGGGGGAAGTTCCGTTGAACTGACGGCACTGGAACCGGTCTCATTAACATGTCTCGAATCTGTGGCAGCATTTCTCCAGTCGCTTGAATAAACTCAATAGTCGAAAAGTGTCGACGAAGCATATGAGTGTAGACTATATCGATTGGGAAAATCTCTCGACATGTCGGACAAGTTCCAGACGACGTCATGCCTGACGGACGGTTTTCGGCGATTGCATTCGTGCAAACGTGAACTCGCTTCGTGTTGGAAGTCGCGTAGCCTTTTCCACAATTCGAGCATACGTGAACGTGGTATTTGACGAGATGATCGACGAATAAGTCGAGATTTTCATAGTCCTTGGTACACCAAGAGCACTTATACCAGCGGGTATTTCTCGGAAGATGAAACGGTTTGCATCTCGAAGCGATCTTAGAATTCGGAGGATTTGGAACATATGGTGTTCTGAACTGGGGAACTTTCATCGGAACATCCATGCTCGGATGTAAAGTACTTCCAGCAAGTACCGGCCGCCCGGGAGCAAGCTGTAAAGCTGGTGCTTGTCTCTGTGTTGGCGGATTCGAAACCGGTGCTTGGCGTGGCAGACTCGGAGGCGGTTGATGGCGTGGCTGCATTTTTGAGTCAAGTAATCCAGTGAACGGAAGGAGACAATCGATATCGGTCATTCGTGCCAAGTGAGTTCTCTGATCTTTCTGTAGGCCGTGGAAGTGTTTCGCGAGTTGCATCATTGATCTATCGTAGCGAGTCTGTTGGAACGCATCGGGCACTTCATCATTTGCAGATGGTATCGACATTTTCAGATTGTGAACGGTGTTTGCGTGTGAGCGAAGAGCAATGACAGAGCACAGATGGGCATCGCATCCTGGTACAATACAATGGACACCGGCATGTGGTCCTGATGCTCCGTGGTAGATTTCAATGAGGGAATCCTGAAAAATAGAATTTGATTGGAGAGAAATGAAATGAAAGCTTTAAAAAGTGTGCGGCGAAAATTCAATAGGCTAAGCCCCTTTTCTAGAAGCGCCTCCAAAACCGTACCTCCGGCACATCGCACTTTGCACTATGCGTTGCAATGTCCGAATTCACAACACTATTGCATTTTCCACAGTACACATAGATCTTGTTAACCAGCAGAATATCCTTTAGGGGGTCTATACAATTCGTCAGTGGCATCGTGATAGTCTTCATCGCCGCCACTGCAATCTCATCAGCAAGCGAACAGACAAGCGTGGGAAGGTTCACTGCTTCAGCATGTTTCAGAATCTCCAACGCCTCCTCCGGCTCCAGAAGACGTTCCCGAGTCATGAACACGTTGGCGCCAAGCATTTTTTCGATCCGCTTTCTCGCCTCCTTTTCAGCTTCTGATCGTTCAAACATCGAATTTCGATCGATATGCTCATAACCTAAGTCTCCACGCGTTCTTTTCACCAGCTTCTTACTATTTCTGTTTCCAGAACCGACGTCTTCTTGAGATTCTTCAGAGTCAGATGAGGACGCCTCCTGCTCCTGCGCTTTCAACCTTTTCTGGAATTCCTCCTCTCCAGAAGACTCTCCAGGCTCCCGAGTGAACTCTCCAGAATTCTCTCGATTCTCCTTCTTATCACTCTTCTTCCTCTTCCATCTGAACACTTTCTTCCTGATCGTATTCTCATCGGCTCCCACGAATTCCGAGTTCATCGACTTCTCCATCGCCTCCATAGCTTGAATCTCGTTGGCAGTGAATCCACCGACGGCGGCGACGTTCGATTTGAATCCGACATGAGGGGGACGACCGGAGGCGGGTGGCGGATGATAAGTGGCAGTGTGGACGAGATGATTGGCGAGTTGAAGCGATTGTGAGTAATGAGTTATGCTGTGTTGTCTCAACGAAAACTCCGTTCCAAACTGCTTCTGACACTTTGAACACGTCTTGGGTTCATGTTTCTCTTTAAAGTGATCCTCAATCTCTTTCAATGTCTTGAACTCCTCAATTCCACACTCTGCACAACTCAACGGAATCCCAGTATCGAATGTGGATATAATCTGGAATTGCATTCGCACATTCTTCCCCTCTTCTGGAACACCTTCCCGGAAGTAGACAAGGATCGGAATCAACGCTTTGCACGAGTGATTCTTAACAGCTGTAGCGAAGTACGTCCACCCTTTCTGTCCGGCTACAGAAGCTTTCACGGAGAGCCAGAGACCACATTGTGAGCAAGTGAGATACATGTAGGCGGCGGCTAGCGAGAGGGTCTTTTGTAGGGAAATAAGCGAGTACATATGGTCTCCAAACTCTTTGCAATCGTGTTTCGTCAGATCGTAGCGAGATGAGAACACTTTCAGACAGAAATCACATCCGAAGAAATGCACAATGTCGTGGAATTGGAGATAATGCTCAATGACTTGACACATGTCTGAGACAATTGGACGGAGAGAGCAACAGTTGACACGGACTTCGTTGTCGCGGAGCATTCGTGGTGGTGGCTGAAATTTATTGAATGAATTCTTTTAAGTTTCGAAATGATAGCGCGTTTTCTGCACGGTCTATATAACCATACTTGCAAACCGGGCCGGCGCGTAACTCGCTTAAAACCGAATATTATTGGCTGAAAAATACACCACAATGTAGATCTCGACGAGTTCTATGTCTATGACCTACAACGGGCCGGATATCGGATCGATAATGTACCGCGGGCCGGGCTAGAATGGCTTTTTGGCTTTTTTCGCCTTTTTCCAGCCCATAATATACCATTTCAAGCGAGTTACGCTTCGGTTTGCAAATATGTATATAATTGTCCGAGTGTCTAAGACCAGAAATCCTATTTTCCAGAAAAGATTTCTGGAAAGTAACACTCTGCTTTTTTCGCTTCGCGTTTATATTCCACTTTCTTTAAAATTTCCAGTTGATAACAAATTGAATAAGTATTCAAATTGTTACTGGGTAGTGGTAGAACTAGAAAACGCGTCAACGGTGCGCCAGACGCTATTTTAACCAATTTTTCTGCTCTTACCCTACTCGGATCGGTGACCAGAATCTCCGACAACGGCATACTCAAATGCGGCACAAACATTCTCGACGCATGGAAATCCATTCTCGCCTGATACTCGAAATCTCGTCGATAAGACATGGGCATCGAGTTATAGATGTGTCGAAGACTTCTCAGTAACATATGATCATCTGCTTCGACAATACATCGTCTCTGCACAATTCCAGCCAAATCCAGCACACTTTTATCACCGATTTTGCTTATAAACTTTCGAAAACCGCCGGAACTTCGTTTGATTGCCGGCAGCTGTTCGAGCATTGTTCCAAATTTCCTGGCTTCTCCAGTAGGCTGTTCATCTGTCGGTTTGGGCACGAATTGCATATATTCATCGATCGCTGTCTTATTTTCAAGAAGAGCTCTCCCCACGGCCAATGTTGAATTCGCTGCGGATCCAGGTGGTTGGTATTGGCCATTACTCTTCTGACCACCTCCGGCCGTTCTCCTCTTTCTTCCTGCTGGCCGCCCGTTTTCTGGCTCTTCCACATAGTTCTCATCCAGCTCGTCTCTCGTCCTCTTTTGTCGTTTATTTGTGGAACTACGGAATTCTGTGACAAGGGATTGAGCTTGTGCTTCATCGCCTCGTTCGATACTCGCATAGTTGACGGATCGACGTGGACGAGCCGAGTGACCGAACGTGGTTAGTGGCGCTTTTGGCTCCTCGAATTGTCTGAAATAAGGGGAAAATTTAGAATGGATTTTCATCGAGATTGGCTGAGTTCTGTTTGACAAAAGTTTTGTTGGGTACGAAAAATATATAATTTTCTGCCCAAAATTTATGAAAACTCCCATCAAAATATCAGTTGAAAACATAGATTCGCTAAAAATCAAAAGTATAACAATCAATATTCTGAGCGCAAGTTAAACAGAAGTAAATAAATTTTTGTAGAATTAACTGAAACTTGTTCGCTAAAAATTCATAAAAATCAGCAGAAAGTTGTCGTCCTAGGTTTCAAAAATGATATTTTTTCAGAGAAAACTAAAAACTATAGTCAAAAATGTTTGACACTGACAATTTTAGCAAAAAATAGTCAGTATTTTATCAGAAATTCGGATCAAAATATTAAAATTGGTGAACTTTTCTCATTTACAGCTGAAATTTTCATGCTTGCGAAATTCCGAGTTCGGCCCGGATTTTAAATTTGAAATTTTTTCACTACAGTTTTCCACTAAAATTCTTCCTTTTCTTTATGATGTTTTTCAAAATACCTTTAAAATCAGCATTCAACGGTTTTTTAGAAAACAAATCGGAAAATTTTTCGAAAAGAAATGTTGAATTTGTTGAAAATTGTTCAAACAAAAAACAACAACTCGCGTCAGAAAAAAAAATCAGATCATTCAAAACTAAAAACGTATCGATTATTTTATCGGTTTGCGAAGACCGACAGGTATGAGTTAAAGGCGCATGGTATTTGATCGGATGGGTCTCGCAGTGAAAATATGAAAAACTGTAGTAAATACAGTTTCTGACATTTTTCAACTGCGATACCCATCCAAACTAACCTGGCACGATTTCGCAACCCAATAATGTAAATCCCCACAACATCCCACACACACCTTCCCAAACCCCGCCCCCACAACTCACTTTCTATCATCCTCCTTGCTCTCCCTGCTACCACCTCCTCCACCTCTTCGCCGTTTCGGTTCCTTTTCCACCAACATGTGATTCCACTTCTCCACTTCATCGTCCTCTTTTTCTGTTACCGCATCAAGTGTCTCAAGAAGATCTGCTATTCCAGATGGTCCTTCCGAAGAGCCCGCTTCATCTGGTGACCCCTCTTTGGAATTCGCTTGCTGAAACTATAAGAGCGGTTAATTCATGACGAAAACAAATAATAAATAAATAAAATATAATTTTTACCTCGCCCTCCTGATCCGGTTCCTCTTGTTTCACCTCTGGCTGATTAATTTGTTTCATAAACTCCAACTCATCGTCGGACTCCATGTTTGGAAATCTGCAACAAAAAATTTTTGTGGGTAAATTATAAGATTCTGAAGAGATTTGAAAGCGAACAAGATGGTTACGAGAGCTTTCGGAAAATGCAAAAATTTGGGAAGTTTGCTATGAACAAATCGGGGATTCAGGAAATGAGCATACCTCGCGAAGAACCGGGCCGGGCCAATTTGAAAGTACTCACAGACCCGGTCACACCGGGTTCAGTACAAAAATTGATTTTTTTTTTGAATTTTCGCAAAAAGGCCGAATTTACATAGAATTTCTGACTACTTTTGATGAAAATTTCAAAACGAGTTAAAAAAATTCGTGGTATGTTTCATTTTACTCTGAAAAAATTAAGCTTGGCCAAGGATTTTCAGAAAAATTTTCGCTGGCTGAAACGCGAGGGAGTTCTTGGCGGAGCTTAATTTGCAAGCGGCGCGGCCCTACTTTTAAAGAACTCGCGCTGCGCTTGCGCGTTTCAGCCGGCTAAATTATTCTTGAAAATCCTAAACTTTATTTTTTCACAGTAGATAAGGTTTTGTAAACTTGGAGGAACAATTCTGAAGAATTTTTCAGAAACTTCTATGTCCTTATCCAGATTATCAAGCTTTTAATCATGAAGCGCACAAGGAATGACAGTGGGAATCTTTCTGACCCAGAAGACGAATCACCAAAACGCGTCAGTGGCACGCCAGACAACTCTGATGCTAAAAGGCCAAACTATGAGAATCCGTGATCGAGACTACAAAAACAACTTTATAAAACTATTTTCCATTTTTTTGAAAATTTTCATGAAAAAACTTGAACTGATTTTTCTCGAGCGGACCGAATTAAAAGCATAATTCATGAACTAATGGGAAAAACTATAAGAATAATGCAAACGCGCTCTAATCGAATTGCTTGGGCGGCGCAATTGACCACACGAAAAACATATGTTTCCCTCGTCACCCTCCTACACACTGACCAACCTACAAAACCGTGTGAAAATCGGAAAAATTACTGATGAAATCATTTTAATTATTTTTAGTTTAATTTCTACTGAGCATTTTCAAAAAAATCTGTGAAATCATCAATAAAACACTTCGCGCGCCAAGCAAGACAGAATTTGAAGGGCGCAAATGCCGGTGTGTGCGACGGAGCGAGGTTGCTTGTCTGCGTCTCTTGACCATTACGCCGACCAGGGCACACATGTATAAGAAACTGCGCGCCGCAGTCGGAGAGACAGAGAAACGAGACAGACACTCTCTCTGCTGCATTGTTTAGAGACGACTGCAGCAGCTGGCAGTAAACGAGGACAGCGAATCGATGGAAAATTCTAGAGTAGTGAAGTGGCCTAAAAAGTGTTTGCGGACCGAAATACACAAGATTTGACGACACATTGCAGTTTTTGAAAATTGAGTTCAAATCGGGTACAGAATCCCATAATTGACTTCTAGGAAAGTTGGGAGGATAATGGGTTGAGGGAAGACTGCTACTGCAAAGGATTACGGTATCCAGGATTGTGTACACCATCATCGAAGCAGGGACCACAAGACTAGGCGATGAGCAAAAATGCAGCTCATTCGGTCAATCCACGGCCTCGGTGGCCTAGAAAGCAGTGGCCGCCCGTGCAACAGACTCGACCATCACAGAGCAATTATGGCTATGTGAAGGTGCAACTGTGCACAGTAGGAAACGACACAAACATACCGCAACTTGCTTCTGGGAAAGTTGCGGATGAAATGTGAATATTACGACAACAGTTGTAGTTGTAACAACTCTGTCATGTCAGTTTGCAACTTTTCACAACTTTGATTTCGCATTTGCAAAAAAAGCTGAGAAGTCGAAAAAGACGACATCTTGAAAGTTTTCAAACTCCTGGACGGTTTGAAACTGACATGTTCGAATCGCGATTCTTCGACACCTTAAAAATAAGTAATCATTCGTTCAATTATTCATGGAACGCAAGAATTTTCTTATTTTTCAATTTTCGTGTCGTAATTCGTGTTTCGGTTTAGAAGTGCCTAGTATGCACTTGTCACAGTTGCGGCCATTTACGCCCGTAAATCGACCAAAAACAGAAATTTTCCCGAGGAAAAGTTCATTTGTTTTGCTGTGCAGCAATTGCTGCCAATGCTGACGAAGTTCCAAAAAATTCGAATTTTTACAAATTATTTACAAATTGTAAAAATTCAAAATTTTTTGAAAATTGTGCTGCATATTGCGATATCTGACAATTTAACTCAACGCGCACAACAAATGAAATTTCAACGCGACCGGGAAAAATGTCGGCCACCGCACAGATGAGTGTGCGGGAGGGCGACCCGACGGCCAGCGCGCTTGCAAAAAAAACTCGAATGATTAGAGACCGGAGACGCAGACATTGACCGCAACGCGGACCGCGTCGCAGTAATTCATTCGCGAATTGCGGACAATGCGCAGTAAATGACGACAAATAATGTCGACCGTAATCCTTCAACAAGTTTCGAGACAAATATCGATTTTATCGATTTTTCGAAATTTGACACAGAAAAAGAGAAGTTGGGTTTCGGCTGAAAGCGAAAATAAAAAATTGAATATTTTCAGATTCCAACCGCGATGTATTTAACCGCAGCAGTAGAAATTTCAGAAAATAACAAAAAATGCAGTTGCGGCAATAATAAATTTGAAAAATTTTTGATTTTGTAAAAAAATTGAAAAATTTCAAATTGTAGCATTTAATTTTTAACTTCAAAATATTTCAACGTTTTTTGAAAAAAATGTTTCAAAAACAAAATAAACAATTGTTGTACTAGACCGCAGCAAATTGCAATAATTTTTAACGCTCATTTAAAAAAAATTTGAAAATTTAAACCGAAAATCCGAAAAAAAGCAAATTCCAGAAGCCGCCGCCCTAAAATTTTCATCAGAGCGCGGTTTCCACGTTCAGCGACCGCGACGCGCACGCAACGCTTTCAAACGTCTACGCGACCGCATTGTCAAATTTGGTCACATATTTAGAGCGATATTGCAACCGTTTGTCACGAGTTTTTCGGAAATTTTCGAAAATTGCTGATTTCGCAATATTTCGAAAATTTACAACTTGCAAATAAAACTGCAAGAAATCGATAATGCTTCATAAAGGAACATAATTGGCACCTTCAAAATAATATTATCTGCGTAGCGGCCGTTCTAGACGCAAACACTGGCTACGGAAATTTGCGTACAAAACATCAGACTTGGCGCGCAATTGGTGTGATGTGCAACCTTTTCGTGACAGGACCCGGGCGGGGTACGGTAGTTTTGAAGATTTTCGAAAATTCTCGAAACTTGAAGGAGAGATGGGGAGAGAGGATGCAGACAGCTAGAGTACTGGAAAAGTTTCAGCAGAAAAAAATGTTAACAGAAATTTGTTTGTAATACGTGGATATACGTGTAGATTTTTTGAAATGTTTTTTATTTGAAATTTCATTTCTCATCTTTACGCTCTGAACAAAATGAATCGGTAAGTGGCAAAATTCAAATTTTCGAAATTTGAAATTCCCGCTCAAAAATTCAGATCAATAGCAAAAATGTTATCAAGTCAACAGATTCGTGATTTTTCGCGTGCCCCCTACAACTTGCGTCGGCGTGTCAAAGCGGGAATTGTCAAAGTGAAAGTGGAGAAGTAGGTCATCATGAAAATACGCTCTATTGAGAATCTGAAATTCAGGCTCCGCCCGTTTTTCAACTCCCACACACCATTGCCACATGGGATTCAGACTGATGCGGATGCGAAGGTTTTCTCAAAAGAGTTACAGCCAGGAGAGAGAAAATTATTGTTTGATGCGTTGAGAAAAATTAGTTGGTGTTTTGGGTTACTGTAGCTATCTGGGTTACTGTAGAGAAATTTCAGCCGCCGATCAGTACAACGAACACAAAAAAGTGGTAGATGTTACCATACATCATGAAGATTTGGTAAAGATATGGTACATAAATTTCATTCCAATGTTTATCTATGGTTGTCTAGATGAAGCACTGATTATAATTGGTGGAGAAAGCATCAATAAGTGAGTCTGAACATCTGAAAATCTGAAAATCAGCAGGAAAAATAATGCAAAAAAGTTTCGACCACGGCAGGATTCGAACCTACAATCTTCTGCTCCGTAGGCAGACGCGTTATCCATTGCGCCACGCGGCCACACATTTGCCCTCTCCCCTCACGCCGTACATATGCACGCAACATTTTGCAGTCTCTTCTCGGTGTACAACGGCATGTCAATGTTGGCCTCGGCCGCTGTTGCCAACATTATTGTCAACCTTTTTCTACAATTGCCAGCCGATAGATGGACGGATATTTTGGGATATAAGTGAGGGAATATGAATACAGTAGGATCTACAAAATACAGTAACCAATTTCTTTCCAGGAAACCAGTCCTTTCAAATGATCAAATGAACACTCCAGAGTATCATTATGCATCTTTTGCAGCTAAGGTTAGTGCCTATCTGTTTTTCGGTGTTTCCAGATGTCCATTTATTCCAGCTCTGCGGTCTCTGGCTCGGTCTTACTCTCGGAATGCTTCCACTATTCTTCATCGATGATAATCTGGATAATCGGGCGCATGACAGTCAGGAATTCCTGTCCGGAACAAAAAGTGAATGGTTCGTAATGGAGAACCAAGATCGGAAAGTGAATGCTGATGAGTATTGCGAAGTTTTCAGTGGAGAATGAATGAGAAAACTTTTTTTTCGTTTTTGGAAATAAAAAGTTTTATGAAATTTTTTTGATACATTTTATGTTTTTTACATTCAAATTGGTCATATCAGCTCATTTTCTGAGGTTTTGGGGCCCCAGGCGCCAATTATCCCTGCTTGATTCAAATCTCGACGCCCTCCCTGTCTTATATGGCTTTACCCCATTTGTCGATTTCCGCACGCATGGCTTAGCGGATAACGCTGTCGCCTGCCGCGCGCCACACCCCGGGTTCGATTCCGGGCAGCGCCAATTCATTTTTGTTTTTGTTTTCGATTGTTGCTTTTCAAGTTTCGTTTCCCATGATCATCGATCTTCTCCCAATACATCGGAAAAAAAAGAGTGACCGCCCGTCGTCTTCCCGCACACCGCCCATCCCTTTACCCATTTCTCTCACGTACTCTCTCATTTCCCAACACTATCTCGTCTTGTTGTTTGTGGCACTGTGTGGATGGGAGGAGGGGAATGTGACGGGAAAGAGAGAGGAGGCAAATTGTGTGTATTTTTCTCTTCTTCTACCTTTTTTTTGTGAAATGATAACCTCTACCTATTTTTTTTCTTTTTAGTTTCCAGTTAAAAAATTTTTTATTTAGTTCCGGTTTCCCAAATTTCCTTTTTTTCTGGTTTCGATAGCGATTTGAATCAAAAAATAATGCGGAACAAAATTTTTTGGCGCGAAAAAAAATTCGAAATCTTGCTAACGTGGACTTCCAGATACAAGTAAACAAAGACATCTGGACACACAGACATACAGACAGACAGACAGACAGACAGACAGACAGACAGACAGACAGACAGACAGACAGACAGACAGACAGACTGACTGACTGAAGTGCTAATTGCTATGTATTTGAAATCGCGCTCTATCGTGTACACAAGCGGGTGATCGGAGCGTCGTTGTTTTTTTCTGGGCCTAAAAAGTTTGGCGATGCGGACATCCGGACACACAGACACAGAGACAGAGACAGAAAAAACTTCACCAGTTTTTAAGACTGAGCAATGGTGCTCTACCGTAACCTCTCTCGTCCATTTTAAAGTCTGAAAAGTACAAAATCAGACATCCAGACAAATCGACACACAGACAGACAGACAGACAGGTAACAAATTTCAAAATTTGTTAAAGCAATCACGCTCTGTCGTACATCGAAATTAGGGCCTGGAATTTTTTGAATTTGTGAATTTTTTTTTGCGAAAAGTTAGGGCCCGAAATTTTCAAATTAATTCAAAATTCGAAGAAATTCTGAAAAATCCTCAAAAATGTTCAAATTTTCGATGAAAATTGAAAAATTGCTTGATTTTTTAAACCCGGGCCTTGACAAGTATGAATTTCTAAGACTGTGCAACTGCGCTCTACCGCACTATCACATTTTCCAGAAGCGGAGTGATTGAAGCTCAAAGTTTCGCATATCCAAACAAACAAACAAACGTTCAAAATCAATTATTCAAATCCTCTACCAATGCAATCACGCTCTACCATACACTTCCAGAGTGATTTCGGAATTTCGGAGCATCGTTGTAACCGCCTGAAAATCGAAAAAGAATCAAAGTTCTTCGCTTCCTCCACTATATTTGCACACACACAGTTTTTCATCTCTATATATTTTTTCTCTCTGCATCTTTTCCACTCTCCACCTGCCTACTACCTTCCATTCGTGTGTCACTTGACTTTTGTGAATGTGACACACTTTTTTCCCTCTTTGTTGCTTCGTGGAAACTTTTTTTCGAAAATTCATTTGAATGCAAAAAAATTCAGAATCCTAAAAATTGATTTTTTCAGAAGCCTGCTCTTGACCTACACTCCCCCGTAGGACATCCACACATACCAACCGACACAATGATTCCGTATCTCGAGATTTGCAGGTTAGTTTTCATTTTGATGAAATTTTTTTGATCTACCATGAAAACTACAGTACCACCCCCCCCCTTCTACTCATTTACCACAGATCTTGGTTACATTCTCCTGGAGATGAGTTGTTATTTATTTTGTTTTCAGAAAAAAAATTCTGGAAACAAATGTTTGCCTGAAAATCTGAAAATCATCAACTGATGAAATCTGTCGCGTGATTTTTGATTTCCAGAAAACATGAAATCTAAAAATTACTCATTGTCAACAGAACGCGCAATCCTACAAGAAGAGGGGAAGAGAGGGCAGAGAAGCGAGAGTGTCTGCTTGTCTGCGTCTCTCCTAAACTTCTAACCCGTATATCTCACAACCCTGAATAGTTACGAAAAAGTTGTTAACTACAAAAATTATCACCGAAAGATTTCCTACATTTTTGCAGTTGACCACTTTTTGATAGCTCTTCAAGAAAAAAAGTTAGTTGAGGTTGAAGTTAGAGGTGATAGAGTTGACTCCCTAATCTTCTCAAGTGTGGCCTAACTTTTCCATCTCGCCTTTTCTAGACCACCATGACAAGTCGCCACTCTGGCTACAGTATTGCCTCCCCCTTTCAGTCCTTTCGCCTTTAGCCTCGAAACTCAATTGAAAATTGATAACGAACGGTTTTTATCACTTCTCGCGCCTCTCAATTTCTTCGTTTCGACAAAAATATTTTGATAAGAAAGTAGTCCTCCTCTCCTCAATAGAGATAGATTTTGATTGTCAGTTCCTTTTTCGTTGACATATTTTGAGAGAGAGAGAATTGTTTGTGTGAGTGGGGGTGCTTGTGTGTGCCTCGTCGCATTGATTTCTTCACTCACTCCAACAAATAATAGAGCTGTACGGGCGGTCTGAAAAGTGTATCAAAGTATACATAGGTGGTCGATTATTAGGATGTTACGGTTAGTCCTCCTGACTACCAAAATTTTCGTAATCAGCGTGTCAAGACGCTTCGAATGAGTATAATCATCCCTTGCTTATTGGGTCCCACCACGAAAAGTGGTTTAAAGGCGCATACCGTAGTTTTGTGGCGAGACCCAAGTTGCTCCAAACTATGGCATGATTATACTCATTCAAACCGTTTTGATTCACTGAATCTGAAAATGAAGGTTTGAAGCGATTTGAAACAAATCCCAATGAGATACAACTGATTTTTATTTTAAGGGTATTTGGTGTCTGTAAAACAAACGTCGTATCTCACTGAATTCTGTTCTAAAACTCATAAAACTTATATTTTCGAATTCAGCTCGTCGAGGCCGTTTGAATGAGCATAATCATGCCATGGTTTGGAGCAAGTTGGGTCTCACCACGAAACTACGGTATGCGCCTTTAAACTGACTAGCGTTTTCGTGGTGAGACCCAACCTGCTTCAAACCAAGGCATGATTGGACTCATATGAAGCGTCTTGACCGCCTGAATTCAAAAATCAAGGTGTTTTGTAATTTGGAGTTGAACGGGTTGAAATTCGTCTACTTTTTTCCGTTTGATGGCATTTTTCATCTTCTTCGAATCGTTACCGTAACTCACTGAAAAATGCTTGAAATCGCATATTGTCGAAATAAAAAAAGTGATACCCGGTGTTTGCGGAATTAGTGCAAAATTTTAAAAATTAGCACTAAGTCCGCAAACACCGGGGCATCACTTTTTTTATTTCGACAATAAAATTTTTAATATTTGTAGATTCAGCGTGGCAAAACCATTCAAGTGAGGATAAGAATTTTGGGTCCCGCCACGAAAAATATAATCTAAACGCATTCGAACCAAAGTTTTCTGCATTTTTTGTAGTTTGACCGGTTCACGTGAATCCCCTCTCCTACCTCAAAAAACACCAAAAAACGGGGGATGAGGAAAGAAAAAAGGTCCAAAAGAGAAGACTTCTTCTCCTTCTCTCGACCAGTCACATGACTCCCTTCGAGCCCAAAGGGTCACTTCTTTTTTTGCGCCTCCCGCTTCTCGTTTTCCCTTCCATCTCGTGTGCATGCCCACACTTTCTTCTTTTGTGTCTTTTCTCCATGTCTCTTTCATTCCCTTGTGACCGAGAAGAGCACCATGCTCCAACTACTGACCTCTGTTTGATTGGAATCGGAAAACAAGAAAATATTGATAGAGTCTAGTTTGGTTTCTGAGAAGTTGTTTGATCTGGAGATTTTGGTTTTTTTTGGAAGAATATATTCTAATTCTAACATTTTCAGCTTTTTTGAAATAGCTGACATTGTTCCGAGTTAAATACATCAAAAACCACTCAAAAACACCAAAAAACAAAAAAGTTACGGAATTTCGAAAATTTTCGAAACTACAGTTCTACATTTCTCATCGTAACTCTCTCAAATCTGATTCATTCTATATGAAACCTACATTTTCAGATTCAGTGAGTCAAGACGCTTCGAATGAGTATAATCATGCCATGGTTTTGAGCAAGTTTGGGTTTCGCCACGAAACTACGGTATGCGCCTTTAAACCACTTTTCGTGGTGGGACCCAACTTGCACCGAACCTAGGCATGATTATACTCATTCGAACCGTCTTGAAGAGCTGAATCGGAAAATTAAGGTTTGAAGTGATTTGAAGAAAAACTGACAGAGATACACCTGGTTTTCTCTTCGCGACCTGGTTTCACCTCCCAACTTTCGTGTCGAGACCCAATTTATACGAACCCAGGCATGATTATACTCATTCAAACCGTCTAAACCCGCTGAATTCAAAAATTTGAGTTTGAGACTTAACAGGTCTGATCCTGGAGAATTACACCGTAATCTTTGAATGTACCGAATAAAAAAACATCTTATGAGGAGAACGGCTTCAATCCTTTCGTCATGCCCATTCAATCCAGTTTTCTCTCTCTTCCCTTTCTCATTCATCTCTCTTTCCCAATCCTTACAGTGCCAACACGATAGTATTGACAACCCGAAAGAGACTTTTCTTCTTCCCCATCCAATTTTTCGCCCATTTTTTCTCCACTCTCCGGGTACAGAGGGTTTCTTCCATTCGACCATTCCGAATGAAAAGAACTGTTTGTTTGCCATTCCGATACACACAGAACCGCCCGTTCTTCCTTCTCTTGACTGCCAGAGATTGAACGCATAGTTAGTGAGTGTGCGAGTGAAAGCCAAGCAGTCTCGATTTTTGATCTACTATTATTTATTCTTCGGTTCTTCTTTTTGGGTTTTTTTTTGCAGAACTGTAAGTGTATTTCATTTTAGTGTTGTGTAAACTGCCTTGTTAAGTTTATGTTCAAATTCAGGCGGTCAAGACGCTTCAAATGAGTATAATCATGCCAGCAAGTTGGGTCTCATCACGAAAAGTGGTTTAAAGGCGCGGCGCATACCGTAGTTTCGTGGCGAGACCCAAGTTGCTCCAAATCATAGATTGATTATACTCATTCGAATCATTTTGAAGCGCTGAGTACAATAATTAAAGTTTCAATGAATTTGAAACAATCCGGAGAGAGATACGACAGTTTTTCTGAAAATGAGTTTTTCACAAAACAAATATCTGACATTTCTCACTGAGTTTACTTCCGAACCACTCAAAACCTAGATTTTCGTAACCAGCACGTCGAGACGCTTCGAATGAGTATAATCATGCCTTAGTTCGGTGCAAGTTGGGTCTCACCACGAAAATTGGGTTAAAGGCGCATACCGTAGTTTCGCGGCGAGACCCAACTTGCTCCAAACCATGTCATGATTATACTCATTCGAACCGTTTTGGAGCGCTGAGGCTCATAATTATAGTTTCAATGATTTTGAGATTAAAGGGAGAAAGATACCACCGTTTTTCTGAAAATTAGTTTTTCACAAAATAAATATCTGATATTTATCACTGCTTTTACTTCCAATCCGCTCAAAACCTAGAATTTCGAACTCAGGGCGTCGAGACGCTTCGATAGATACTTAACTTTTTCGAAATCAGATCTAGTCTCAAAACTAAATTTGGTCATAATTCCATGCGTTCACTTCAAAACTGTTTGAAACTTAGATTTCTGAATTCAGGTAGTCAAGACGCTTCGATTGAGTATAATCATGCCTTGGTTTGCTGCAAGTTGGGTGTCACCACGAAAATTGGTTTAAAGGCGCATACCGTAGTTTCGCGGCGAGACCCAACTTCCTCCAAATCATGGCATGATTATACTCATTCGAAAGGTCTCAACGCGATGAATCTGAAATTCATGTTTTAAAAGTTTTTGATTACGTCCCTGGTGAGAAATGCCCAAATAAATATGATAAGCTCATTCACTAAACACATATTTGTCTCTGCAAATATATTGTTCGATCGTGGTGATTTTGTTCAAAACTAATATATTCTGTTTGATTATCATAAAACTTTACTATATATTTGCCATGGCCTAGAACTTCCCCCCAGTGTAAAAACTCTTCCATTGCTCCCTCGGAAACCGAAAGCCAAGTGAAGAACCGGTTCAGTTTTTTTCTAGTTTCTTCTCCTTCAACCCCATCCAATTTTCTCTTCTTCTTCTTTCTGCCAAACGCCAAATGGTTGGCAGAAAACTAGAGAAAAAACGAACGGAAATGTTGAGAAACGGCACGTTTTCTCTCTATATATCTTTGAGGGCGAAACTAGAAAAGATGTGAAAAATAGAGAAAAAATTCATGGGATGGGCACACACAGAATCGATGAATTCGTTTCGACACAAAAAGTTGACTTCACGATCATCAAAGTGAAAGTGACAGTGAAAATTGGGGAAAATTTAAACTATTGAATTGGAACAAATCGAATTGAATTTAATGGTCGTTCAGTACTTGGAAAATAACGCTCCGCCTCCTTCAGTTTTCAGTTTTGATCTTTGAAACTGTTTTAGTCGGATTCATCTCATCGAGACCTTTCAAATGAGTATAATCATGGCATGGTTTGAAGAGAATTGGGTCTCGCCACGAAAAATTTAAAGGCGCATACCGTAGTAGCGTGGTGAGACCCGCCATGGCATGATTATACTCATTCGAAGCGTCTTGACGTGCTGAATTTGAAAAATGACGTTTCAGACGATTTGAAAAGAATCTCAATGAGATACGACTGATTTTCATTTTGAGGGTGTTTGGTGTCTGTGAAACAACCGTCGTATCTTGCTGAATTCTGCTATGAAACTCAGGAAGCTTATGTTTTTGGATTCAGCTTGTCGAAACCTTTCAAATAAGTATAATCATGCCATGGTTTGCTACAAGTTGGGTCTCACCACGAAACTACGGTATGCGCCTTTAAACTTTTCGTGTCGAGACCCAACTTGCACCGAATCTAGACATGATTATACTCATTCGAAGCGTCTTGACGTGCGAATTCCAAAAAATGTATTTTCATCGCAAAAAAACCACGATGAAAAATGTTCTGATGAAATTTCCATTCTGAATGAATACATTTATCTAAGGTGCCAAAAACCAACTTGTTTACCAACTTCTTCTCTGGTGGGTCCCTTCTATTCCAACGTCATCTGATGTCATCTGAAGGCTTCTCTCTTTTTCTCGTGGTCCCGAGGCGTAAATAGGGAAGAAAAAGGGGAAAGACGAGAGAGTTTCCTTTTCTTTTTCCCCCGAGAAGCCTCCAGAATTGAATTTTCTCATTATTAGTATATTTGTTATGTTCCATTTTGTTGGAATTTCAAATTCTGTTCAAATATTTTTTGAAATGATCAATAGAATGAGAGACGCAGAGAAGCAGACACTCTCGCCTCTCTGCGTCTCTAGAATCGAGAGCTTGGCTTTGAAGCGTTGTATCTCAAAAGTGTGGGGAGCTATCAAAAAGTGATCAACTACAAAAGTGTAGGAAATTTCAAGGCCTTTATTTTGTTAATTAATCATTTTTTGATAGCTATTCTCGGTTTTGAGATATAAACGTTGCAAGTGTGCTCTATCGAATTTTGGTTATAACTCTATTCAAACAAGATTTAGAAAGCTGAAACTTGGTGAACTAATCAAAAATGGGAAAATCAATACAGCCACCAAATTTCAATCAAATTGGACTAGTTTTCACGAAGTTATGCAATCGCGCTCCACTGAACTTTTGTCATAACTCTTTTCAAAGTATGTTTTTTCGGTTGAAATTTTGTCATCTGACTAGAAACTGCTAGCTCTACCATCTCTATAAGTTTCGTCTCCACTCCAAGTTATGCAATCGCGCTCCACCGAACTCTCCCTCAAATTCTCATTTCCGGCTCCTTTCCCCTTAGTATTCTTAGCGTATCTTAGGAAATGCAAATCCTTCAAACCTATCAATTTAGCTTCACTTGTAATCCGTCACAACCCCTATTTACGCCCCTATTCCATCATCAAAACACCCCTTTTCTCCCCCTTTGAATAATATCGCGTGAATGCGTGAATGCGTGGAGCACCCGACACACACAACGGAGGCAATTTGAATTCGTACTAGTTTCTTCTCTCTCTTTGCAAATTATTGTGTGTCAGTAGGAGAGAAGGAAGGGTCTCGACGAGAAGAGACCACCCGGGAGAGGAATGTCTACGTCTCTCACTCCCCTACTCTCTCACTTATACTAGTTTCATTGGTGTGGGAGGAGAGAACGAGTTTTAGTAGTTTTCAAGGAGGAGATACACAACGGTTTTTGGTTTTTTTCAGTGTTCTTCTCCTAGAGCGAGAGAGCATGTGAGATCTAGAGAGGGCAGAGAAAAAAACAGAGATAGGCGGTGTAAACAACAACAACAAGAGGGAGAAGGAGAAATTTTGTTGTGTTACAGCAAGAAAATGAGAGTTTTGAATTTTCTCGATATTTTTAGGTTTTTTGACAATAGAGCGCGTTTGCACACACGGCGCAATCACCCCTTTTCTTATACGCCCTGCAACTTGCTCTTAATTTGTCCCGGTGTGGCGCAACTGGGTGTGATTCCGCTCACCACTCACTTATCCAGGGTTCGTGTTTTACCCCACGCCAGAATTTTTTGTTATTATTTTTCATGGTATAAAAGTGTTTTTCTAGGCTTTTTCTAGTCGAGTACACATGTCCTTACCATGTTATTTGAAGAACGTCATCTAGTATGTGCACTGTTTTCCGCCAAAATAAAAATATCTCGACCAAAAAAAAAGAACCCTCGTGACTTTTAATGAACGCTTAATCTCTCTCTCTCCGGAGAAGCGGAAACATTTTAGGAGATTGAAAGATGAAAAAGATAAAAGAGAAAAGGAAATGGATGGGCGGCTTTTCCTCTCCCCTCTCTGAGTGAAGCAATCGAATGAATGGAGACATCAAAGATTATTGCGAAACACATTTGTTCTCTCTCTCTCCCTCTAGTTTGTTATTTGAGATACAGAGATCCTTTGTAATCGGACCCCTTCAACGTTTACCCAAAAAGTTTTGTGTTTCTATTGTTTCGTGCTACCTTTCTAGCTTACCTTTGGAAAATTTTTAAAGGAAATTTCAAACCTATATTTCTCGGGATTGAGCGACTCTTTTTTGAAACAGAGTTGATATTCAGATTAGTCAGACTTTAAGCTTTCGATTGGTATAAAAATTGCCTGATAAAGTTTTGTAGTCTTTTTGATCCACCAGTTTTCCGAAAAGCTCTTTTCAACATTGAATTTCTCAGTGCTAGTTTATCTCCCAACAAAACAAATTACATATTCGGAATCCTTATGATCTCAGCTTTCGATTGATATATTTTACACTGTTCATATCCTCGATATAGCAGAGTTACTCTCTATAACATTCCCATTGCACACAAACTCACTCAAAATTCCCATGCACTCCCCTCCTCTCCTCCTCCTTCCGCTGCCATTGCCCTCTCCCCTCCTGTATGCCCTCAACCTCCCGGTTGAAATGTGGCCGCGTGGCGCAATGGATAACGCGTCTGCCTACGGAGCAGAAGATTGTAGGTTCGAATCCTGCCGTGGTCGAAACTCTTTTTTCTCTCGTTTTGTTTTGCCCCAGAAAGTAACTAATTTTGTTTTTGGAGACACACCGTCTGAAGCTGTCGACGACGACGTCGACTACTATTACTTTTGCTTGTTTTTGAGGTCTTCGCTAGCTTCTTTCTTCTTGTTTTCTCTCAATGTCCCTCCATACACATCTCTGAAATTCCCTCACTATTTCTAGCGGGTGTTCGCTTCTTCTAGTTGTTTTGACGACGAAGTAGAATAGTAGTTGTACAGCGAAAAAAAAGAAGAAGGGAGAAGACGTCTAGAGGAAGAAGAAGGGGGATAATGCCAGACGATGTCATGCGTTCGGTTCGTCGTCTCAAAATATATCATCATCTCCTTTTCTTTGTCGAAAAAAGCCCTCATCTCGTTAGATTTAATGCATATGATGCCTATTAGCTTTGTCTGGAAGGAAAACCGGTTATGGAAATGCGCTCTATTGAGAAACAGCCTAAAAGTAGGTTAGAATTGCGGGAAACTTCCAGAAAACAAGTAAAATGAGCTTAAAATAGTGGCAAAAACACATCTGGGGAGTTTCAGCTAGATTAGAGCAAAGTAATGCAAGCACGCTCTACTGCACTTTTGCCATAACTTGTTCCAAACGCTGTCTAAAAAGCTGAAATTTTCGGGGTAGACTTTCCCAAAGAGAAAAAACATGTTTACAAAGTTTCAACTAAATCTGAGCAATAAAATGCATTTGTGCTCTAGCGAACTATCTCATAAATATCTCCAGAAGCAGTCAGGTTTCGTGAAATAGTTAGTGACCTAATAAAGGTGTTACACTTTGAGTTTCAGCCATTTTGAAGCAGTTTTAGTGAAGTTATAAGCATTAATGCAATCGCGCTCCACTGAACTTTTGCTGTAACTCTCTTCAAAATAGGCTTAGAAAGCTAAGATTTTATCTAGTAGTTAAACACTAGCCCACCAAAACTTGTGGCGCTCTATTTCTTGGAAATGCAACTTCGCTCTACCGAACTGTTTCTCAAAACTCACCATAGTTTCTAGTTGCCAATTCAAACTTGCAAATCACTCAGTGCACATAATTATGTACAAGGTCTTCAACAAACACTGATTGCGCAACCCATTGTTTCCTTCTCGCTCTATTGTACTCTCATCGACTCCTTTGTCCCACAGGTGCTACCGTAACCCGGTAACTTCTAAACAGCACCGCCCAGTGTTATTATTGTTGTTGTTATGTAAGAAGCATGAAAAGTGAGGGAGGGGTGGGCGTGGCTTCCTCTCTCACTCTCCTTTGGTGTTCCAAAACCGCTATTTCTCTGCGTCTCCGCGTCTTCACACACTCTCTCGTGCTTCTCTGTCAATGGCATGTGTTGGTGTGCCCCCCTTTTGAGTATGTATGTATTTGAGAAAATTTCTCTTATTCTCGTGTAGTCTCTCTTCGTGAGACACGCCCTCTCTCTAGCTCTTCGAGCTTATCCATTTTCGGACGACTACTAGTTTCTGTGCCTCTGGAGCTCCTTTCTTGGAAGAGGGGGACCCCCAAGCACTTTTCTGAGTGCACTTTTATTATAGTTTTGATCTAGTAGAGCTACAGTAACTCTGGTGAGTGGGGACAGTAACCAATAGGTAGTTTTACTGTAGGCGGCGCTACTCCAGAGCTACAGTAAACCCTTGTGGTTTTCGCTGCGGAACCCTTCTAAACGCGCTGATTCCGAATATCACCACAGCGGAAGTTCCCGGAAATCGAAAAATCGATATCCTTCTCCCCCTCCAAAAATGACAAATTTCGAACCCTAGTAGTCCCATGATCCCCCCCTATGTCATTTGATACATTTCTGAGTCAGTGTCTATGACTAATTGCATCGTCGTCCTCGTCTTCTACTTCCCCTTTCCTAGGCTTCCCCCTCTCATGGTTGAATGCTAATGGCCCGTCTATGGACGGGGTTCGTTTCATAATGAGTACTCGGCACCACCAGTTTGTGACGTGGCACACGAAGGATGACAGGTGGAAGTGAAGGAAAAACAAAAGACGGAAAAGTCGTCTGTGTTTGTGACTCATTAACAGAAAACCGTACTGTACGAAGACTTGGAAATTTGTGATTTCCGTCCGTGAATCAGCATGAAGGGTATACTGTAGATGGCAGACCTCATTACTGAGCCAACATGACATTCGATTCGGTTTCGCATGAAAGAGCTGGTATCATGCGGGTTTACGGGTGTTCCGTAAATCGACGCATGACTGAGATATCACATGAAGACGTGGGAGGCCCAACTTGAAGCTGGCGACCCTCAGTCTTCTAGAGCTCAAGCATACACTTTTATCGAGTCGCTGCTCAGCGAAATTCTATGATTCAAAACCCCCATTACCAAACTATCCTAGACCACCCAACCCGTCGAATTGTTGACATTTTTAGGTCTCGACTTTTTTGTCCCCTCTCCCAAAAAATGTTTATTTGCTCGAGATTTAGTGGGAATGGTGCTGGTCACCAGAGAGCGAGGACATCACGATAAACATATCGATGTGTCCATCCTAATTTTGTTTAGATTCGTGTAAAGTTATACATAGAGATGGAGAAAGTAAATAAATATATCAAAATACGAAAAGCTGACTTCGCTATATATCATGTGATTCTTTTATCCGACGGCTTTTTGGATTACTACGTATGCGCTCATAATCCGCCCCGACGCGAAAGCTACACCTTTTAAAGAACTTTCTAGATTTTCGTCGTGTTTTTCCTTCTTCAAAAAATTCTAATCATGTTTTCGCGGTCCCCTTTCTTTCTCCCTTTCTCATCCGCACCAATGTGTAATAACAGCAGAAAATCGTACACACTCGACCGATTTGCCTATTCCATTTCCTCTTCTCTCACTCTTTCGCCTGTTTTGTCATATATGAAAATTTTCATTTTCGATTCAACTTTTTAATACGGTCAGTGGTGTGGTCAGTGGCGCGTGGACCAATTATAGTCAGCGCTCACCACCGCCCACTCCTATCCGAAATAATAACTATTCTCACTCTAATTTCCGTCAAAAATGCTAAATTCATATCGTTTTCAGAGAACGTGAAATGAGCGAATCGGAGTCATTGGGTGGGAGCAGCGCGTCGACGACGGCCGGCAGCGACGAGTACACCATGTCGCAGATTTTTGGCGCCGCTGGACGTCCCATTCCACTCTCGACGTTCGGCGCGACTATTCCAAACTCTTGGGGATCAGGTGAGCTTGAAAATTCCAGACACTTTTAATCCAATAGTTAGAGCTTTTCAAGTTTCAGAGACCAAAGTCTTTGTACTTTCAGAAGAATAATTTCAGCATAATTTTCAGTGCACTTTATGCGAACTTCTCATGAATCACTCTTTTGATTAGATTTTCTCATTGCTCACTCTTTTGATTATATTTTCTCATTGTGCGATTAGTCTGAAACTGGCATTTCCAAATTTTTATAGCTTGAAAACATCAATTTCCTAGGTTTTTTCCTCATAAAACCTGAAATTAGTCGACATTTCAGCGAATATCGAACGAATTTCGAGTAAACAACAATCAATTTTTCTATTCTTTTCAAAAAAAACATTTCAAAATCATAACGTCACACGTGGCCACGTCAAAAAGAACTCTGAATCATAACAAGTTCACACCCTTATTTCTCACTGAAACGCGATGACGACAACGCCTTATAACGTGATTTACGAACGTGTTCAACGTCTCCAAGAAATTTTCACTCGTCATCTGATGAAAGGTTTTTTGTCGATATTTTTCTCATGTTTTTCCGCAAAAAACCGTGTGAAATTATCATCAAAATCACCGAAAATTCGCTTCAAAAAGCTGAAAAATCTGAAAATTTCGCCACGTTTTTTCCCAAAACTCTGCAATTTCGCGTCGAATCCAACGTATGCGTACCGTAATGCCCAAGACCCTACGCGCAAAAATGCTGAAAATCCACGAATTCCACGAAATTTAGCCTACTTTTTTAGGTTTCAAATCCTAAATTCTCATTCTTATTTTTCTTTTTTCAGCCGTGTCGCAGCCGATGCTTGCCGGCTCATTTGGCTTGGCACCTACACCACCACCAGTCATCCAGGAGGTAGGATTTCCATATTTTTTGTTAAATATTTTTACTGTTAAAAACATTATTTTTCCCGCCATATTGTTGTTGTTGTTTGATCTCTCGCTTGTTTTCTTGATATTCCTTTACATTTTTAGTCATTTTTCTAAAAAGAGAAATGGCCAAATCCGTTTACACCTTCTCTCTCGTTTGCCCCGAATTGTGATTGCTTTCCGCGCGGAAGGCGCATAATACGTTTACTTTATGCATCAGATAGCAAACTACACACGGAGTAAAAGGCCGCGGGAAACAAATACCAAAAGGTTTCTATAAGTTTGGCACTTTTTCGAATGTCAGGCCTAATTTCTCGATTTTTTGCTTCAAATTTTCCGTTTCTCCCCGTTTTTTGACTCCAAAATAAGAGAATTTGTGATTTTTGCGATAATTTTGCTGGCAAGTCCTCTCCGGTGGTTTTTTCAATTAAAAATCACTCTTCATCCCGTTTCCATCCGCCAATCGCATTTTTCTCAAAATTTTTTAAAATTGTGATTTTTGGTCAATTTTTTTCGTTTCTTCTCGAACTTTCGCTAGAATATCGACCTAAAAATTGTTTCTCCACAAAATTCGATTCCTTTTGTCCCCTTTTGCCGTTGTGGCCGCTCCTCGCCATCCATCCACACGCACACACAATTTTCTTCTTCTCCATCTCATCTCCCTCCTGGTTTCCCGCATCTTCTCGTCTCCTATTCCAACTTGGCGTTTGCAGTTTTTTTTCCCGACGATTCCTCGGTCTCTTCGGTGGCGCCCAAACTCTCGCCCCGGGGCGCCTCAATTTCGATTCGCTTCGCTATTTTTCTTTTCACATTCCCGTGTCTCTCTTTCTCCGTCGCCGCCGCCGAACACACGTACATTTGATCTGTTGGGGGAGAAGGAAGGAGAGGCGAGCGCTAGAGATGACGTGGCACACTGTGAAACTGTTTTTCAATTTTTCACAAAAACCGAGAAGTGAGGCAGAGATAGAGCGAAAAGTGAAAGTTCTTGTTATCAGTTCAGTGTTTTGTGGCAGAGAATTGAAAGTTCCAACTTCAATGATTTCTGGTGCCTCCCATCTACCGTACCCCCGAAGCATGATAAGCCATTCACTGTAACGACGATGACGGAGGAAAAGTTCTGAAATTGTACTTTCTGCTTCACTGTCACCGTCGGCTTCCACTTGGATGAATTGTAGGCGTAGCTCGCACGAAACCTCAGATGAGTTTCATGGAGCACTGCTTCGAAACTGAAGTTCCAGTTCACTAGATATTGCTAATTAGAGATCAAAACGTCGTCTGTGACGTGCTCTCGCAAAGCTGAAACTTCAGATTTTCAGCAAAGGATAAGCTTCTTGGAAAGTACACCCAGGGAGCTTCCCGAAGTTTCTCTGTGTGTAGAACACGCTTAAGAGATAAGAGTGGATTGATCTCCGATCGCTCTCCAGCTTCACCATCACCGTTTTTTTCTATCGCGGCGACCAAACCCCGCCCCTTCTCAACTACTAGTAGAGTCTAGGCCTCTGCTTTCACTCACACATACAGTAGTGCCACGCGACTGCGTTTTCTTTTCCTCCCCGTTCGCTATCGTGTCGTTCGGTTCCGTTCAGTGTCTAGACACATCGCGTTTTCTTCGTTTACTACCAATTGGCCATAAATTTGCGGGCCATCCGTTTTTTTAGTAGAATGGGTGGCGCGTGGCGGCACTGCCAGTCTCGGGGACCTTGGCGCTCGTGTCCTTTGGTCAGCGAACACCATGGGAAGAGAGTCTAGTCGCCATCGTCTTGTATCTTCTATCTCTGCGTTTCATTTCAATCTTGAAAAAGTGAAAAAGAGAGGAAAGCTCCACCATCGGTTCTGTACATCACCACATTTCTCTTGATGCTTCTGCGTCTTGGCGCCCGTCGCATAGAGTTTTCATAATCACATCGTTTTGTGTCCCGCCCGTCTCTCAGTGTATGTATGTGTTCCCTTCGCCTTTCATTTCTTCATCTTTTCTACTCTTCCTCAAACACTAGAGGAGAGACCGAGAGATAGAGAGGCTCAGTCAAGACAGGGCACAGTGTTGTATTTAGTACCAGGCCCCGAGCGCCGAGTGTATGTGTGTGTGGTGTGTGTCTCTCTCAATCTATCTCTCCGTCGTCATCTCTGTGTTTCGCCAATGTTTCTCGAGACCGCCCAGTTTTCCACTGTGACACTAAGAAAAGAAGTGAGAAAGAGAGAGATGGACGAAAGAGATGAGTCCGTCTCGTCCTGGAAAGCCTTTTCCCTAGAGAAACGAGTCGGAAGTTCGCGCGCGCGCGAGCGCCCCCTTCTCTCGCTCTCCCGACGGTCGCCGACCGCTCGGAATCGTTTCAATAAAATTGTCGCTGCTGGACGCCGGTCATCGTTATGTCTTTTCTTGTCTCGTGGTGTTGTCTATACGATTTTCTAGTAGTCCTTCTGGATAGACACGTGTTCCATCACTCAGAAACTCTCCTATTAGAGCTATCAATTATAATAGATTTGCGTTCCACATAAGGTTTTTCGACAGATGGTGATGCCTTGTGGTATTTGCGTAAGAGGGCAGGTTGGCGAAACATGAGAGCCGTCGGAGAGAGCTTTAGCACCACCTGTCCCCCCTCGATCTCCTTTAGAGGTGTCTTCGACCATCATTAATGACTTGTCACATAGTTTGCATAGTTAACGTGGATTTCACGACTCGGGTTAGTCCAATCCGGCCATTTCTCGTTCTGCGAGTAATACGAGTTCTACCAAATTGCCTCGATTTTATGGGTGTTTTGTGACTCTGCCCACAAACCAATTTTGAGATTAACTTTAGTATTTCACGTCCTAGTTTACTCTCGTTTTGACTTCATTTTCCTGGCCACAGAGTGATTTTGAGAAGCCTACCTCTATGTTGATAACAAGCGTTGAAAACGATGCTTATCAGCTACTTTTCCACCGCGAAAATTGTTAATTTCCTCCAATCATCGCTATTCGAGTCGACAGAAGGAACATGGCGCCATTGCTATCTCTTATATTGCCCTGTCATAAACACTTTTTTTTGTTATTTCAATTTTCGTGCGCTTGCGTCGACGACGAAAACTGCGTGGCACCGAACACAGTACAGTATGACTCCGCCCCTAACTCCTCCTCCTCTTCCTCCTTTTTTTTCTATCTATTTCTTGGTACCGTTCATCTGTCCGCGTGTCATGTCTCCGCCTCTTCCTTCCCTCTTTTTGCATGTACTCCGGCTGTCGGTTGTCTCATTCCATTTGAGGGCAGAAGGCGTACCATCTGCCATTGTCATTTTTGCTGATGCAAGCTCATCGAAGCCATCTGTGATATACCGGCATACGGTTTTTGTGATTTTTGACTGTTCTTTTCTGCCTTTGGAAAAAGTGACCTTCTATGCCTAGTCACCTCGAACAATTCGGGTCAAGATTTACGCATGAGTAGGTCCTCTCTGTTGCAATGTGTTTTTATGCCGGTTAGACTATTTCATCTCAATTTTATGTCTCATGATGAAATTGTTTCGAAAGCTTGCGGAAAGCGGAATGCGGAAAATCTACGATTTCATCAGTTTCCGCAACGTGGCGCTCCCTCGTTTTTTTCCCATTAAAAGACCACCATGACAAGTCCAAAAAAGGCGGAAAAAACTGATGAACGGAATCCGATATTTCTCTTTTTTCTTCTTGCTCTCAAGTGTAATTCTAGACGTTTCGTCCTAGAAGGAGCGGGGGGTTTCCTTCCATTTCAATTTTTTCCTTCTTCATTTCTTCCCGCCTTCATCTGTCGCTTCCTCCGTTTGTACTACTTTACGCCGTACTGGCGCGTGCCACCACGTTGAAAAATATGACCTTCTGTAAGGCCATTTTGATGAGGAATGACACGAAAATTGAGAAACTGCCACCTCCTTTACACACACTTACTGTTCTGCAGAAGGTTATCCGCTTTCTGAAATTGTTACTATTCCGCCCCGCCCTCTTTTTTTGTGTTCCGCTATATTTTATTTTCTAAATTTTCCAATTTCCAGATCGTCAAGTGCACGCTGTGCTTGGAACCGTACCGTGATCCGAAGGTTCTCGCGTGCTTCCATTCGTTTTGCAAAGGTTGTCTGGCGAAACATCTCGAGCAGCCGGAACGTATCGTTTGTCCGCAGTGCCACATGGAGACTCAATTGAGGTAAGCTACTCGGTTTCACGATACTCTCAAACAACCATTGAAAGCTCTTCCAGCGTACAACTCGGCCTCGACTCGTTGCTCACAGACTTCGGGCTCGAGTCGGTAATGAACAAGCAACAACAGTTGTTCGCCAACCTCGGACTATCTGAAAGTGGAGCACCAACGACCGTTTCAGCCGCCATCCCAGTTCCAAATGCTCACCTTCACCCGTCAATGGTGGCTGGCTCCGATCCGTCCAATCCAGTGGTCGGATTCGGTTTTGGATCACCATCCTCCACGACATCATCATCACCACCGCTAAGTGATTCGCCGACGATGGAACAACAGCAGCACGCTCAACTTGCCGCCATGATGCAAGGAATAATGAACAACAATGTTGCAGTGGCGAACGGAGCCGGAGTGCAGGTCGCCTCGGTTCCAGCAGTACATTGCAGTGGGTGCAAGTCGAATGAGACGGTAAGCGGATTTCGTCAGATTAATGGAATTCTAATTTTGAAACCAATTTCAGGCAACATCATTCTGTCAAGACTGCAACGCGAATCTGTGCGACAACTGCACAATGGCTCATAAATACATGCATTGTTTCGCTGATCATCGTGTCATTACCCTTCCACCACCAACCAGCAACAACGGAGGAATCGGCTCGTCTGCCTCATCGACAACTTCATCGTCCCCATCCTCCAGCTCATCGTCACACCAAATGGTGGCGGCGCTCGGCGGAAAACAGTCGCCGGACAGTTTGATGTTAGGATCCGGAAAGCGGCCAGTTTTGTGCCTTCAGCATCGTGCATCAGAGCTCGTTTTCTTCTGTGTCACATGCAATTTGGCTATCTGTCGTGATTGTACCACCACCGAACATCCAGCTGGACAACATCAATTTGAGCTCATCACTGAGGTGAGTATACGCCTTCTGGGGAATATAATTAAGAGTAGAGACCATACAGTAAATTTATTCATGATTAGAATGTATTCGCATGAATGGACGATTGACAACATCTGCTCAGTCAATGTCATCAGATAGATATTATATATACCACCTGTTCCTTTTTCGATGGTTAACGTCTTCAAAGACGCAACACTTATTCAAAAGAGACAGAATGGTTAGGCGTTAATCGTATTATCCCCTCTCAAGTAGAAGGGGATAAGAGGAAGTAAGAATTTCGAATTTTAGTCGTCGACCCAAATAAACAACTCTAAACGACGATTTACATGAAAGGGAGGAGAAGACAGGTGTAGAATAATCTAGCGTTAATTATGCGATGATGGATTGTTGGATTATCGGGCAGGTGCATTCCTGAGTAATAGTCTTTGTTCTTAAGACCTTAGCTAGAAACTGTGAGAATGAAACCTTCACTATAGTGACCGCCAACAACGCGGAAGTTTTAATCGACTCTAAAACAAATCACTCGTTTTCCAGGTCGCCGATAAACAAATGTTGAAAATGGAGCAACTGATAGCGGACGCGAGGAGCAAGCACGCTGACATGCTGGACATGTTCAAGCAGGTAAGATACATTGTCCATTCCTTTTCTTGTTAATCCTTTTATCCCTTATCCCCTAACACCCACTTACTCATCCTGACCCTATTTGTCCTCGAAAATACATATAGGGGGGACAGGTGTAAAAATCGAGGTATGAGGGGTGCCCCATTAATGCGAAGGACAAATATGGTGTTTGGTCGAGTAAAAGAATGTATATATTTGGACTGTTTCCTCTCTCCCACACGGCTATTAGTGTTTTGATGGTCAGCTTCATCATCAACAATAAAATCAAATTTCAGGTTGACTCGAAACAACAAATTCTGACTGCCTCCCTTCACAACTCGCACGCTCAATTGGATGAGACAGTCTCCACACTGATCAATTTGATTCAGGAGCAGAAGAAGACACTTGCCAAGGAGATTGACAATGCATTCGCAGCCAAGCAGGTAATTTATCGTTGAATTTTGAAAGATGGGGATGATGACGGTGGCTCCCTGCGGAATTGAAATGGATCCATCAAAACTATGCATATATTTGAATAAGCACATGCATATGTTTCAAAATTAGAGAGGGGGTTAGAAAGCACCAGATGGTGCACTCGAAGAATATCCGAATGTTTTTGAAAGGCGGCGAGATCAAATAAGACAAAGGGGGAACTAGCATAGGAATGTTCTAATTACGAGTGTGTTAAGACACACCGCCCTCCTTCCGATTTTATGAGCCATGTGTTTTCTGTGTCGGGTTGCGGTGGTCCGATCCTGAATCTCTTCTCCGATGGCACACACACACACACACACCCTCCTCTTCTCACATTCGAGGTCAAAATGAGGTGTTTATGGTGGTTTAATGAGGTCGGCGCGTTTCGCATGGATTAAAGACGTTGAAAACTCTTTCTTCTGAAGGATGAAATGGGAGAAGATGAGGAAAATTGGGCGGTAAAAGGAGGTCGAATGTTGCCTCCGAATGAGATGAGGCGAGCGACCTTGACGTAACCCGATGTATCAAAAAATGAGAATTTGGGATTTGGATTTAAACTATTTGGAAGTAGTTTTATAGTTTTAGGGTAGGGTAGATCAGCTAGGCACTGTTTTAATGATCGAGAAAGTCAACGTTCAATAGATCATATTTGCACAGACATGTGTATCCTCATCTCCGTGTTATTGTCGTCTCAAGAATAGACAATACCTGCTACTATAGTGTTTGAGGATATCTGAATGAAACCAGTGGGAAAGGTCCATTCTTATCTCCAGAAGAAACAATAAACGAAAATTGGCATCCTGCTGATTGTTGTGATCGTAGAGAACAATGGTCCTCGAGATTCTGACGCAAGATATGCGCAGAATGACAAGACCGGGTCAAATCATTATTTTTGATGACCTCCCCTTCCTTTCCGTTTTTGTCACTCACTTGAGAGAAACAGACAATGTCAATGCTCATCGAGATGAGATAATTGATGGATTGGAAAGATTCGGTTGATTACCGGAAACCTGGCACCTGTTTGGGACTGAGATCTCTCATATCAGATCAGAAAGTTCCCACGAGGATTCTTGAGATTCCTCGTGACGATAAACATTGGTTGATGTCGTTGTCTCCGGATGTCGTCTGACTCAAATCTCTATTGACAGCCTCCCGCGTTTTCGCTGATTTCCTCTTATCTCCCGGCGTAATCATCGTCTGATGCCGCCGCCAGCATCGTCATCATTAGAAACATTGTCAATAACACTGATCTTTTAACAACGACAAAAACAAACTAAAAAGGGGGATACATTAAACATCAGTGATCAATTCTGCAGCATTTATATATTTATCCATATTTTCAGATCCAACTCACTATGGTCGACAAGCGAATCCAATCGATGGCCGAGAAACTCTCCCAGACAATCGAATTCTCCCGTCGCCTCATGTCGTTCTCGTCACCAGCTGAGGTTATGGTGTTCAAGCAGCTTCTTGACACTCGTCTCCAACTCTTCCTCGGATTCAACCCGGATACCAGTGGAGTGTTGAACACGTCCTGCGAGATTGAGTACCTTGGAGCCGCCGGTTTGTACAGCAACTCTTCCAGTGCAGTCTCACAACTTTTGGGAACGGTCCGTGGAGGAAGCAACATCAACAACGCCGCTGTCCAAAACGATTTCCTTATGCCATCATCTCAAACTGGAATGCCACCAACTCCAATCGGACGTACACCAAGTCGTGTTATCCCGATCGACAATCAGTCGACTCGTTCTCCACCACACCACATCGCTGGATCACTTCCAATGAACGCGTTCTCCGATTCCAATCTTCTCCGACCAAACAAGGATTTCGGAGGATCTTCCCAATCACTCGGACCATTCGGTGCTCTTGGAGGAGGTGCTGCTGATCCATTCTCATCTCAATACGACAAATGGAGTCTCGGAGTTGAGCCATCTGTTGGTGGACTACTTGAAGGATCCAACGTTGATGAGGAGAAGTTCCAAACTTTGTTCCCACCATCAAGATCGCAGATCAAGCGTACCAAGATGATCTATCACTGCAAGTTTGGAGAGTTTGGCGTCATGGAGGGGCAATTCACCGAGCCATCTGGCGTCGCTGTGAACGGACAAGGAGACATCGTCGTCGCCGACACCAACAACCACCGCATCCAGGTGTTTGACAAGGAAGGTCGCTTCAAGTTCCAGTTCGGAGAGTGCGGAAAGCGCGATGGACAATTGTTGTATCCAAACCGTGTGGCCGTCAACCGTACCACCGGAGACTTCGTCGTCACCGAGAGATCCCCAACCCACCAAATCCAGGTGTACAACCAATATGGGCAATTCCTTCGCAAGTTCGGTGCCAACATTCTCCAACATCCACGTGGAGTGTGTGTTGATAACAAGGGACGCATCATTGTTGTTGAGTGCAAGGTAAATTTGAATTCCGACGATTCCAGAAATTAATCATTCATCTCTTCTAGGTAATGCGCGTTATCATCTTCGACATGTTCGGAAACATCCTTCAAAAGTTCTCGTGCTCTCGTTATCTCGAGTTCCCGAACGGTGTGTGCACCAACGACAAGAGCGAGATTCTCATCTCGGACAACCGTGCTCACTGCATCAAGGTGTTCTCCTACGAGGGACAATATCTCCGTCAAATTGGAGGAGAAGGAGTGACCAACTATCCAATAGGTGTTGGAATCAACTCTCTTGGAGAGGTTGTTGTCGCTGACAACCATAACAACTTCAACTTGACCGTCTTCTCCCAGGTGAGTAGGATAGCTGGGTTGTGTCGTTGACGCGTTTTTTCTTGTCTTTATAACCAGTGTTTCTCAACTTCTATCTCTCTTCAGGATGGCACCATGATTGGAGCTTTGGAATCCCGTGTCAAGCACGCTCAATGCTTCGACGTCGCTCTCGTTGACGATGGTTCAGTGGTTCTCGCATCGAAGGATTACCGCCTCTATCTCTACCGCTTCTTGCCAGCATCTGCTGGAGCGCCATCTTCCACTTCTGGACAGATTTAAGAAAGAATACATCTGAAGCGATCAAAATTTGGAGCAACTTTTCTTCCGAATGGAGCAACGCAGGCCCCCGAATTTCATTCCTTCCCCCACATCTTTTCCATCCTTTCTTCTTGTAAATGTGCATAGAATTTCTTTTTCTTCTCTCTCTCTCTTTCTCTATCTCTAGTCTCCCCGTAAAATGTGATTTTCGCGGCCTTTTAACCCCCTCTCCACGTCCCCTTAAAGGTGTTCTTTATTCTGTTCTTGCAGCAGCTCCCGGAGCTCTTCGACTCAGTTTTTTGTCTTTTTTATTTTTTATTGGTTTTTTTGCTCGTTGTTTTTGTGTTAAGTGTGTGTATTTCTTTTTTAATTGGGGCTGCGCCTCTGTTTATGGTTTTTATTGTTGATCACCCAAATCATTTGGGCCCATTTGGCTCTTTCCGATCGTCGACGTCGTCGATGACTCTTCTGAATTCTCTCTTCACCCCGCCCCCCTCGTCCCCCCATTGCATGCTTTTATTGTTGAGCCTGGAGCTCGTTCATGTAAAATGATGTCCCGTTTTTTGTAATTTTTGCCTCCCCGCCCCTGTCCCCCTTCTTCCGGTAAATAGTCGTCGCGCGTCGGTGTCAATGGTTTTTGTAGGGTTTCATATAGAGCGTCCTTTAAGACGAGCTGGTCTCGATCTGCCAAAAAAGCACCGTGCTCCCCCAGAGCCATTTGTCATCACTTTTCTATTTCCTATTCTTTATTTATTATCTGGCCCCGTCCCTTTATATATTTAGAATGTTTCTATGGCGCCTGGATGCGCATGTTTTCTTTTTCCCCCTATTATATAGCACCCGTATATATATATTACCCCTCTGTCAGTAATCCCCCGCCCCTTCAAAAATCCCAAAAAAATGTTGTTATCTCTTTTTTATTCTAATTTTCCACTTCACCGCCCCGCCCCGCCCCTTTCTAACCTTTATCATTTTTTAAATTCCCCTCTTTTTCTATTTTTCAAGTAATTCTCGAGTAGATTTCTTATTTATATGTATGGGCAGTTTTTCCTCCAAGTTTTTTGTTATGTGTGTATGTTTTGAGGAGATGATGATGATGATTATCTTCTGAAAATTTGATTTTTAGTGGTTTTTTCTTCTTCTGTTGTTGATTTTGGTGTCAACTACTCGCTCCTCCTCTTTTCCTACTCGCCCCGCCCCCTCTTAAGCTCTTTTTAACCGGTTTTGTACCCCTTTCCCCTCCGCTCTCTCTTAAACTCGTATTTCCCCTTCTTGTTTCCTTTTTCTCGAATTTTCATCATCGTCGTTTTTATGTTGTTTCCGATTGTCTTCTTTTTTGTACAGGCTGGTCCTGTTTCTTCCCCCAAGTAACTTCATATTATTTTTTGGCGAGAGAAATTTTGATGTTATTTTCTTTTTTTGTTGTATTTTTTCTTTTTTTATTAGCTTTTTTTGCTTCTTTATTATTCCACCCCACACAAAAAATCCCCGCTTTTTTTCATTCATTTTCGTGTCAAAATAAATGAGAAAAGGTTCCAAAACGAAGAAGTGATTTGTTTATAGATTTTTCTAGAAATAGGAAAAAGAATAGAAATGTATTGTGGTTTGGTAACAAAAAAAGAGAAAAAAATTAAAAATTTATTTAAAAAAATAAGTTCTTGACACCAAAATCATCCAACTAGACTTGTAAATAGGATTTTTCCCACCAAAAATGTTTTTTTTGCTTAAAATTTTTGTCTTCGCGTTGATCGCCTGTTGTAAAAAATGGAAAGTTTTTCTTCTTTTTTAGTAATTTTTTATTATTATGTAATCCCCCAAATATCTCGAAAATTCTTTTTTTTGTATGTGTTTTTGTAAATTTCTTTGCGATTTTTTGTTGTTTCATTTGAGAAAATACATAACTAATCCAAATAAATTGTTACTCGAAAAACAGAAAATTTATTTATTTTAAAATAAAAAAACTGAAAAAATTAAGCGGAAAAGTTCAAAAAATAATCGGAAATTTCTGGAAAACGAGGCATATCGATCAGTTTAAGACTTGGAATTGGGAAAAATTTCAGATATTCAGGATTGGGGATACTGTAGGTGTCGGATCCGAGAAGGCAATTCACGTTGTGTTTGGAAATTATTTGGGCGAGACGAGAGCAGTCCGGGTAGTCGAGGGGGCCTTCGTACTGTAATTATAACTACCGTAACTTTTCGGATTTCAATCTGAGGTTCACAAAACTCAAACAACCGTAATCAGCGCGTCGAGACCATTCGAAAAAGTATAATCATGCCTCAGTTCTGTCCACTTTGGGTCTCACCACGATATTACTGTATGCGCCTTTAAACACTTTTCGTGGGCGGACCCAAAGTGCTTCAAACTAGGGCATGATTATACTCTTTCGAACCGTCTTGAAGAGCTGAATTCACAAATCTAGATTTCAAGCAGTTGTGGAAAAATCTCGAGGAGTTATGACACATTTTCGTTTTGAGACGAAAAATCATATTTCGAAAAACTGATGTATCTCCTTCAGATTTTATTGAAATTCAATGAATTGTGTAAATTTGGGATCAGCGTGACAAGGCCTTTTGAATAAGTATAATCATGAACTAGTTCTGTACACTTTGGGTCTCACCACGAAACTACGGTATGCGCCTTTAAGGCCTTTAAACCACTTTTCGTGGCGGGACCCAAATTGATTCAAACCAGGGCATGATTATACTCATTTGAAGCGTCTTGAAGAGCTTAATTCGAATATCCTATTTTCAGATCACTCAGATCAAAACGCGCCCCACTGTACTCCTCTTACCAAAGTCAACGCCTTTCCCATATACCACGGAACAAGTAGATCAATCAGCGTTTCCAAGTTTTTCGGTGCATCCAACACGAGAATATTCTCAATTGCCACGTTTCCCTGAATTTTCGTTTCGAGACCCGATTTACGAGATTCCAGTGATGAGTGGAGTTGGGATTTGCTCACTTGATGCGTTTTTCTGAAAAAAAATCCTTCGTTTTTTTCTATTTTCTTTTTATTTGCGCTTCAAGGTGTTTTGCGTCTTTTCGTCGTGTGTGGTCTTGTCTGTATTTGAACAGTAAGGGAGAGAGAGTGTGGGGAAATGAGAGACGCAGACGGGAGAGCTCTGGTGACTGGCACTGAACGGAGTTGGGGTGGAATGGGAACACGGAACAGAGCCATGGGGATGCTTTGAGGGTTTGGGGGATGGCTGGGAGTAGAATTTTAGGAAATGAAAGAAAAAAAGATTTTGGAATTGCAAACCCCGCGCCGGGTCGAGAATGGGTCAACTGTGGTTATGGCAAACGATTCACAAGGGAACCTCAAGGGGTCACCAGTTTGGAATCGTTCCAAATTGCTACCAGGTATTAAGGACAGCTTAAATAGACATATCCCAAATTTTCGTTTTGTGCTCATTACTTCACGCTGAGAAAAACCGTCTCAAAGTTGCTTGGAAGCCATTCTCACGGCTTTTACAGTGCTTAACCACAGTATAGTGGAATACTTGAGACGGTATTTTCTCAGCGTGAAGTAACGAGCACAACACAGAAATTTGGGATATGTCTATTCAAGTTGTCCTTAATACCTGGTAGCAATTTGGAACGATTCCAAACTTACGACCCCTTGAGGTTCCCTTGTCAGACGCGGATGGAATTCAGATGGCTGAGAAACAGAGGAAGACTCGGATGGGGAGATTTACTTTATTAGGAGACAAAGAAACAAGAAAATAAGAAGAAAACAAAATGGTACAAGAAAAAGTTAGAAAAGGTTGAAGCATATTTTAAGCATTCCAATGAGACAATCATCCTCCAGTAAATCTACGGTGTCGAGCGAAAACATGCTGTCCACCGCCTCCTCGTCCAGATCAGTCGATGACGGTTTGGCGATATCCTTCATAGTTGAATACAAGGAGGATGGGAGGAGAGGCATCTCGCCAGTGCAAATGTAATTAAATGTGATGTAGTCGAGGAGATCCATTTCCAATTGCTCGATTTCCTCCATCACTGGTCTCGGAGACTCAATGAAACATCCATTCTCGCCCAATCTCGGGTAATCTTCAGACGGTCCGAACTCGGTTAGGAGTTGCATTTCGATAGTGTAGGGCATCAGGTTGAGTAATGAACACTTGTAGTTCAGAGCCGCTTCTTTTGCCTTGAGAGCATTGAATCCTTTTACAAAAAAGATCGGAAGACGTGGACGGACTGGATTCTCGTCGTCTTGAAGCTCAACTTGTTGCTCAAGGAATCGAGACACTTCCTTTTGGAGCAATGCCGCAGAATCAAAGATTTGTTTCTTCTCTTCTGCATTCTCGTCAAGTGGAGCAGAAGGTCCAGAGAATGGAATAGGAAGATAAAAGAAAGCCATTTTGCGAAAGACAACAGAGAGAATAGGTAGACGACTAGTCAAGTGAGAGTTAGACTGAATGGATAAATGACTGTCTCAGATTCTCATTAGGACAGACACTCGCACTAGCTCCGCCCCTTTGTCTATATTGAGCGTGAGAAGAAAGAAGGTGTAAATTCGATGATTGCTTAATTGTGTGATTTTTTGAAAAAGTAAGGGAAAGATTAAAATAACAATTAGAAAAAAAGATGAGATACTCTAAAATGGCAAAGTGACAAAATGAAACGGTGTTGGATTTTATCAGTAGCAACAAAATAAGATCGTTAAGATTTGTAGCATATGCGCCGATTATAAAAGTTTCTTACTACCGTGCACAGTACCTTGCTAAAAGATACGAATTTTGGCTTAAAATGACCAACTTTGAGAAGGTGTAACTGTCCCACGAAATAAATGTTTTAATGGATTATACAGATCAAAAGTAGAGCTTCAAAAATGAAATTTGTCGATACGTAGCTTGCTAGTAAGTGCCCGTACAAAAAGAAAGTTAAAATTCTAGACACTATCTACACAACGATATAAATTTTGACACAATTGAACCATTTTCAGCAACCTGACAACTTTATGAAATTGACCAGTTTTCAGTAATATCTCAAAATTGAACAACTTTGATGTCATATAATTTTGTAAGTTTTTGACCAACATTGCCAATTTTATATTGGTTGTATAGAACATGTCAAGAGCTTCATTTTCAAAGTTGACCACTTTTTTGTACGGGCGGTCCCAAGGGAGATACGGTAGCGCAAAGGGGCGAGCCGTCTAAAGTTTCTCATCGGAGCCGTTGTGAGCGTTACTTCTGGCTACCGTATCTCTCTAGAGAGTGATCGTACAGAAAAGTTGTCAACTACATAAATGAAGCTCTACTTTTGATCTGTATGATCTAATAAAAAATTTACTAGATGGGTCAATCAGGAATACCCAGACACCCTCTCAAAGTTGGGCATTTTCATCTGAGAATGGCACCTTCCGCTTGCGCCGAAAAATGTTCATTCCGCCTCCCGCCGTTCTCAAATTGACATTTCAGTTTGTGCACTGGACCTCCTTCTCTCTAAAAATAAACCACGCCCTCTTTCGGGAGCCCCGACAGAAGAGTGAGATAACTGAAAGGGGCGTGGCTTATTAAAAGGATTAAAAGATTCCAAAAATCACTGAAACTAACTACCGGCATCAAGATTCTGAATTCTGTGAAAAATCTGAAACTGCTCCCACCAGTTACTGTAGATTACTGTATCCCACCTACCCCATCTCGTCGACCATCTTCACCACAATATCCTCATCATTCCACTTGAATTCGTCGTCGTCTTCTGAATTCTTCTCCTCCACATCAATATCCGCCATTACAGTACTCCACTCCCAATCCTGTCCGTTTCTCAAGTCTAAACTCGTCTGATACGACGGACGTCTCGCCGGAAAATGCTTCTTCGGCGGCGGAATTCCGTTGTTCGGTGCGACGTGACGGATGACGAGAAGTTGGGTGTCGGACATTCCATGGAGATTCTGAAGGCTCGGAAATAGGGATTTTTGAACAAAAAGGGTGATTACCTCGATATTTTTCTTGACTTCTGTCAATTGTTGAGCCTGCCAAAACGCGTCAACTGTCACCACAAATTTCGGTTTTTCAGTAAGGACGACAGACTCCAGAATCTCGTTTTTTATGGTGAGTGGGTCCTGGAACGAATATATGAGATAGCTACAGTAATCCATCCAGAAGGAGTACGGTAATACTACAGTATTCCATAAAAAGCTAGAGTAGGTTAAAAAACTACGGTAGTTTATAAGCATACGGTACGAAATCCATACGAAAACTTCGTATTTTCCGGTAAAAATTCAAATTTCAAATTTTTAGCCGAAAACATTTTTCATAGCTAGAGCAGATTACAGCGGTCATTTCAAGCTGAAATTCATCAAAATCGGTTCAGAAATCAAAAAGTTAGAGACTTCGAAAAAATGCGAAAATCTGAAAATCTTTGAAAACGCTGTAAGTCGGTAGTTTTTGATCCAATTCGGTTTCTGACAAGTTCTTTGTTTTCTACTCGCAAATACCTTCCAAATGAGTATAATCAAGGCTACATTCAAATTTTTTGAAAATTTTGGGTCTCGCCACGAAAACCACTGAAACTGTGAAAGTACCGGTGAAACTTACAGTAACTAATTTTAGTCTACAGTAACCTTTACGTCTACAGTACCCCATCAATCTACAGTAATTCAAGAAGACTACAAGTGACCTCTAAAAGTCTACAGTAATCCAGAAGGACCTCCCTCATAAAGCAGCTACAATAACCTCTGCGCCTACAGTAATCCAATAATCCGTGAATCCTAAGTGCAATCTACAGTAACCTTTGTACCTACAGTACCCCCATCTCTCTTACCATAACAATGGCCACTAAACCAGCTCGATACGCAGCCAGAATCGTCAATGGAAGTTGCATAAGCCTCGGCATAAAAATCAATACTTTCTGCCCTTCCTCAACATTTTCAGAAGACGTCGGAGCAGTCGGAAGACTCAGTGCTTTCGAAATCTTTCGAACCAGAATCTCGCACGTCTCCCAATCCACGTCACAACAGTCATGCACATCCTGGTCGTCCCAGTAGTTGCCTTCCCTGAAAGAATACGGAAATGTCTGTCTGTCTGTGTGTCCAGATGTCCGAATGTATGTCTGTGTGTCCGGATGTCCGCAAGTCTGTCTGTGTGTCGGTTGTTGGTGTGCCAGGATGTCTGTCTGTGTGTCCAGATGTCCGGATGTCTGTCTGTGTGCCCGGATGTCTGCAGGTGTGTACGGATGGCCGGATGTCTGTCTGTGTGTCGGCTATAGATATGTCCGGATGTCCAGATGTCTGTCTGTGTGTCTGTCGGCTGTAGGTTTTTCCGGATGTCCAGACGTCCGTCTGTGTGTCCGGATGTCCGGATGCCCCGGGGGTTGAAATGAAAACATTGAGGAATACTGCAGTAAAGCAAATTTGCTCCATTGAAGAGCAACATTTCCAAAATTCAAATTTCTGTCTGTGTGTCTGTTTGTCCAGATTCCCGAATTAGGGATAATGCAAGTTCGCTCTAGTGCGCAAATGTCTGTTCGTGTGAAGGAAAATCCGGATGTCCAACAAAAATCGCATATCTTTCAAAGCATGCAAACTCGCTTCATCGCACTCTATACATAAACTAGTAAGTCTGTCTGTGTGCCGGAACGTCCGGATGTCTGTCTGTGTGTCTGTCCCGATATCCGGATGTCCCAACCCCTAGTACTCACCAAATCAAAGCAACATCCAACGGCTTCCGGAAATTCGGATCCAATCCAACACACTTTTTCAGAAGAGACATGGCCGGAGAAGAGAATAATGTCGAAAATGAGAAATGGGAATTGGAAAATAAGGAAGAAGAGATGGTGTCGAGAAAATTGGCTCATATTTGAAATTTGAGAAACATCCGAGAAGTCATCTTTAGTGATGATTTCAGCCAATTTCCTCTATACTTTCGAGAAACGAAACGTGTAAACAATGGGATACTGTAGATGTTTGAGGAAGAAGGCATTGTAAGCGTCGTTGTCTGAAAATCTGAAACTCTGAAAACAAAAGAAAAACAAAAAGGAATGAAAGTTATACAATAAACTGGCGACCCTACAAATTTATTCAACAGTTTTCATGGGGATGAGATAAGGGAGGCAAGATAATGAGAGTGGGGGCGTGGGGGCTTCAACAACGGTATTTGTATTATTACTAAAAGATTCATAAAACGATTAAAATTGGGGGAGTCAAGAGAGAAAGAGAAATAAAACTACAAACTACTTCTATTACTATTTCCTAGATTTTCAAAGGGGGAACAGTTAAATTTCTGACAGAAATAAAACAAAATGAGATGATCAAGAATGATGATTATGAATAGGCGGAGGGTCCTGGTTTCAGATGGGTCCACGGATGACGTCAAGTGTTTGATTGAGTGTGAAGAGCCATTGGGAGAGCATGTCGGACGAGTCGGCGGAGAGGAGCACTCTGGAAATATGAAGTGAAAGAACTGGATTTAGAAAGATGGATTCAGAATTCGGAACCGAATAATCTGGATTCGGATAAGAAATTCAAAAAAACTTCGAATACCTCTTCTTCTCGACAACACTTCCTATGGTTCCATCCTCCGCATCTACAAGAATCTCAATGACGAATGAATCCGGTCTCGGACACAAATCCGCCGAGCATTTCTCAATCGAATTATTTGTACACTTTGTCAAATCGATCTGCATCTTCGGCTCACGTCCCATCTGCTCATCGTCTGGATACTTCCAGAAGAAGACGACTCCACGACGAAGGACAGCCCAGTAGCGTTCCCAGCTCGCCATGTTGCTTATTGTGTGGAACATTGTCTGAAAATATAATATGGGTCAGATCAGAGTTCACTTTTAGTTTTGGGGCATCTCCCCGAGATTCAAACTCACCAGAAATCCTCTGAAATCAATCTCGAATGATTCTGGAAGACGGCTACATTGAGTAGTGATCATGACAGTCCCTTCGAGAGGATAAGTGACGTCATCCAGATAGAGACAACGCTCTCCAGCAGCGTCACGATCCAAAACCAAACGACCGCGGAACTTGAATGCGGTCTCTACTGGAACAGTAGTTTTCTTCTGTGCTAAAAATTCAAGAATTAATTGTGAAAATTAATAGAAATGACTAACGCGGACCCATCAGACTCTTACACTTGTTGGCCAACGATGAGCCAATGGAGAGCTCGGCCGGCTTGGCGGAAGGAACACGCTGCAACTTTATTGGATTGATTATAGCATAAAACCGTCTAAAATTGCAATACCATCGCATAGATCTCAATGGAAACAACGAAGTCAACGGGAACATCAGAGAACTGAATCTGTTTCACAAAGAAGAGCTTATCACATGTCTCTTCTCCAGGGAAAACTCTTAACGGAACGAGTTCGGTGGCCTCGACTTGGTGTCCGAACTTGAAAAGAGCGACGAATGAGTACGAGTTGTCTAGAAAAATTACATTTGTTTAAGCTGCCAAGATGACCTATTCCCAATACTCACCATCCTTGATAGTCAATCTCGACACGAAAAGTTTGTTCAAATGAACGATAAGATTCTTGAAGATGACAGCTCCTCGAAGCTCCTTCGCAACCGGTGGTGGTGGACGTCTAACCGCCGAGAACGCGTGAAGACGACGGAGCTCTTGTCGTTGAAGACGTAGAGTTTCACGAGATATCAGAATCGATCGATGAGATGCAATCTCCTGAGAACGACGTCCCCTCTTCACCGCATCCACAAGTGCCGCCTCATTCATGCTCATTTGCTTCTGCGTGTTCTCTATCATATACGATAGACGATTGATTTTCCTCATCACATCCGCATGCTTATCGACTGCTGAAACTCCGCTAATCGAGGAGACGAATGTTTCATTTGGTCGATGGAGGTGATTGGTGCTATGTGTGTTGTTATTCAATTCTAGGTGTGAATAATTCTCTTTGATTGAGTAAGATGATGTTTGATGACGCCCAGAAGGCGATTCGACGGGAGTAGATGTGGCGAGAGCGACCGGTGGAAGTTTGAAGTTGCTCGATGAAGATGGGAATCGGAACTGAAAAGACTGATGAAAATGTGTGAAGACGTTATTCATAAAAGATAATAGCACGACACGCTTCTTACAATCGTGCTCTACCGTAACGATAGAAAATTGCGTGCGAAATTGAGAGACTCAGAGAAAAATAGACATTTTTCAAGAGGATTTCGGTAGAGCGCGGTTGTAAAAAACTGTGCCGATCTAATAAGAAGTGCTGGAGCTCCACCCCATTCGCAATTTCGCCGCACGGTTTCTTTCCACTCACCTTCTCTCCAGCTGTCGGTGTTCCCATCAAATCCTTCGTACGATACGCGTGCATCGACTGCCCAGCATGCGGAGCCGACAACATTGGCGAGCGGAAGAATTGTGGCTCGTCGGCAGATGGAAGACGTCGACGAAGTTGCTCTCGTTGCATTTCACGATATTGTGACAGCGAGTACTCCAACTCGTTGTCGAAATGCTCCAATTCTGGCACAGTTACTGTGTTTCGACGCTCTGGTGACTTCATTTTTGGTGACTCGGTTCGTGTTTTGAGTGCTTGCGGCATTTCTGGAATTCGCGATGTTTATAGGTTAATTGAGCTGAAATTTCTGAATTCTCACCTGCCGCCTTATTAACTCCTCCCAGCAATTTGGTCGTCGAATCGCTCCAATTTTGACGAGGAGTATAAAACTTTTCCTCTCTAAACTTGCTGTTACTCTGATTATGATTAATTCCGTTAGTTCCGATTGTGTCAGTTGACGCGTGTGATTCGTGAGCTTGGAGGGTTTTACGTGAATCATCACTCTCCACAAAATCGAACATTCGATCGATTTTTCCGCGAATACTACTGTTTTCGGTGGTGGCGAACAAGTCATCGGATTGGAGTGTTTGAGATGTGTGATGAGTGATGCGACTTCCAGCGTCCTGGAATTCAAACGTTAAGTTAAGAAGAAGGCGAGAGATACGAAAAAATGCGGGCAATTTTTCAAATTTCTGTGAAAATTGAACTAATTCGAACTATTTCTCGGTTTTGATTAGCCGACATCGCTCCAGAAAGAGACTATCAACAAATTCATCCGAGTATTCTGAAATTCCACTCAAAATTCGAACATTTCAGAGTTCAATGACACGCGATTCCATAACACCATACCTCAGTCGCCGGTGGTGAATACGGATGTCTCGACATCGAGTGTCTTGTAGAAGGAATCGACGTCGTCTTATTTCTCGACACCTCCGACGTCTTGTGCTCATTTCTATATGGCATTGGCGGAGTGATACTATTAGTCTGATAGTGTTGATGATAGATAGGCGACGTCACCGAATTCGTGTTCTTCGATTCGCTCATCTGAAAATCCGACGTCCACTGATGCTGTCGCTGCCAGTTCTCGAGTTTTCCGCCTCGCAAATCCTCTGCAGTATCCCGTCCGAACGCTTCTCGACTCGCCGCGAACAACGGTTTCTGTATTCCGAACACATTCGGCTCATTCAAATCTCCACTGACTGCACGTGACTCGTATCTCGTCTCGAATTCAAAAGTCCTTCCAGTTGGCGGTATTTCCTGAGTCTTCGCTCGTGTATTCGCCGTCAATCTCTGCTTTCTCATCTTCTCATTTCGACCACCAATCGGCACTTCTAGACGTACTGGAACCTCGACTTTTCTCGAGTATTCTGAAAATGTCGAGTCTTTTGTCGGTGACGCTCTCTCCAGAGTTTTATAGGAAAGTGCTGTCTTCACAGATCTCGGTGATGTAGTATAACGACTCTCCCGGTCATTTTCATCGGAATGCAGGTGAGTAGAGGACGTTTGAAGGGGAATCTTCTCGAAAGCAGACACAAATCCATCTCCTTTCGCAACATTATCCTGAGAATAGTTCGAAGTCATCGCCACATTCGTCGGGAGATTCGATTTGTCCCCCGGCTTTATAACTGATGACGTGAGGAAAGTGTTTCTGGTGAAGACGAGTGGCTGGTGATGGAGAGATGAAGATGTACTTCTTCTACGATCTTCCTGCGATCGAATAGTTTGAGTTGAACTCCTGAAGGCGCTGGACGACGATCCGGTCAGTGGCCCACTCAATCGCCCGCTCAGGGGAATAGATGGTGACGAGACACGGACGTCGTTGTTCGATTCACCTGGAAAAACAATTTTTGGTATCAAAAATTCTGAGAATTTTCGTGTATATTTCAGCAATAATCCGAAAATTTCGTTATTACCTGTTCCTCCAACCGGTTTTTTCATATTCCAAAAGTTCTCCTCTCTCGCGGACGGAATATGAACTTGACTCTTGAATTCCAACGGACGAACTGGCGCGCCGTCATTCATCTTATCGAAAGCAGAAGCCAAATCACGAATTCTCCCTCTTGGAATGTGTTTTCTGATCGTATCACCACTTTTTTCCTCTTTTTTCTTTTCCAAATCCGTAGATTTCGGAATTTCAACAGTACGCGGTGGTTGTTGGATGTTCTTGGTCGGCATAGTGATTGGCACAACAATTTCTTCCGTTGATTTCTTGTAAGTCGGTTTAATTTGCTTCAATGGTTGAGCCTTCGGAATATGAACAAATCCAGAATTGTGATTTACAGAAGACGTCAAAATCGGAGTTTCGACTCTTCCCGTATATCCTTCACCGTCATTCGAATAAATATCAGATATATGACGAAGACGTGCACGAATGGAATTCTCTGGAACTTCTGGAGCACTATTCTTTGGGATGACAACTTCTTCTTCTTGGGGTATATAACTAGCAGTCTTCGCTGGCGACATTCCGAATCGATTTGGCTCCGGAAGGTACGCACATTCACTGAGAACTGGAATAATAGCTGATTCGGTTAGTGGGAGTAAATGCGCTCCAATGAGAATTTCAGTGGAGCGCATATGCTATCTTACCATCTCCAAAATGTTGATTTTGTCGGAGACGTATCGAATTTCCAGTCTGCACAGCGATTTCCACAGTTTTTCGAATATTTTCACCGATATTCGAGCGAATATGTTTCTGTTCGTGAGCTCGTTGAACGGTTTGAGGGGTCTTCATGACGAGCGATTCCTCGGATTGGCTGGCGGATCGATGTGGCTGGCGTTTTGGGATCACTGGCTGAAAATGGACAGAAATTGAATGGAAAACCTAGAAATTCGGCGTTTCACTAGTAAAAAAGAAAAACTTGCGAGGCAATTCCCTCAATAGTCATTTTATGAGATTTGAACCGGCTCACACATAAATTAGTGGTAATCACAATTCAAAATGAAGATAATTATAAACGCATTGAGTTTCTAATCACCCAATCATTATTAATACTGTTCATTGATCTTCACAAAACAATTCCTATATAATACCAGGTAGTTACCGATAACCTTCGAATAAATTCGTTGAAAATGTGCTATTTTTCCACTTTTAGGCAAAGTAATACGAAAATGAACTCAATTGGATAGTGGGAAACCAAATCGGAACCCGAGGCTCGAATATAAACAAAACTAGTAGCTACAACTCCAGACACACCCGCTTCCCGCATTGAATAACTCTCGAAATTGTTTATAAATTACCAACCGTGAGCGCCGAAGTAACGATAAGCGCTTTCTGTGGCTGATTCTCGTCTTGGTGTCTGGAGAGCTGAAAATTGAAAGAAAGTGATCAAAACATTCGATTCCAAGCCTACGCTTGAGGAAGACGATGAGAAACCAGCGTCCTGAGCATCACTTCGGAGCAAGGTGGAACGAGTTCTCGTAGTGCTGGTCGGTGTGCAACTGTGCTCGGAAGTCGGGCGGAATGGCTGAAAAAATCATTAATTTTCGGCCGAAAACTAAACAAAAACTACCTCTCCTGGCTCATTATCGTCGAACTTCTCATCCGGATGACTGTAAAGTGTTGGAATCTCCACGAAACCGACTCCTTTATCACTGGCAACCGATCTGGATACAGAACTGTGACGACTTCTTGGGAGTTTGAAACCAGAACGATCGTCAGAACTGAGACCTTCGGCTTCTGGCGATTGACTGTATCTGGCGGCAAGTATGAGACGATCGTCAGTGTTTGAGTTGGTTCCCTGGAAAAATTGAATTTGGTTGCGTTAAGATGCACGTTGCTTCAAAAAATGACCTCTTTTTCCAATTTTTTTTCGATTTTTTTTAATTTGTCATCGAAAATGTGACCATTTCTGATAATTTTTCCAGAACTTCTTCTAATTTTGAATGATAATCGAAAATTCGACTTTTTCGCGAAAAAATACTCAAAAATTCGAAAAATGTTTAACTTTGGCGCCAAAATGCCCGGGGCTTGACAAGTATGCTGATTTTATGGTAAACAATTCGAGAAATTGAATGAAAACCAAGATTTCAAACACATTTTAAAATCTTTGCGCTAGTTATATAACTGTGTACCATTGAAAATCTAGAAGACGCTCTCGAGACATGTCCATTATCAATTCCAGTCAGACTCTGTTGAGATATCGATCTTCCGAGATCATCTTGTGAAGTTGTGATCGATGGAATCTTCTCGAATCCATTCTCAACGTTCTCCGAATAACTAGAAATTCTGGACCGAGGACGTGGAACCGGTGCAGAATGGATGCGATTCAAGCTGTTCGTTGACGAGGAGAGTGGTGGCGGGTGTCCTCCAATCAACACGAATTCGTCGTTATTCGAGTGAAGTGACAACTTGCTCAGATGATTCTGAAGGTATTCTGAACCGGCGTGATACGTACGAACGTCTTCATTCATTGCATCGATTTCACGGTGACTAGTGCTCATTGGTGGGAGGAGATTGTTGTTTTGACGGTTGGAGCCTCCCGAACTAACGGTTCGACTGCGAACGAATGGTCTTCTCTGAAAAAATTACTAGATTAAGTGTGTTTGATGTGCCCCCACTTATGCTAACCCAATTTTTTCACCTTCCTCGAACGAATAAAACGATAATTTATCAAAAAACAACGAAAATAGCGAAAAATTTAAGTTTTCAACCGAGAATGGTTTGCAAAAACCATCCGTCTTACCGTCGCCTCTTCATAACCATTTCCCGCTGAATCTCCGTTTGACGATTTCCTTGAAATGTGCACTTGTCCATTATCTCCCATATCATCCCACTCAATGCTGACTTTCGATCCAGCCAAACTTGTTTTCGATGGGTTTTTGGAGTTTCTGAACGATCTGTCGTCGTTGAACAGACTTCTGTGAGAAATCGAACGACTTCCAGCCATCACACGATCGCCGGCGCTCTCGAAGTCAATTTTCGAGCGATTGAGACTTTGGCGGGAGTGACGGAACTGGTTGTAGGCGCCGCCGTCGATCAGGTCCTGAATATAACGATTTTTGAACTTTTTTGGGGAAAAATAGCTTGGAAAGAGGTAACGAAGCACCACTGCAGTAAAAATTGTATTTTATTGAGAAAAGAGCGTCTACTAACATGATAACTCGAAGAATTGGAGCCTCGCGACCCAAACTTCTTCTCCGAGTGCGCTGGTCCAATGCTCACATCCTCCCCGCTTAAGTAAACCGTCTTATAAGCATTTTTCGGCTGATTTCTTGTATTGAATGACGTTTCGTTTGCCGGAATCACCACTTCATCCCCGAAATTCGAGTTTTTAACCTCGACCTGAAAGAAATTATTCGTTTTTCGCCCGTAAATCAATAAAACCTACCAAATTTGGGCTTCCAAGGTCTTCGAAACCCGGTGGCGCCTTCATTGGACTCTGATTCTGGCGGTTCTGATTCTGACGGCTCTTTCCCTTCTTTCTCCCCATTTTTCGGCGAGTTTCCGGTGAATTTCTGGCTGGAAATTGCAAGGAAACACATATTTTTGCTAACTATATTCGAAAAATAGTCAAAATCGACAAATAACGACAAATTTTTGAGAGAATAAAATTTGAAAATTTATTTTTCAGCGCCAGTTTAAAGGCGCACAGATGACAAGAGGGCGCGGGTCTCGCCACGATTACAAACGAAAAATGGAGGGAAGTTTGAAATTTTAAAGCTCTTATTTTTCTTTTCCGGATTTTTTCTTTTTCGCATTCTGAAAAAGGAGAAAAAAAGAGATTTGAACATGAGAAAGTTTATTACAACGAAAAAAAGGGGAAATAGTTAAAAATGATTATTACAATTCGAACATATGTAATGTTTCTCAATAAATTTCTCTGGGCGGTATCCTTCAACCGATTTATAAGGGGAACGACGGAATAGAATATATTCCGAATATTGTGGCAGCCAACATAGTACAGCCAGAAATGTTAAAAATGCAAATACTCTTTTTCCGTCTTCATCTTCGTAGTAGATCCGAAACAAGAAGTAACATATGATAGGGATGAAGTTGATAACGACCTGAAAGAGAAACAATTAAAAATTGAAACAAATAAAATCACTTAAAATTCTCAGTATGTGAAATGAAGCAGTCAGGTATCGCTTTCTGAAGGCCTCCATATTTTCAGAATGAGTTCTGATTAGTTCCATTTGTCGGCGTATGAATTCGGATGGAGTGGTTGAATACGTTGATTTATCGGTTTTTGAGAATATTATATTAGCACGGCACGCTTCTTACAACCGCGCTCTACCGAAACCGAAAAAAATGTGAACGAGATTGAGAGACTCAGAGAAAAAAAGACATTTCTCAAGGACATTTCGGTGGAGCGCAGTTGTAAGAAATGTGCCGAGCTAATACAACTTCGATTAACTTTTTTCTCTACATAGACGATTACATACGTGACGGCCCTAAAACGTTCCAAATTTTCTAGAATTCCTGGAAAACGAAATCTTACCAGAGACAAAGGAAAACGAAGGATAGAAATATAGTTTCCCCACTCAATAAATATTCCATAAACCATGGCATTCTCTGATCGATAAAAATATAATATCGAATATAGGCAGCCATCAGAAAAAGTACGAAATTGAGTATTTTGTTGCCAGTTTTCTGAAATTAAAAGATTATTGATTTATCTCTAGACAATAGATCTGATACCGCGGATCTGAGTTGTGCCTTCCTCGCCTCACTCATTTTTTCGTAATCGATCCATTGATTTTTGACAGAATTTTCTAGGAAATTCAGCTGGTTACTGTTGTCGTGACAATAATAGCCCCAGCTATATTACCACAACTGGTACAATCTAACTCGTAGATTATTTCCACGTAATTAATAAAATATACAACGGTGAAATTGTTGTTACCTTCAAAGTTGGATTAGTTAGCCTAATAACCACGTGAAACAAACTCAATACACTTATCAAGATGACATTTGCCACGTTTCAATGTCAACATAAGCTATCGAATCGCTACCAATCAGTATCGGAAGTCAATCGTCTTCACACCGGCTACTGGATCTCTTCTCATACTGCTCACATCGACAAGTCATATGCGATCACCAACGCCAAGGAATCCTCGAGATGATACAGTAGCGAGCATAAGTGAGTATACCTCCACACTTTCATATGTATCTCAGCTGAAACAAGCCCGTTTTGCATAAACTTTTTTTTGAAATGTAGCTGAAATATCCAGTAAAACTGACATAAGTTTTTTGTTCGGAGTGATCAGCTGATTTTTTTGATTATCGATTTTTCCTGATCTTGATTCGAAAATCCAGAAAAAAACTTTTTATTTTTGAACTGGACCCTATGTTTTTTTAAGTTGAAAATGTTGAGTAACGTTGATAAAAACAAAATATAATGTTTGAATGCTTTTGTGAATCTTAATCGTCGTGCTACAGCTCCAGAAGTCCAAAATGTTATGCTGGGCAAAATCATCATAACTCACCGAAAAATAGTCCAAATTGATTGAAAATTGCGAGTAAAGATGCGTATTATGTTTGTGAACATTGTCACAATTAAAAATCATGATTTTGAAAAAATTAATTTTTGAATTTTTTCGTTCAAAAAATTTTCGTTTCCAAGTTTTACCCAATTTTTCATGTTTTTTGATAATAAAATAGTGACGACTCGCAACAAGGATTTGAATTTTAGATGAAAAACAAAATTTAGATCTTCTTTTAGTTAATTACAGTTGTTTTATTATCAAAAAACATGAAAAATTGGGTAAAACTTGGAAACGAAAATTTTTTGAACAAAAAAAATTCAAAAAAAAAATTGTTTCAAAATCATGATTTTTAATTGTAACAATGTTAACAAACATAATACGCATCTTTACTCGCAATTTTCAATCAATTTGGACTATTTTTCGGCAAGTTATGATGATTTTGCCCAGCATAACATTTTGGACTTCTGGAGCTGTAGCACGACGATTAAGATTCACAAAAGCATTCTAACATTATATTTTGTTTTTATCAACGTTACTCAACATTTTCAACTCAAAAAAACATAGGGTCCAGTTCAAAAATAAAAAGTTTTTTTCTGGATTTTCGAATCAAGATCAGGAAAAATCGATAATCAAAAAAATCAGCTGATCACTCCAAACAAAAAACTTATGTCAGTTTTACTGGATATTTCAGCTACATTTCAAAAAAAAGTTTATGCAAAACGGGCTTGTTTCAGCTGAGATACATATGAAAGTGTGGAGGTATACTCACTTATGCTCGCTACTGTATGAACCCCATCAAATCTTCAACCACTTCGAATTCGACGAAGAAAAGTGAGAACAAGATAACCGTTGATGAGCTGCCTCCCCAACGTCATTCAACGGCACCCCACAAAACTTCCTTGAGATTCTCACAGTGCACCATCGAATTGGCCGACGCATTATCGAGACGTGTTGGAACAATGGAGAGTCCACTAAAGCTGCTGGTTTAACATCATGATGAAACAATACATTGCGACAATGGAATATGGACATCGGATGATGGAACAATCCCTCGAGACAATGATAGCCCAACTGAAGTCGATGGTTCCTAGTCGAGGAACAGCTGTCAACACTGCACCACAGTTAGTTGTACTATGGAAGAAGGGCAAGTCGTGCTCCGGAATAACGAACGAGATTGAGTCCACTCTCAAAGGTCTACCACGTCGTTCTCACAGGAGAATTCGTCTCCTATTTTCACTTCAAACATGGTGAAATCGATCACCGCCACTATCCCCTTATTTGACGAAAACAAGGAAGAGTATGGAATGTTCATGCAGATGTTCAATCGGTTCGTTTATGACAATCCAGAATTTCCGATTACAACGAAGCATGCACTCTTGTTGAAACTTCTAACCGGTGAAGCAAAGTCAATGATGCGCTCCGTAAGTATCTCAAAGGAGGATTATGAAGTTCTGAGATGTAACCTGAAGCGTCAATACAATCAGGAGAAGAACAACACGAGAAGGATAGAACGTTTGATGAACTTGTAGGACTCGCCTACTGAACCATTGCTGAAAAACGAGCATTGGAGCAAGCAAGAAAGATGAAGAGTGGCAGGATATTACAGCCGATGAAGTGTATGATGATAGGTATCCATCGAGTTCACAATCCTTTCGCACCTCTTCTCACCTCCCATCAGTCTCGAATAAAGGCAAGATGACAGTCGGTCATAATACAGCACTCGTTTCGTCGAGTGACAGCTATTTTCCTCTGATTAATCAGAGGTAGTCAGCAACGAACTTCCGTTACGCTACCACTACGGAAGTTCTTTTCCCAGCCCCCCAGTGTCGTGACAATAATAGCCCCAGCTATATTACCACAACTGGTACAATCTAACTCGTAGATTATTTCCACGTAATTAATAAAATATACAACGGTGAAATTGTTGTTACCTTCAAAGTTGGATTAGTTAGCCTAATAACCACGTGAAACAAACTCAATACACTTATCAAGATGACATTTGCCACGTTTCAATGTCAACATAAGCTATCGAATCGCTACCAATCAGTATCGGAAGTCAATCGTCTTCACACCGGCTACTGGATCTCTTCTCATACTGCTCACATCGACAAGTCATATGCGATCACCAACGCCAAGGATACAGCATCGTCGACAATGCATGAAGAGATTCCTCTTACTCAGGTGACTCTCCCATTGAGAGTACTTTAGTAAACCGTTTGTATAATTCTGTGTTGGTTAACTTTCTAAGTTCACACTCTCTCACTCATTGCGGTCGGTTCGGGGTTCACCTGCCCAATAACCGTCGCAACAACTGTCATTTTCAGTAATCTCTAATGTTTTCTCCAAAAATGTCTCAAATTTTCGCTGGAGGCTAGAAAATGACAATTGATCGTCATCATTTTTAGTTGTATTCAATAATAGGTTTTGGGTGATTGAGAGACTCGGATGAAAGTCTTTTGAAGACGAATTACATGACATTTCTGAAGAAAAACTTATTGATTTTTGGTGAAATGAGGTCTTCTGAGAAATGGGAAGACAAACAAGGGTATCCACACGCCGTGGCGAGACGTAAGGTTGTGAAAACGCGCTCTGTCGCTCAGCAGTTCGCGTGGTGCCAAGTTTGAATTTGGCACAGTCGACTGAAAGAGTTTATGCAGAAGCGAGCATGACAGGTAGCTGAAACATCCAGAAACAAGAAAATCTTAAAATTTTTTCGGAAAAGTTTCATTTCTAATTTCATTGGCTACTGTAGATAAAACACATATTACAATAAAATATAGGATTTGATTCGAGGAGCAACAGTGATTGCCAGTTTCTCAATACCATCCGAAGTGCCAGTCGGTACATAACATTTGTTTTCGAGACGCTTCTGTTCATGATTTTTCATTTTGTTCATCACGTATTTGATCACTGAAAAAACAGACTTTAGTGTGGGAAAGGCCAGTTCATGTATGTATTTTTCTAATTTTTGGCTGGTGCGAGTTGCACAGAATTTATCAAGTAAGGTCCCGGGCTGACAGCAGGTTTTGCCGGCCCGGGGTTTCTGTGGACTTTCTCGAAAGTTTGTTTTAATTTTGTCTGATAATCGGTCCGAATACTTATCATTTGAGCTATTAACCAACTCGATATAATTTTTTAAAAGAAAATTATTCAATAAAAACCGTCGACCCGGGTCGGCCCGGATTGCAAGCATGAGCAACACTTACATTTACACATCCCAAAAGTAACAGTCGATGAAATCGTATAGATAATGAAAAGGAAAGTTTTGGATTTCCACAATGCATTAAACATCAGAATGGTGGAGAGTCCAAAAAGTATCAAGTGCATAATCTGAAATTGATTCAAGTTATGAAAAAAAAAGTACAAAACTCACAAGTACAATTATAAAAGCCAAGCCGTGCATTCTGTTGGAACAATCCAACATTTTTAGAATCAGAAACATGATGATAATGAAGAGACAAGTGACAATGACAAAGTGGAAGTAGAAAAGATCCATGAATTCGAGAAATGTGGTGAGTATCATCATCTGAATAGCCGATTTTTGTTTAGGATGTCAATGTATCGTCTAGAAAGATCCAGATCGTGGCTGTGGTAAATAAGATGCATAAACAAGATGCATAAACACGGGACCTCAGAACAATATTTTTCAGAATCTCGTGTGGAAACATCATTTTGGTTTGGCAATTATGACGTTAGCAAACCTCTATATTCACTCAAAAGTATTTTTTGGTTTAAAATCTTGCTTTTTTTAATTGACTAATTTTAGCCTCATTGGTCTCTTTGGAAAAAGTATGCCAAAAAATGACAAACAATGGTATATGTAATTGGAGACAGACGTTCTGTTTCCACGTTTTTCAAATCCCTTATCTACTGTCGGTCTATTAAAGAAAATACGGTAATTTTAGAATCCCTTAACTCACACAAAGGTTCAAAACGTCATAGCTTTGAAACGAAACGACTTCAAATGTTATCCAACAAAAAATCCGAAAAAAAGAACGACATTTTGCAGATCGTTAGAGAGCGCTCACCAGTCTCAGTGATAGTGGAAAATGGGTGAAATGACATATAGAGCACATTCAAAACCCATTATTTTGGGGGAAGTAGCATGATGTCATTTTATTTGAATGTTGACAGTTACAGTATCCCATCCTCCACTGACATTTACTAGGGAATAGTACAATAGCGTAATCAAAGTACTTAAGTTAGAGCTAATTAAAGCTGCGAATGAGAAAACCCAGAAGCAAGATGATGTACATTTTTCGGGGCTTTCTGAAATCCACACTCACTACTTGCTTACCGTAATCTCTTTGGTTACTGTAATCACGTTACCCAGTTTTCAAACCACGTGGCGATCACTTCTTCAATTTTCAGTATTTTGGATCCGGTGGATTTGTCATCTGAATACCCTGGCCTACATCGTGGCATTTTCTGTATCTGCTAGAATTAACTAAATTTTTCTTCCATTTATCAACAAGCGAAGATTTATTCGTCACACTCAGCAGAACACGGTAGTATTTCAGTTAGGTTTCAGATTGTGGGAGGTTTTGGTGGTAATGACAAGAGGAAACGCACTTTTTTAAAAGAAAATATCGAAGCGAAGAGCAATAAGGACTTTAGAAGCAGCAAATGAGTCGACAGCATGGAAGGTGTAGGAGAGCTTGGGTTTCGGGATCAGAAAAGTCAGAATCATTAAGAGAAAACGGAAAACGGAATGTGCGAGAGGGGGAGGCCAAGAGTGTCTTTAGAAAGTAATATCGATTGTCAATTTCTCGATGAAGTCCGGAGTATTATCCAAGGCAGCACGTTTGGTACGGAAACGCTGTAGTTGCTTCTCTTGGAGGTCATACATAACGGTTGCGACCCCTGCAAATAAAAATTTGGTTGTGTTGGGTTATCTGAAACGGGTTGAGCTGGAAGAACCTAAAACGCAATAAGATTTTTGGGGGGATTTTTGGATATCAAAGTTATCTATCAGGGCAATACGCACATGCAGCCGCGCTCTATTGACAAGAATCGTACATTTTTTGCGTCACGGAGAACATTCGAACTTATATATTCACCGTGACACAAAAAATGTACGATTCTTCTCAATAGTGCGCGGCTGCATTGGTAGCCCTGCTCGCATTGTGAATACGTTCTTTGTTTGGCCTATGCCTGGTCTATGGTCCGAAAAGAGACCGACAAGGTTACTGTAAGCTAGGACTACGGTAAAATGGAAATTAACGAGGTTATCGAGAATATCGTGATTACGGTAACTCTCGAGATTACGTTAACCGTGGAGTAGTGACACTGGGCTACGGTAAGCATCTCAATCGTAACTTTAATTAGCTCTATTCCACTTTAACTATACTATTCTATAGTAATGTTATGTGGAGGAGGGTATACTGTAAGGGTCAACATTCACATAAAATGGGATCATGCTGCTTTCGTCCCACATCTTTTTGGCTCTAAATGTCATTTCACCCATTTCGCACTATTCAGCGCTCTCTAACAATCTGTTAAACCAGCCTATCTGCCTCGCCTTCGGCGATTCAGTCGGCTGGTATCTCCTCATTTACGTGACCACCTACTCTCAAACGTGCCCTCATGGCCGAGTGGTCTAAAGCGGCGGTCTTGTCCAAAGCACGCCAGTTCGGTTTTGCCTGCTGGCTCAGTTTCTCTTCTCTTTCCAAAACCGCTGCGGACATCGCCTCAGACAAACAGACAACGCCCAATTGTCTTTTATATATAAGAATGATGTGGACTCTTCTTCTTTCAATTGTTTTTGACGATAGGCAGTCAGGGATTCTAAAAATAGCTTACATTCGCACATGAGAATCGAAATACACGAAGCGAATCCGTATCCGAGAGAGATGAAGAATCCGGAGAACCACGCGGAATGGAACATCAGAAGGGTTGATACACAGAAGAGGATGCTGTGCATCATCTGGAAATTTTTCAAGACTCGTTCAACAATCCGATAAATTAAAAAAAGACTTACGTAAACGGTGCTCAGAGCTGCTTCATGCAATCTCTCGGAATACCGGATTCCGGCTAGAATCAAGAACATGATGCAGATGAAAAGGCAAGTGACGATAGACAAGTAGAGGTAGAAGAGCTCGAGGACTTCGATAAGCAAGTTGAGGAGTTTCAGAACATCTCCTTTCTCTCCGGAAAGCCAACAGAATCTTCCGGAAAGCATCTTTTTCTGAAATTATATGTATGAACAGAAAGCTAAGCAAATGTGAGTGACACGTATAGTGCGTCCCTCGTGATTTGAATATGAATTGTCATCATCTCATGTGTAAACATAGCTGGTTTTATAAAACGGTTGCAAAATGTCCAAGTTTAAATTAAGAGAAGAAAGACTAACCAAAAACGAGACCATTCGAAGAAAAAGAGTAGCTGCTCAGAATGAAGAAAGAAGAATGAGTAAAAGGGCGGGGCCCAACCCAAGATGAGATTCAGAAGTCCATTAGGCCGCCCATCTACTAGTGGATTGGTTGGGTCCTTGTAGCTCAAACTTGAAGAGAATGGATGTGACAAGAACGGTAGGCATAGGAATGAAGATCGTAGAATCCATCGACTGAAACCTGAACAAGGCTGGTCAGAGTTTTACCATTTATGACATTTCAGAAAATACGATAGGATGGAGGATCTAGGGCGTCTGACAAGATAAAGTTTTGGAGAAGTGGCTTTCAAACGAACTATAAATTTGGTTATAGGTACTTTCGACAACGGAGAACCCATTTCTGTCGTCAAAATCTGCTGAATGTCTCTGCGAGCCGAGTTATGAGCTCTCAAACGTTTCATACGCTGGCACAGATTAAAGAAACCGCCCGTCGTCCGTGTAGATATCCCAGACACTTATAGAGTAGATGTCTAGACAGGGAGAAAATACATCTGGTTTTGTGGTGGCTTAGAAAAGGAGATTTAGAAAACTGAGTGATGACATTTTCCGGAGTTGTTTCCAAGTACAGTATACCTACAGTAGACATAGGGAAACATTCCATGAATTCAGAAGACCCTGGACATGGAGACATGGAATAAGTAGGACGCCTGGTGTTGTGTTGGCTTGAACTCAACAGAGTGATGCTATTTTTAGACATTTTTAGAAAATAAGTTTTATTGAAATAAAAGATAAGAAGCTTGTCTCAATTTAATATTGAGCAGATATGAAGAAACACGTTGGGTATATGAAAAGAATAAAAAGGATGATTCAATTCATGTGATTGAGAGAAATAAGAAGAAGATGGGAGAGTACAATCGAATAGGGGAGATGGAAGATTTGAAAACGAAGAGTTTGAGAAAACAAGAGAAGAACAAGAGATTCATTAAACGATATCGATTACCAGTCCTTTGATTTCACCAGTGTTGCTGACCAAAACGTAGACGACCTCCGTTTCCTGCTCTTTCTCTTCTTCCAAATTATGCGAAATGTAAAGGATAGCTGTAAAAAGATAAGTAAATGTTGGTATCAGAAGCATGGCTCCCACGGTAGTTGCCTTTTCCTCTCTGGGTTTTGCACACTCTCTCAGTCAAACGGTATTTTATTGAGGTGACATCTAGGACACAGGTCTGATACCCTATATCAGACCAGTACCATTTCCAAGCAGAAACTCACTTTTACAAAGTCCGAACGAAGCGACCATAGCCATTCCATAGACAATAGAGCCATACAAATCCCAAATTCTTACTGCGTCAACGAAGAGAACGGCTGCGAGAGCGAACAAGATACAGTGGAAGAACTGGAAGAAATGTTGAATCAAAATTGGACACACGTTGAGCAAAGACTTACATATGTCGCGTAAAGAGCACTAAGATGAGCTTCCTTGGTATACCAGATTCTGAGGGCCGAGAGCACGATGATCGTGTAGAGGCTGGAGAAAATGAACAGGTAGAAGTGGAGGTATGAGATCATTTCCACGAGAAGAGGGATATCGAGACACATCTGAACATCAGAGGAGTTATTGACAGTATTAGAAGTATAAACGGGTACGAGTAACATCGAAATTAGACAGAAACAGAAATGTAGATTTTTAAATAAATCAACAAGTTGATCAAGTCTAGAGCTTCATTTTGTAGTTGACCACATTTTAGTATGGTGACTGCTGACTGGAAGGGACACACCGGTCGGCGGACAGGCGCTGGCCCTCACCAATGACATTTAGAACCCATGATTGTGGCGACCGAAAGTGTTGCGGAGCACAGAATACCTACAGTAGGGACGGGCTTAAAGTCCATTATTGCGAATGACCGTCCGTCTAGGTGGCATGGAATAGATTGAAGATCGGGTGTTCTGCAGGATCAAAAAAACTCAGAAATCAGTGTGATGTAATTTTAAGACGTTACAGAAAAATGCGATATGCTTATAGGGATGGAGGATCTAGGAAATCTGAGCTCCGGATAATAGATGCATATAACTTTAAATCGAGTATCTGTCGAACGACATGCGCTGGCCCAGACGAAAGGGACCGCCCGTCGTCTGTGTGCATACCCCAGACAGATATAGAGTCCATGTCTAGACAGGGAGGTAACACATCTGGTTTTGTGGTGGTTCAGAAAAGGAGACTTAGAAAACAAAGGGATGTCATTTTCAAAAGTTGTTGCAAACTATAGTACGCTTACAGTGGGAAAAAGATGAAAATCCATAATATCCGAGGACGGTGTTCTAAACATGGAGGCATGGAATAACGAGAACTCAAAATGCTAAAAGCATCAGATCATATAGTCTTCGATGGATGCAAAAACTTATGAAGACATGTTCGTAAAAAGTCTAAATTTCTGATAAAACTGATAAAATTACCAGGATACCACTGGCTTTCAGGATTTCAGAATATTCCTCTAGAAGTTTGAAAAGGATTTGAAAGAACACAACTGAACTAAGTATCAATCATAGTAACAACAACCAAAGCATGGTACAAGGACGGAGGTGATAAGTTGTATTGGGCACTCGCAACTTACGTCGGCACTTCAAGGTTATCTGTCTGCCAAATTCTTTTTCGAAAGACTCTGACATTGGATCCTGTTCAATTCTACTATGATATTTTTCAACAATATCCAATGCCAGGAGCCACGGCTCAGAAGATCAAGATGTTCAAATCTGGCCTCCACTGCTGCTATAATTCCGGAACCTTCCACAATTTTCGTTTTCAATTTTTAATCCATATCTTCCAGTCGTATTCACAAATTTTGTAATCTCCTTTAACCTCCTTACTAACAGCTGCTGGAACATTCTATTTTCCTTTCAGATATTTCTAAAAGAATAGAACCGAACAAAGAGAGGCGGTCCGAAAGAAAGAGGTTCTGAATGTCGTGTAGGGATGTACATTTGCACAATAGAGCAGTTATTTTACCCATTTCCATTCATTAAAGTGGTGAGCGCGCTCCCTAACGATCTGCGAAATGAGCCTCTTTTTGGTGTGGAATAATTGGTTGCCTTGAGCAGGGATTTCGAAAATGAAAAAGTGGAGAGATGTGTTGAAAGGGAAGGGAATTTTCAGGTCGGCAGTTGTGAATCCATAGAAATACGAGGTATTAAATTTCGAGCCATGGTTAAACATTGAGGAAACTGTCTACTCACGGCAGTCAATTATCAGCGTACCAAACTTGTAGAAAGTGCGCTTTATCGCAATGCAAGAAAGCATAATTGTAAACACAGAGACACAGACATCAGAGCATCGTAATTGAGTTTTGGTAGAAATAAAATTAAGACTGAAAATTTAGTCCGATTCATGGTAATATTGTTTCAGGCCGTTTTAAGTAGGGGGAGCACAGAATTATGCTCAAACTGACTAAACCGCTAACGATCCTGGCTAGAAGATAGGTGTGGGCTGTTACTCGATGTATAGAGCTAAGGTATCGATGCAGCTCGGCGTGGGAATCGCGTGAAATATAGATAATCCTGTATAACCGAACTGCATTCCCAATATCGGTCCAGCATCATGATATCAAAACGAATGTAAATACGCTCTACCGAACTGATTACTGTAGCCTGCAGATGTTCCTCCAGTATCCCTTTCTCAACAGCTCCTCGAAACAACAACATTTCTATTTCCATTTCCTCTTATTCGAATTAAACCTATTCCATTTTGCCCAAACTCTATATGACGAAATATCTGTGAATGAAAAAAAGAAGAAAGGGTGCCCACGCAATGATGAGATTCTAAATGTCATCTCGGGGTGTACAGATCAGTTATTTCACTCATTAACCGCTTTTTTCTTTTCAATCGAAAGAAGTGAGCGCGCGCTAACAGCGAAATAATAGCGAAATGGGATCCTTTTTGGTGAGGTTTTGAAGTCATTCTGACATTTCTAGAGCCATTTTTAGTTATAGGATGACATGCTTCCTCGAGAACCATTTTTAGATTTGGAGCCGGGGCTTTGAATTTAAATCAAAATTTTCGAGTTTGAAAAAACCAAGTATTATTTTTTTCTAGAAAAGTACTTTGGGTTAATGTTTGGGTGTATGCTTTGCTAAAACTTTTTGTTTTATAACTGTGTCATAAAAAAATGTTTCACAAGAAGCCCAAAAGTTCTCAGAGACATAAAACCAACGTACTCCTTCAAACCCTCCAATTCCTCATTTCCTAACAATTTCTCAATTCCAGATCGTTCTCATCGCAGCATTTCATATGATTCCACTCATCTACTGTCCACTCTTCATTCTCTTCATCATTCTCGTTTGCACCATTTCTCTGGCTCTCACTGGCTCCCGTTATTCAAGAGAAACTCGCTGGAATGCATTTGAAACTGCATGGGTGAGTAGACTATAAGGATGCCTACGCTTTATCTAACTTTCTACCAATTTATTTTTGAAATTCACTGGTTCCAGACAGTCAACTGTATCCTCTTGGGAGTCTTCGCCACCATTGTGATCCATTCCCTCTACACACACAATGGAACCCTCCTCGGGATCTACACCGGAGCCACAATGGTCTCTATTGGGCTCTGGATGTGTAAGTGGTCATGTGTGTCCTGATGTCCGTATATTAAAAGCTTTTGCAGTCCTCAACTACACTCTCCACAACCTGGACGAGGAACAACCAGTTGGTCAAACTCGTGTGGCTGAGAGCAAGTTTTAATGGATTGGATTGCTTGCAGAATTTTCTTTGTATTTAATTCTCATACCTAATTATTTGTTCTTTGAGAACCCCCTACTCTGTTCCTTCTCTCTCAAAAAAAAAACAGATCATGTTTGAATTCTCTTCCTGGTCTTACTGTACCTCCAGTATTACGGTATTCCTCCCATTCTCAAGATTCCATGATCTTCCTCCCAACTTGATTTTCCCTCCTCATCTCCGAATAAAAAACACCGCTGAAACATTTTGTCTATGTTTTCTGTTTCCGCTTCTTTCTGTCATTCTTCATTTCGATTTTATTCCCCTTTTTCCGCAATAAATCTGTTAATGGAAACTGTCATTCCTCATAGGACTCTAATAACAAAAATGTAAAAAACTAGAGGGAGAATTTTTGTGGCAAGAGAGAACTTGGGGAAAAGATAAATATGAAACTGGATTAGTTAGCGCAAGAGTGGTGTGGAAATTTTTCAAAAGAACTTAAAGAATTTCAATAAACATTTTAATGACCCGGGAGGATTCAAACCCGCGTCTACTGAGGTATCCCTCAGCCCGGATAAGTATAGACTATTACAGCGCCATGCTCGATCAGTCTAACCGGAACCGACACAGATAAGAATGGTTGGGGAAGTTAATAACATCAAAAAATTCCCTGTTTTATCCTGTTTTTAGGAATTTCAATTAGAATTTTATTGATTTCTAATTTTATTGATTTTTATTGAGTTACCATCCAGCACGATGTAGATGGTGGAGCCAAGAAGATGAGGTGAGGAGACTGGGGGTCAGTGGGTGGTCGTCATGATCGTCATGTCCACTCGACCATAGCTCATCCTTCCGACGGTCGATGTGCTTCAGCACTGAAAAAGAAAACATTGATTTGTAAACGAAATAAGCAAATAGGGAATACATATAAGGACGAGATAAATCATGGTTATGGCGATATCTTAGTGTTAAAGATGACCCAAAAGAGAAGATGGAGGAGTCACCATCCAGTACGGGCAGAAAGTGGAAGACTGAGCCAAGACGATGAGAAGAGGAGACTGGGGGACCAGTGGGCGGAGTCTAATAGAAAGCAGCCATTTGGCTGTCTGAGAGGATGAGTGATTTCCCATGGAGATAAGTGACCAGGTGGTTTGGTTGAACAGTATTGAGACAATAGGAGAATTCAAACGAAGTGAAATAGGATAAAATGAGAAGATAGTCATTTGGCAAAGGACAGGTGCGTCCTCAAATCCGGCCGCACCATGTTCCAAGTTTACCGATTTCCCAAGGAGATAAGGTGGCAGATGGTAAAATGTGAACAAAATCTGACCCAGACAATGTACCGAGAGAGAGAGAGAGAGAGAGACAATGTGACTAGACTCACTCCGTATGTCACTGTGTTGCCGCGTTGACCTACAGGCTCGGTACATTGTCTGGGTCAGATTTTCTTCACATATTACCATCTGCCACCTTATCTCCTTGGGAAATCGGTGCGAACGCATGACTTTTTGGGAAACTTGGAACATGGAACTGTCTGATTAGAGGACGCACCTGTCCTTTGCTAGATGACTATCGTCTCATTTCATTCTATTCGTTTGAATTCTCCTATTGTCTCAATACTGTTCAACCAAACCACCTGGTCACTTATCTCCATGGGAAATCACTTATCCTCTCAGACAACCAGATGGCTGCTTTCTATTAGACTCCGCCCACTGGACCCCCAGTCTCCTCATCTCATCGTCTTGGCTCAGTCTTCCACTTTCTGCCCGTACTGGATGGTGACTCCTCCATCTTTTCTCTTTTGGTCATCTTTAACAATAAGATATCGCCATAACCATGATTTATCTCGTCCTTATATGTATTCCCTATTTGCTTATTTCGTTTACAAATCAATGTTTTCTTTTTCAGTGCTGAAGCACATCGACCGTCGTGAAGGATGAGTTAATGTGGAGTGGATATGACGATCATGACGACCGCAAACTGACCCCCAGTCTCCTCACCTCATCTTCTTGGCTTCACCATCTACATCGTGCTGGATGGTAACTCTACTATCTTTTCTTCTGTTGCCGATAGTTTTTTGAACGTGAGTTATTGACTTCCCCAACCATTCTTATCTGTGTCGGTTCCGGTTAGACTGATCGAACATGGCGCTGTAATAGTCTATACTCTCCGGGCTGAGGGATACCTCAGTAGACGCGGGTTTGAATCCTCCCGGGTTAGAAATCAATAAAATTCTAATAGAAATTCCTAAAAACAGGATAAAACAGAGTTCTTTTTATGTTATTAACTTCCCCAACCATTCTTATCTGTGTCGGTTCCGGTAAGACTGATCGAGCATGGCGCTGTAATAGTCTATACTCTCCGGGCTGAGGGATACCTCAGTAGACGTGGGTTTGAATCCTCCCGGGTTAGAAATCAATAAAATTCTAATTGAAATTCCTAAAAACAGGATAAACAGGGTACTTTTTATGAAATTAACTTCCCCAACCATTCTTATCTGTGTCGGTTCCGGTTAGACTGATCGAGCATGGCGCTGTAATAGTCTATACTTATCCGGGCTGAGGGATACCTCAGTAGACGTGGGTTTGAATCCTCCCGGGTTAGAAATCAATAAAATTCTAATTGAAATTCCTAAAAACAGGATAAACAGGGTATTTTTTTATGTTATTAACTTCCCCAACCATTCTTATCTGTGTCGGTTCCGGTAAGACTGATCGAGCATGGCGCTGTAATAGTCTATACTTATCCGGGCTGAGGGATACCTCAGTAGACGTGGGTTTGAATCCTCCCGGGTTAGAAATCAATAAAATTCTAATTGAAATTCCTAAAAACAGGATAAAACAGGGTATTTTTTTATGTTATTAACTTCCCCAACCATTCTTATCTGTGTCGGTTCCGGTTAGACTGATCGAGCATGGCGCTGTAATAGTCTATACTCTCCGGGCTGAGGGATACCTCAGTAGACGTGGGTTTGAATCCTCCCGGGTTAGAAATCAATAAAATTCTAATTGAAATTCCTAAAAACAGGATAAACAGGGTACTTTTTATGTTATTAACTTCCCCAACCATTCTTATCTGTGTCGGTTCCGGTTAGACTGATCGAGCATGGCGCTGTAATAGTCTATACTTATCCGGGCTGAGGGATACCTCAGTAGACGTGGGTTTGAATCCTCCCGGGTTAGAAATCAATAAAATTCTAATTGAAATTCCTAAAAACAGGATAAACAGGGTATTTTTTAATGTTATTAACTTCCCCAACCATTCTTATCTGTGTCGGTTCCGGTTAGACTGATCGAGCATGGCGCTGTAATAGTCTATACTTATCCGGGCTGAGGGATACCTCAGTAGACGTGGGTTTGAATCCTCCCGGGTTAGAAATCAATAAAATTCTAATTGAAATTCCTAAAAACAGGATAAACAGGGTATTTTTTAATGTTTTTAACTTCCCCAACCATTCTTATCTGTGTCGGTTCCGGTTAGACTGTGTGGAGGATTGGAAAGATGTGTGGCTGGTGAGGCCTCCAATCCGACCGAGTTTTATCCGATGTGATTGTGAATGTAGTGTCGCAAGAGTTGGAATTATCAGTGACCCATTTATTGATCGCTTTGGGCAAGGAGTACATTAGAGTGGTGAAGGAATTTGTGGAATTAGTGACCAGAATATTAGAATAGTGAATAGTAGAAGCGGGGAATTGTTAGAAGTGTGATGGTACTGGTGAAGTTAAGAAGAGTAATTAGAAGTTAGCGAAGCGATCCTAAAAGGTGTGAACGGTGATGGGCGGAGTCTCGTAGGAAAGTTCTAGAAGCTATGGGAGAAATAGTGAGTGGAAAGTGGAGAGTGCTAGAGATATTTATGGCGGCGGCATTTGAATCAATTGTTTTCCCTCGCTGCCGTCGAGCACATTTGCATCCTCTTCCACGAGCTTCTCGGCCACGGCCATCACGAATTGTACTTGCTTTGGTGACTTGTACTCGATGGGTTGAAGAATCCATTGAAGAGTGAAGATATTGAGAGATTTATGAGAAGAATCTCATTTAGGAAAAGGTCGTGGATATATCCGAAGGAGGATATCCACGACACTCCGGGAACGGGGGATCAACGGAACGTAGTGTAGTTGATTAGCGTGACATCTCCAGTCCCAGGTGCGATTCCTCTCGACGTCTTCTGCGCTTCTTTGGGATTCTTCGACCGTCTCCGCGTTGCTTTGACATTTCGTATCCTTACTTTGGTCGTTGTCACGTTGGATGATATTTTAGCATCAGCTAAACAGGTCGTGGATATAACCAGGATGGTATATCCGCGACACTCCGGGGGCGGACGAATCGACTGAGCGAAGTGAAGTTGATTTGCAGTGGTCGAGTGTAGTTGTCAGACGACAGCGAAGGTGTGTGGTGATGTTCCAAGAATGTTGTCACATCACAGTCCTTGCGAGCGTAGTCTGACTTTACTTTTCCGATTCTTCTTAGAGTCCCATGAGTTGTTGGTGGTATTGGTTCCTGTGGGCTTGCTGAAGAATTGTCCGTCATCTTCGACTTCAGAATCGTTAGAATGATGTTGCTGCTTTGGTTAACTTGCTGTTATTTCTGATAACCTTTCATCGGTTCTCAGAGGCAACAGGTAACCCATCATCCAACTGCTTCAGTCAGTGCGTTTTTCTTGAACTGTTCAGCATCGGTGAAGTCCTATCCTATGAGCTTGAATGGAGCAATCATTGTTGTTTTGCTTTGGGGAAGAATCCTCGTTTAGTCGTACTCGAACGGCTTCGTATGTTTTCTTCGGCATGTGGCACACGTCCTTCGTACTTCTGGAGCAATGTTTGCTGGATTCTTCTTCCAATAACGTTGTTGTACATCGCAGACTAGGTCTTGTACTCCTTGATTCTTCAACTTTTCGTGAGATTCGGTGACTAGTAGTTTCGTCAGTGGATGCTCCGAAATCATGGTGGTTGGGTGCTTCATCTCAGTTGTCATTCGTTGGTCTTCTGCAGTATGGAATCTTGTTCGGAATCTCCATGTTCCGTCCTCGGGTAGAACTCTGGAGGTAGTACTGCTTTCACATGACCGTCTTCATCGGCGTAATGATCTTTTATAATGAGTTTCTTGGCGAGTTTCAGCCTTACATCAGCTTCATTCGCTTCGATTGCTTCATTATAATCTCACATTCTTCCTTGAAACAGGATTGGTGCTTTGGGTTCCGCTTGTTTCTCCTCTTCACGAGTAGGCAAACGCAATACATTGCTTTGACCATCCGTACTATCATCTTGTTGATGCTGTTGGTGCGATTGCATGGGTCGACTCGTAGACGGTAGGTGTCGTCGTGTTCACTTTGGCATGATCGAGTTTCTTTATGATTCCAAGGTTGATCGCGTATTCTCTGAATGAGTATGGATCGGCCACGATTCCTCTGTTTCTTCTAGAAGTCCTGATCCGTGGTTCCACAGGTGGTTGACTTTTAGTTCTTCTAGTGAACATCCTCGTGTTGCGGTGTCTGCTGGATTCTTGCCCGTGGGTACCTGTCGAAGCTGTGGTGACAGATCTCATAGCTCGGCAAGATTTTGTGAGTCTTGTTGACACGGTTTGCCACCCATTTTGATCCCAGGTAGTTGTTGACTTTGCTCGGTATCCAACAAGTGTTATCCGACACGTAGGCGACGTTATGGAGTTTGATGTGAAGCTCCTTGACGATGTTCAGTCTGCATTGGTAGCAATTTCTATCGACATCATCTCCATGCGTGGGGTTGTGAGTTCTGGTCCACTGCTGGATAGTCGAATCTTGGATTTTGCGAATATCAGCCTGCTTTGGTACTTTTCGTCTTCATGTCCATATCTCACATGCATCGTAGTGGCGTCGTGATCTTCCGATGCGTCTGAGAGGTGGTAAGTGGAACGGTCTTGTGGTTGTAGAACGTCACAAGTTGTCTGAGGATCTTGAACGTGGTGTCGTTGAATTTCTTCGTCAGTTCCAACCAGTTCGAGATATGATCGTTTTGGGATTGTGCTTTTCCACCTGATTTACTTTTTCTGAGTATCGAGGTAACTTCTTCAGCTTGATAATAATCAGCATTATCATTCCGCTCGGATCGTAGTTTTTGAGCTTGGTCCGCTGCGACTTTCTTTCTCGTTTGTACTCGGTCTGGTGGTACTGCGATGTTGACGGTGTACTCGTCGTAGTCGGCATTCCAGCTGTGTCCCAAAGGTTTGTATGATTGCTGTGGGCTTCGATCTTTTTTATCTATAAAGTCCATTCCATCTGGAACATTACAGAGAAATTCTCAAGGGTTCCTGTGCAACTTTTCGAACACTGCTTTGGACTGCTTGTCGCATTGATGCATATCCTTCTCCGAGTTGGATGTAATCAATTCGACTGAGTGAAGTGAGGTTGGTCTGCAGTCGTTTTTACTTGCTCCGAAGTTGTTGACTTCCTTTCCGGTAAATCGAGAAGAGTGTTGAAGTAATCTTCGGCATGGACCATCGCATGACTATCAGCTTAGATCTGATGACTGTTGGAGTTTGCTTTGGAGTCTACGGTAACGTCGGGATCCATCGTTGAAGCATCAGAAGTGATATAGAGACGATGTTGTCTCTGTTGCTTCCTCCTCTGAGTAGATTTAGGCCTGGGTCTCTCCACCTTTGCAAGTGAAGGACTTTCAGCTTCCTCTGACTCAGTTGTAGTCGTGTGTCTTTTTGTTGGATAGATTTAGGCCTGGGTCAGTTTATCCTTTCAGATAACCTAGCTTTCAGCTTCCTCTGCCCCAACAGACACATTTGTCGGATCTCCCTGTAGTGACAGGTAATGACGATTTGGTTGATTCCATTGTTCCAATGACTTGGTCGTAGTTGGCCCCGATGTTGACACGTTCTCCTTGATGCTCCTAACAATGTGATCTTCTTATCTTCATATCCTTGCTGAAAATTATGCTCTGGTCCCTGCTTCTGATTGTGTTCAGTTTTCTTCTTTTATTGGATGATGTTGTTGGAGACTTGCCATCATGAGCTGAGAAAGAGAAAAGCTATCAGCGACGCTTACAACGCGTTCTTGACAACTACTCTTTTCCTCTCAGAATTTGCAGTCTTTCAGAACTTTCGATCAGTGGTTTCGCAGCGTCTTCTGCGGAGTTTTTCCTTTTGTCGACTCCTTGACTGTTGCGCTTGTGCTGGCGTTGCTGGGTGCTGAGGTAGTTGCATCGAGCATCCCTCAGATTCGGTGTGTGGACAATGTCCTTCGAAGTGAAGTATGTGGCATATCGATCAGCGACTTTTGGGTCGGCAGCTGATGACTACGTGTGTCCTTGAGAGACAGTTATTGGACGATCGCTTCTTGAACACTGCTTCTTCTTTTTCCTGTAGGGACGTTTGCACTACATGGCACAATGATCCTCGTCATCACAATATTGCCATGGAATCAGCTTGCTTGGTGGTGTGCTCCTGTTGCCATCCTTCTTGTGTCGATGACGACTGTTTCCGTTCTTGGTGAGCTCCTGATGACATCTTTGATAATGATTTCCGTCATCTCCATTCGCCTGCGTGGAGTTCATTTGGCGGACTTCATTTTCGTTGCCACATGAAGGTTCGTAGATGGATCACTGTAGAATCGTGACATCATCAGGGAGAGCATACATCAGTTGTTCAAGCGTCGTGTTGTTCCTTCCTTGCCGCAGTTTGAAGACTATCCTCGAGAGTCTTCCGAGAAGCTTGCTTGCAACTTGTTTGGGAAGAGGGGGTCGCCTGGATTGATTCCGTGAGCCTTCAGTTTGTTGGAATACGTTGAGAACGTGATCAGAGCACTCGTCAATGTACTCGAGTCGTGCTCGGCGAACTCCAACTCCTTTAACTTCTTGAAGGCTATGGTCAACTGGGTCTTTAGGCGTTTGAACTGTTTTCCAAATTTCTTCTGATGATTCAGTAGTTCTCTTCCGACAGATGCGTTGATTGATGTTCATCGGCAAGATCCTTTGGTAGTGATTTCATCAGTAGAGTTTGCTTGGTTTGGAAGTTGAGATGTCCGTTATTGTGAGCCATGACATCGACTTGTCCAGTGAACGTTGGATAATCGCAGTTGTCTCCGATGAACGATGTCAATACGGCGATGCGAGATGGATCAATGTATCTTTCATAAGCTCCATGTCAATCTCTTTCAGACTGTTGTCCATAACTTGTAGTGCTTGCTGGCTCTTGTTGGTGGTGCCCTCTGGGCTTGCTGTGGCTCGTTGTGATCCTTGTCGACTGCATGACATCTTGACACGATCATCTGATTTTGGATTTTAATCCTCCTTGGTCCAGAAGATCTGCTCGTTGATCTCGTTTCACATTGAGTTCTGCACACATTTGCTGATTGTTTTTGTTAGCAGCGATCAGGACATCTGTGACAGTTTTCATCTTCTCCATGAGTTGGCGTTGGACTTTCTTTCTTTCTTCCACTTCGTTGACAGTTGAGGCATCAGTTGTTGATGAATGATTACCAGGTTGTCCAGGAATTTTAGGAAGTGATGGAGAATTCGTCCCGATGAATCGAGTGCTTTGGCCGTTGGCAAAGTAGTTTGATGGCGAAATGTTATCGATCGCGCTTACAGAACGCTCTCGAAAACAATCGCATCATCGTTTTCGCTTCGGCTTCTGTCATCGACGATGTTGTTCAAGATCGGAATCCTATCGACTACGCTTTCATCACGTAATCAATAGTATCCATTCTTGATTCCACTTGGATGATGTTCGTTGCCGTACCAGCTTCTTCTTGTTGGTGCATATTGTCGTCACGTCGAGGCATCAGTGAATCCATCTTGTTGATCACGTTCGTAATCGCCACGTCATGAATTCTCTTGTTGAACGTCTCCTCAGAAATAAATATTCCTTCGGTTCCGTTGCTTTGGACGATAGACTCTCTCCCGTTGCCAGCGTGGTCCTCATGCATTGTGACAGAGTTCTTTGGTCGCCAAGAAGCTCCTTGTTGCTTCGACGATGACCTTCTTAGTATCGACCAGTGATTTGTACCTGCTTGAGTCCTGTTGGGTCTGTAATTAGTGATTAGCTTTGTGTCCCTTATGAGGGACGGCGAGTAGTGAGATAAAACGGGATTAAACTAAAAAAGGGTTCTAAAAAGGGATATATTGATTTTTGACAGGTTTAATGAATTGATTGGTTTTAGAGGAATTACGTCGGTCTTTGGTGTAGGAACTTCCCCTCCGTCTTTACGGTATGTAGACGATGACCGAAGGGATTTAGTAGGACCACCCCCACGTCTTATGGGATGTAGACGATGACCTGTAACTTTTTTGAGTAGGATCTAGTGACAAACCTCTGTTTTGAGGTGAGCAATCAGTAACCAAGTTGTTTTTGGTGTAGGGTGACAACTAACCTTCGTTGCTTGTGGAATAACGATACCTAGGTATTTTATACGGGATCCTAAAACCCGGGAACTAAGATAGTAGTAAGTTATGTAGAAGCTTTGGGCTCCTATGAAACTACCTGAAAGGAGTAAAACTAATACTAATAATGTACTAGGTAGCTAATCTAGTTTATTAAAAGAATGAGAAATACTACGACTTAAAGATAAGAGACATAGAAGACTAAGAGACCAGGTGGCTGGTACTGTTCCGCTTTCCATCTTTGCCGAAGATGTTCCGCTTCCAGCACCAGTTCACCCAGGAGTACTTAACCTAGTGACAAGCTAGTTTATGTTCCTACCTGCTACAAAATTTACTACAGACTTAGTTGGGGGACGGCGATGTTTCGTAACAATCAATACACATTTTTCGCCTGAATCTCTGCACAATATTATCAAATATTGCGCTCGGAATCTCGACTGAAACATGAAAGAGAGTTTAAATATAATGTCTTGAGTTTCAAACTCGTATAGGTTCAGAATCGGTGGTCAGTGAGTTATTAGCTTTGGGCTTTTAAGATTTTGTTAACAACTGTGACCTATGACCGATTTAACCTACAGAGTTCTAGACCAAGAAACTATATACCGAAAACATCGCTTTTTGAGAATACCTGAGGCCGTGAGCTTTGGATTAGATGAATGTTCAGCTGTCACGAAGAGCCGGGACTTGCAATTGATGATGGTGGTGGTTCAGTTGATTGTCCCACTAAACATCCATTTCCTCCTCCGCTGGGTGGTGGTTTTCGTGTCCTTGCCTCGGTTGCGGGACTGCTTCTCGTTGTCGTTGCGCCTGATGTTGCCACAGCACGTGTCCTTTGTGCTCCCATACAGACGACTTCCGATTTCCACGGCTCGGCTCCATGCCGATCTCAATACCGACCCTCAGATGACCGTCCTTGAGGGGACCGTCTTGTGTACAGCTCGATATTGCTGTGGTCCTTCCGTCTGTCGAGTAGATTCCGACGACTCCACTCCTCAATGAAATCGTCTCGTTGACCTTCTCTCCTTCTGGAATTCCTTGCAATGGATCGATATGTGGATATTGTATCGTTTGTTTGACAATGAAGATGATTGTCGGCTTCCTTCCTTTCCGTCTCCGCGTCCATTCCTGCTTTCCTTTTGGTCATTTCTGATGGTACTTTGGCGATCTCGATTCTTCGTTACTGTGAGCACGATGTGATACTCGTGACGCTGTCATTTCATCATAACAACGCCACATCCCACCGGCTCAACTGACGGCCTCCTCGTTTTCCATCCATACTTTGACTTCTTTTGTGGCTAGGGGCAGGTGAGACGTTTCGGAGATGTCAGTTACAGCCCGACAGATCTCTTACATCATACCTTTCCATCGATACTCCTTGTTGTGTTTTGACAGCTGTAGTTATGGCTCCTTCAATTGGTGTGACGGCGCCATTGTCTTGTTGACGATCTCCTGCTTTGGTCCGGTACATCTTTAGTGAGTGGCAATGTCAGTATTGGAGACTTCGAACTTCTCGTCTTCGTTATTGAATCTTAGCATCCTTGCTTCTTATGTCGAAACGTGACACCTTGATTGTCCGCTTTGATTCTTTTCTTCTGGTGTTCGCTGAATCATCCGATTTTGTCGTCAAATCGTTGCATCGCTTACTCCTGCGCATAGAATAATCGACACATCGACTCTTCGATTCGTTTCCTTGCTATGGTTTTCGCCTTTGAATCTCATCGCCATCGTTCTCTTGCATCGAGAACAAGACGATTCGACTCTCCGACTACTCTGCCATTTTCTTTCCGCTGTAGATTCCTTCCTTTGCAGCTTGTTGCGAAATTTCGCCAGTTTTGTCGTTGAGTTTGGGCACCTCCTTATGACAAAGTGTAGCACCTCCGCTCGCCGACACTCCGACTTCCGCTCCGTTTGTTGCTGCTGTGGACTCCTTGTTGTTCGTTCCATTTGAAGCGACTTCACTGCGATCGGCGCTCGATAATTGTCAGGTTTACATAACCTTTCAACTCTCTTGCAGCCGATCGGCTTCACATCCGATCACCAGGTTCTTTCGTGGAAAAAAAATTCCATTTCCGGTCGAGGCACCATGTGGAGGATTGGAAAGATGTGTGGCTGGTGAGGCCTCCAATCCGACCGAGTTTTATCCGATGTGATTGTGAATGTAGTGTCGCAAGAGTTGGAATTATCAGTGACCCATTTATTGATCGCTTTGGGCAAGGAGTACATTAGAGTGGTGAAGGAATTTGTGGAATTAGTGACCAGAATATTAGAATAGTGAATAGTAGAAGCGGGGAATTGTTAGAAGTGTGATGGTACTGGTGAAGTTAAGAAGAGTAATTAGAAGTTAGCGAAGCGATCCTAAAAGGTGTGAACGGTGATGGGCGGAGTCTCGTAGGAAAGTTCTAGAAGCTATGGGAGAAATAGTGAGTGGAAAGTGGAGAGTGCTAGAGATATTTATGGCGGCGGCATTTGAATCAATTGTTTTCCCTCGCTGCCGTCGAGCACATTTGCATCCTCTTCCACGAGCTTCTCGGCCACGGCCATCACGAATTGTACTTGCTTTGGTGACTTGTACTCGATGGGTTGAAGAATCCATTGAAGAGTGAAGATATTGAGAGATTTATGAGAAGAATCTCATTTAGGAAAAGGTCGTGGATATATCCGAAGGAGGATATCCACGACACTCCGGGAACGGGGGATCAACGGAACGTAGTGTAGTTGATTAGCGTGACATCTCCAGTCCCAGGTGCGATTCCTCTCGACGTCTTCTGCGCTTCTTTGGGATTCTTCGACCGTCTCCGCGTTGCTTTGACATTTCGTATCCTTACTTTGGTCGTTGTCACGTTGGATGATATTTTAGCATCAGCTAAACAGGTCGTGGATATAACCAGGATGGTATATCCGCGACAGACTGATCGAGCATGGCGCTGTAATAGTCTATACTTATCCGGGCTGAGGGATACCGTTAGAGTATATCACAGTCAAAAAACTCGTAAACATGGAAAATGAGAAAGATGGAACTTTTTGACACTTTCTCAGTTATAACACTTGAGCTAAAAGAAAAATGAAAACGGTAACTGTAAAAAAGATGTAGAATTTCAATCTCTTTCGAATGGTGGTAACCTTTTTTCTTCGGGCACTTCAAGGTTATCTGTCTGCCTAATTCTTTTTCGAAAGACTCTGACATTGAATCCTGTTCAATTCTACTATGATATTTTTCAACAATATCCAATGCCACGGCTCAGAAGATCAAGATGTTCAAATCTGGGCTCCACTGCTGCTTTAATTCCGGAACCTTCCACAATTTTCGTTTTCAATTTTTAATCCATATCTTCCAGTCGTATTCACAAATTTTGTAATCTCCTTTAACCTCCTTCACTAACAGCTGCTGGAACATTCCATTTTCCTTTCAGATATTTCTAAAAGAATAGAACCGAACAAAGAGAGGCGGTCCGAAAGAAAGAGGTTCTAAATGTCATGTAAGGATGTACATTCGCACAATAGAGCAGTTATTTTGCCCATTTCCATTCATTCATAGTGGTGAGCGCTTTCCTTAACGATCTGCGAAATGAGCCTCTTTTTGGTGGGAATAATTGGTTGCCTTGAGCAGGGATTTCGAAAATGAAAAAGGGAGAGATGTGTTGAAAGGTAAGGGAATTTTCAGGTCAGCAGTTGTGAACACATAAAAATACGAGGTATTAAATTTCGAGCCATGGTTAAACATTGAGGAAACTGTCTACCCACGGCTTTTAATTATTAGTGTACCAAACTTGTAGCAAGTGCGCTTTATCGCAATAACACAAGGAGACATAATGGTGAACACAGAGACACCGCCATCAGAGCACCGTAGTTGAGTTTCGGTAGAGAATCACAACTTTAACTGCTGACTGATTCAGCATATCTCAGGCCCCGCGCCCGCAATAACCAGTAATTATCCGTAGTCTTACTGTAGCTTGCAGATGTTACTCCAATCTCCCTTTCTCAACAGCTGCACCGAACAAAAACATTATGTTTTTCATTCCCCTATTTCGGAACGAAACACCCGGGCGCCAGATGTGTGACCTACTCGATGTCCGCGGCCTCATGCAAAGAAAAAACCACTCGATATGTCGGGCACCAAAACCGGTAAACATAAATTGGGCGGTCCGAAAGAAAGAGGTTCGAGATATTACGAAAGAGTATACAGCTGCATGACAGAGAGCAGCTATTTCCCTCATTTACCACTTTTCCTTTCATCGAGAGTAGTGAGCGTTTCCAAGCGATCTCCAAAATGAATCTGTTTTTGGTAAGTGGGGATGAGACGGGATTTAACATTGGATTGGTTGAGATATGTACCAAACGCTAGACTATGAGAAATGTGTGTAGGTTTTTGTAATGGTGGATTTTTGCAAAAACGCTCAATGCAACACTGAGAGATAAGATTAAGAATGAAAATTTAGTTGCGATGACTCTTATTGAACAAATTTTTTCAAATAATAGATTCCGATTCATACTAATATTGTTTTGAGCCGTTTTAAGAAGAGGAAGCCCAAAATTACGCTCAGACTGACTAAGCCACTAACGATCTTAGCTAGAAGATAGGTGCGGTGTTATCATGCATAGTTAAGGTATCGATGCAGCTCAACGTGTGAATCGCCTGAAATATCCCGTATGACCGAACTACATCCCTAGCATAGGGCAACTGTCATGATATCTAAACGAATGCAGGTGCGCTCCATTGAATCATTTGACATCAATTACTGTAGTCTGAAAATTTTTCTCCGCTCTCCCATCCTCAACAGCTGCCTAAAACAACAACATCTTATTTTCCGTTTCCTTTTATTTGAATCAAACTTATTCCATTTTGCCCAAACTCGATATGACATAATATCTGTGAACAAAAGAAAAAAAAGGGTGCCCACGCAATGATGAGATTCTAAATGCCATCTCCGGGTGTGCAGAGCAGTTATTTCACTTATTAACCGCTTTTTTCATTCTATCGAAAGAAGTGAGCGCGCGCTAACAGCGAAATAATAGCGAAATGGGATTCTTTTTGGTGAGGTTTTGAAGTCGTTCTGACATTTCTAGAGCCATTTTTGATTAGAGGATGACATGCTTCTTCGAGAACCATTTTTAGATTTGGAGGCGGGGCTTGGAATCCCAATCAAAAATTTGAAAATTCTGACCAGCCGGTAGTCGGTTGATAAATGTTTGGGTGTATGCCTCTCTAAAACTTTACCGTTTTAGAACTCTGTCTTATCAAAACTTCAAAAAAAGTTTTACAAGAAGCCCAAAAGTTCTCAGAGACATACAACCAAACTTCCACCCGTACTTCTTCAAACCCTTCTAGTCCTCATTTTCTAACAAATTCTCATTTTCAGATCGTTCTCATCGCAGCATTCCTTATGATTCCACTCATCTACTGTCCACTCTTCATTCTCTTCATCATTCTCGTTTGCACCATTTCTCTGGCTCTCACTGGCTCCCGTTATTCAAGACAAACTCGTTGGAATGCATTTGAAACTGCATGGGTGAGTAGACTATAAGGATGCCTACGCTTTATCTAACTTTCTACCAATTTATTTTTGAAATTCACTTATTCCAGACCGTCAACTGCTTGCTCTTGGGAGTCTTCGCCACCATTGTGATCCATTCCCTCTATACACACAATGGAACCCTCCTCGGGATCTACACCGGAGCCACTTCAGTCTCTATTGGACTCTGGATGTGTAAGTGGTTATGTGTGTCCAGATGTCCAAATAAAAATAGTTTTTGCAGTCCTCAACTACACTCTCAACAACCTGGACGAAGAACAACCAGTTGGTCAAACTCGTGTGGCTCAGAGCGAATTGTAATCAATCGGATGAAATATTTGCTGATGTGCCCGATGCTTTCAGAAATTTCTTTCTTATTTATTCTCATACCTAATTATTTGTTCTTCGAAAACTTCCTCCTCTATCCCTACTCTCTCAAGAAACAGATCACGTTTGAATTCCCTTCTTGACCATATAGTACTACGGTATTCCTCCGGTTCTCAAACTTTCATGATCTCCCCCAAAACCTCAATTTTACTCTTCTTCATCTCCCATTAAAAACACCGCTGAAACATGTTGTCTATTTTTTCTGTTTCCTCTTACTTTTGTCATTCTTCATCTCACAATAACTTTCCTTTTTCCGCAATAAATCTTTAAATGGAAACTGTCATTCCTCATAGGACTCTAATTCCAAAAATGTAAAAAAGTGAAGGAAGAATTTTCGTGGCAAGATAGAACTTGGGCAAAAGATGAATATGAAACAGGATTAGTTAGCGCAAGAGTGGTGTGGAAATTTTTTTAAAGAATTTAAAGATTTTCAATAAAAATTTTATTGACCGGGAGGATTCAAACCCGCGTCTACTGAGGTAACCGTCAGCCCGGAGAGTATAGACTATTACAGCGCCATGCTCGATCAGTCTAACCGGAACCGACACAGATAAGAATGGTTGGGGAAGTTAATTTCATAAAAAGTACCCTGTTTTATCCTGTTTTTAGGAATTTCAACTTCAATTTTATTGATTTCTAACCCGGGAGGATTCAAACCCGCGTCTACTGAGGTATCCCTCAGCCCGGATAAGTATAGACTATTACAGCGCCATGCTCGATCAGTCTAACCGGAACCGACACAGATAAGAATGGTTGGGGAAGTTAATAACATAAAAAAAGTACCCTGTTTTATCCTGTTTTTAGGAATTTCAACTTCAATTTTATTGATTTCTAACCCGGGAGGATTCAAACCCGCGTCTACTGAGGTATCCCTCAGCCCGGATAAGTATAGACTATTACAGCGCCATGCTCGATCAGTCTAACCGGAACCGACACTGATAAGAATGGTTGGGGAAGTTAATTTCATAAAAAGAACCCTGTTTTATCCTGTTTTTAGGAATTTCAACTTCAATTTTATTGATTTCTAACCCGGGAGGATTCAAACCCGCGTCTACTGAGGTATCCCTCAGCCCGGATAAGTATAGACTATTACAGCGCCATGCTCGATCAGTCTAACCGGAACCGACACAGATAAGAATGGTTGGGGAAGTTAATTTCATAAAAAGAACCCTGTTTTATCCTGTTTTTAGGAATTTCAATTACAATTTTATTGATTTCTAACCCGGGAGGATTCAAACCCGCGTCTACTGAGGTAACCCTCAGCCCGGATAAGTATAGACTATTACAGCGCCATGCTCGATCAGTCTAACCGGAACCGACACTGATAAGAATGGTTGGGGAAGTTAAAAACATAAAAAGTACCCTGTTTTATCCTGTTTTTAGGAATTTCAATTACAATTTTATTGATTTCTAACCCGGGAGGATTCAAACCCGCGTCTACTGAGGTATCCCTCAGCCCGGAGAGTATAGACTATTACAGCGCCATGCTCGATCAGTCTAACCGGAATCGACACAGATAAGAATGGTTGGGGAAGTTAAAAACATAAAAAGTACCCTGTTTTATCCTGTTTTTAGGAATTTCAATTACAATTTTATTGATTTCTAACCCGGGAGGATTCAAACCCGCGTCTACTGAGGTATCCCTCAGCCCGGAGAGTATAGACTATTACAGCGCCATGCTCGATCAGTCTAACCGGAACCGACACAGATAAGAATGGTTGGGGAAGTTAAAAACATAAAAAGTACCCTGTTTTATCCTGTTTTTAGGAATTTCAATTACAATTTTATTGATTTCTAACCCGGTAGGATTCAAACCCGCGTCTACTGAGGTATCCCTCAGCCCGGATAAGTATAGACTATTACAGCGCCATGCTCGATCAGTCTAACCGGAATCGACACAGATAAGAATGGTTGGGGAAGTTAAAAACATAAAAAGTACCCTGTTTTATCCTGTTTTTAGGAATTTCAATTACAATTTTATTGATTTCTAACCCGGTAGGATTCAAACCCGCGTCTACTGAGGTATCCCTCAGCCCGGATAAGTATAGACTATTACAGCGCCATGCTCGATCAGTCTAACCGGAATCGACACAGATAAGAATGGTTGGGGAAGTTAAAAACATAAAAAGTACCCTGTTTTATCCTGTTTTTAGGAATTTCAATTACAATTTTATTGATTTCTAACCCGGGAGGATTCAAACCCGCGTCTACTGAGGTATCCCTCAGCCCGGAGAGTATAGACTATTACAGCGCCATGCTCGATCAGTCTAACCGGAACCGACACAGATAAGAATGGTTGGGGAAGTAAATTTCATAAAAAGTACCCTGTTTTATCCTGTTTTTAGGAATTTCAATTACAATTTTATTGATTTCTAACCCGGGAGGATTCAAACCCGCGTCTACTGAGGTAACCCTCAGCCCGGATAAGTATAGACTATTACAGCGCCATGCTCGATCAGTCTAACCGGAACCGACACTGATAAGAATGGTGGGGGAAGTTAAAAACATAAAAAGTACCCTGTTTTATCCTGTTTTTAGGAATTTCAATTACAATTTTATTGATTTCTAACCCGGGAGGATTCAAACCCGCGTCTACTGAGGTATCCCTCAGCCCGGAGAGTATAGACTATTACAGCGCCATGCTCGATCAGTCTAACCGGAACCGACACAGATAAGAATGGTTGGGGAAGTTAAAAACATAAAAAGTACCCTGTTTTATCCTGTTTTTAGGAATTTCAATTACAATTTTATTGATTTCTAACCCGGGAGGATTCAAACCCGCGTCTACTGAGGTATCCCTCAGCCCGGAGAGTATAGACTATTACAGCGCCATGCTCGATCAGTCTAACCGGAACCGACACAGATAAGAATGGTTGGGGAAGTTAAAAACATAAAAAGTACCCTGTTTTATCCTGTTTTTAGGAATTTCAATTACAATTTTATTGATTTCTAACCCGGTAGGATTCAAACCCGCGTCTACTGAGGTATCCCTCAGCCCGGATAAGTATAGACTATTACAGCGCCATGCTCGATCAGTCTAACCGGAACCGACACAGATAAGAATGGTTGGGGAAGTTAATTTCATAAAAAGTACCCTGTTTTATCCTGTTTTTAGGAATTTCAATTACAATTTTATTGATTTCTAACCCGGGAGGATTCAAACCCGCGTCTACTGAGGTAACCCTCAGCCCGGATAAGTATAGACTATTACAGCGCCATGCTCGATCAGTCTAACCGGAACCGACACAGATAAGAATGGTTGGGGAAGTTAAAAACATAAAAAGTACCCTGTTTTATCCTGTTTTTAGGAATTTCAATTACAATTTTATTGATTTCTAACCCGGGAGGATTCAAACCCGCGTCTACTGAGGTATCCCTCAGCCCGGAGAGTATAGACTATTACAGCGCCATGCTCGATCAGTCTAACCGGAACCGACACAGATAAGAATGGTTGGGGAAGTTAAAAACATAAAAAGTACCCTGTTTTATCCTGTTTTTAGGAATTTCAATTACAATTTTATTGATTTCTAACCCGGGAGGATTCAAACCCGCGTCTACTGAGGTATCCCTCAGCCCGGAGAGTATAGACTATTACAGCGCCATGCTCGATCAGTCTAACCGGAACCGACACAGATAAGAATGGTTGGGGAAGTTAAAAACATAAAAAGTACCCTGTTTTATCCTGTTTTTAGGAATTTCAATTACAATTTTATTGATTTCTAACCCGGGAGGATTCAAACCCGCGTCTACTGAGGTATCCCTCAGCCCGGAGAGTATAGACTATTACAGCGCCATGCTCGATCAGTCTAACCGGAACCGACACAGATAAGAATGGTTGGGGAAGTTAAAAACATAAAAAGTACCCTGTTTTATCCTGTTTTTAGGAATTTCAATTACAATTTTATTGATTTCTAACCCGGTAGGATTCAAACCCGCGTCTACTGAGGTATCCCTCAGCCCGGATAAGTATAGACTATTACAGCGCCATGCTCGATCAGTCTAACCGGAACCGACACAGATAAGAATGGTTGGGGAAGTTAATTTCATAAAAAGTACCCTGTTTTATCCTGTTTTTAGGAATTTCAATGAGAATTTTATTGATTTCTAACCCGGGAGGATTCAAACCCGCGTCTACTGAGGTAACCCTCAGCCCGGATAAGTATAGACTATTACAGCGCCATGCTCGATCAGTCTAACCGGAACCGACACAGATAAGAATGGTTGGGGAAGTTAATTTCATAAAAAGAACCCTGTTTTATCCTGTTTTTAGGAATTTCAATTACAATTTTATTGATTTCTAACCCGGGAGGATTCAAACCCGCGTCTACTGAGGTATCCCTCAGCCCGGATAAGTATAGACTATTACAGCGCCATGCTCGATCAGTCTAACCGGAACCGACACTGATAAGAATGGTGGGGGAAGTTAAAAACATAAAAAGTACCCTGTTTTATCCTGTTTTTAGGAATTTCAATTACAATTTTATTGATTTCTAACCCGGGAGGATTCAAACCCGCGTCTACTGAGGTATCCCTCAGCCCGGAGAGTATAGACTATTACAGCGCCATGCTCGATCAGTCTAACCGGAACCGACACAGATAAGAATGGTTGGGGAAGTTAAAAACATAAAAAGTACCCTGTTTTATCCTGTTTTTAGGAATTTCAATTACAATTTTATTGATTTCTAACCCGGGAGGATTCAAACCCGCGTCTACTGAGGTAACCCTCAGCCCGGATAAGTATAGACTATTACAGCGCCATGCTCGATCAGTCTAACCGGAACCGACACAGATAAGAATGGTGGGGGAAGTTAAAAACATAAAAAGTACCCTGTTTTATTTTGTTTTTAGGAATTTCAATTACAATTTTATTGATTTCTAACCCGGTAGGATTCAAACCCGCGTCTACTGAGGTATCCCTCAGCCCGGATAAGTATAGACTATTACAGCGCCATGCTCGATCAGTCTAACCGGAACCGACACAGATAAGAATGGTTGGGGAAGTTAAAAACATAAAAAGTACCCTGTTTTATCCTGTTTTTAGGAATTTCAATTACAATTTTATTGATTTCTAACCCGGGAGGATTCAAACCCGCGTCTACTGAGGTAACCCTCAGCCCGGATAAGTATAGACTATTACAGCGCCATGCTCGATCAGTCTAACCGGAACCGACACAGATAAGAATGGTTGGGGAAGTTAAAAACATAAAAAGTACCCTGTTTTATCCTGTTTTTAGGAATTTCAATTACAATTTTATTGATTTCTAACCCGGGAGGATTCAAACCCGCGTCTACTGAGGTATCCCTCAGCCCGGAGAGTATAGACTATTACAGCGCCATGCTCGATCAGTCTAACCGGAACCGACACAGATAAGAATGGTTGGGGAAGTTAATTTCATAAAAAGTACCCTGTTTTATCCTGTTTTTAGGAATTTCAATTACAATTTTATTGATTTCTAACCCGGGAGGATTCAAACCCGCGTCTACTGAGGTATCCCTCAGCCCGGAGAGTATAGACTATTACAGCGCCATGCTCGATCAGTCTAACCGGAACCGACACAGATAAGAATGGTTGGGGAAGTTAATTTCATAAAAAGTACCCTGTTTTATCCTGTTTTTAGGAATTTCAATTACAATTTTATTGATTTCTAACCCGGGAGGATTCAAACCCGCGTCTACTGAGGTAACCCTCAGCCCGGATAAGTATAGACTATTACAGCGCCATGCTCGATCAGTCTAACCGGAACCGACACAGATAAGAATGGTTGGGGAAGTTAAAAACATAAAAAGTACCCTGTTTTATCCTGTTTTTAGGAATTTCAATTACAATTTTATTGATTTCTAACCCGGGAGGATTCAAACCCGCGTCTACTGAGGTAACCCTCAGCCCGGATAAGTATAGACTATTACAGCGCCATGCTCGATCAGTCTAACCGGAACCGACACAGATAAGAATGGTTGGGGAAGTTAATTTCATAAAAAGTACCCTGTTTTATCCTGTTTTTAGGAATTTCAATTACAATTTTATTGATTTCTAACCCGGGAGGATTCAAACCCGCGTCTACTGAGGTATCCCTCAGCCCGGAGAGTATAGACTATTACAGCGCCATGCTCGATCAGTCTAACCGGAACCGACACAGATAAGAATGGTTGGGGAAGTTAAAAACATAAAAAGTACCCTGTTTTATCCTGTTTTTAGGAATTTCAATTACAATTTTATTGATTTCTAACCCGGGAGGATTCAAACCCGCGTCTACTGAGGTAACCCTCAGCCCGGATAAGTATAGACTATTACAGCGCCATGCTCGATCAGTCTAACCGGAACCGACACAGATAAGAATGGTTGGGGAAGTTAAAAACATAAAAAGTACCCTGTTTTATCCTGTTTTTAGGAATTTCAATTACAATTTTATTGATTTCTAACCCGGGAGGATTCAAACCCGCGTCTACTGAGGTATCCCTCAGCCCGGATAAGTATAGACTATTACAGCGCCATGCTCGATCAGTCTAACCGGAACCGACACAGATAAGAATGGTTGGGGAAGTTAAAAACATAAAAAGTACCCTGTTTTATCCTGTTTTTAGGAATTTCAATTACAATTTTATTGATTTCTAACCCGGTAGGATTCAAACCCGCGTCTACTGAGGTAACCCTCAGCCCGGATAAGTATAGACTATTACAGCGCCATGCTCGATCAGTCTAACCGGAACCGACACAGATAAGAATGGTTGGGGAAGTTAAAAACATAAAAAGTACCCTGTTTTATCCTGTTTTTAGGAATTTCAATTACAATTTTATTGATTTCTAACCCGGTAGGATTCAAACCCGCGTCTACTGAGGTAACCCTCAGCCCGGATAAGTATAGACTATTACAGCGCCATGCTCGATCAGTCTAACCGGAACCGACACAGATAAGAATGGTTGGGGAAGTTAAAAACATAAAAAGTACCCTGTTTTATCCTGTTTTTAGGAATTTCAATTACAATTTTATTGATTTCTAACCCGGGAGGATTCAAACCCGCGTCTACTGAGGTAACCCTCAGCCCGGATAAGTATAGACTATTACAGCGCCATGCTCGATCAGTCTAACCGGAACCGACACAGATAAGAATGGTTGGGGAAGTTAATTTCATAAAAAGTACGCTGTTTTATCCTGTTTTTAGGAATTTCAATGAGAATTTTATTGATTTCTAACCCGGGAGGATTCAAACCCGCGTCTACTGAGGTAACCCTCAGCCCGGATAAGTATAGACTATTACAGCGCCATGCTCGATCAGTCTAACCGGAACCGACACAGATAAGAATGGTTGGGGAAGTTAAAAACATAAAAAGTACCCTGTTTTATCCTGTTTTTAGGAATTTCAATTACAATTTTATTGATTTCTAACCCGGGAGGATTCAAACCCGCGTCTACTGAGGTAACCCTCAGCCCGGATAAGTATAGACTATTACAGCGCCATGCTCGATCAGTCTAACCGGAACCGACACAGATAAGAATGGTTGGGGAAGTTAAAAACATAAAAAGTACCCTGTTTTATCCTGTTTTTAGGAATTTCAACTTCAATTTTATTGATTTCTAACCCGGGAGGATTCAAACCCGCGTCTACTGAGGTATCCCTCAGCCCGGATAAGTATAGACTATTACAGCGCCATGCTCGATCAGTCTAACCGGAACCGACACAGATAAGAATGGTTGGGGAAGTTAATAACATAAAAAAAGTACCCTGTTTTATCCTGTTTTTAGGAATTTCAACTTCAATTTTATTGATTTCTAACCCGGGAGGATTCAAACCCGCGTCTACTGAGGTATCCCTCAGCCCGGATAAGTATAGACTATTACAGCGCCATGCTCGATCAGTCTAACCGGAACCGACACAGATAAGAATGGTTGGGGAAGTTAATTTCATAAAAAGAACCCTGTTTTATCCTGTTTTTAGGAATTTCAATTACAATTTTATTGATTTCTAACCCGGGAGGATTCAAACCCGCGTCTACTGAGGTAACCCTCAGCCCGGATAAGTATAGACTATTACAGCGCCATGCTCGATCAGTCTAACCGGAACCGACACAGATAAGAATGGTGGGGGAAGTCAATAACTCACGTTCTTAAAAACTATCGGCAACAAATGAGAAGAGTTACCATCCAGCACGATGGAGAGCGGTCGTCATGATCGTCATATCCACTCGACCATAGCTCATCCTTCACGACGGTCGATGTGCTTCAGCACTGAAAATGAAAACATTGATTTGTAAACGAAATAAGCAAATAGGGAATACATATAAGGACGAGATAAATCATGGTTATGGAGATATCTTATTGTTAAAGATGACCAAAAAGAGAAGATGGAGGAGCTACCATCCAGTACGGGCAGAAAATGGAAGACTGAGCCAAAATGATGAGATGAGGAGACTGGGGGACCAGTGGGCGGAGTCTAATAGAAATCAGCCATCTGGTTGTCTGAGAGGATAAGATTTCCCATGGAGATAAATGACCAGGTGGTTTGGTTGAACAGTATTGAGACAATAGGAGAATTGTCATCTGGCAAAGGACAGGTGCGTCCTCTAATCCGACCGTTCCAGGTTCCAAGTTTCCCAAAAAGTCATGCGTTCGTACCGATTTCCCAAGGAGATAAGGTGGCAGATGGTAATATGTGAAGAAAATCTGACCCAGACAATGTACCGAGTTGACATGTCTACATTGGATAAAGACATCTGCTGTTTACTTTGAACTACCGCAGTAGGAATCAATAATAAAAGGTGAGGGAAAACTTTAGTTTTGTAAGACTATAGAACTAAAAAGAGAACTAAATAACATTGATAAAAACCAAAGCGAGAGGTAAAAATCTACTGACGAGAATAACGAATCTCCTCACATGCCTCCACCAACGCCCAAGAGTCCCGAAATTCTTCATTTGATGTCTTTATCCAATGTAGACATGTCAACTAATTGACACATTGTCTTTCTCGGTACATTGTCTGGGACATTTGTCTTCACATATTACCATCTGCCACCTTTTCTCCTTGAGAAATCGGTGCGAACGCATGACTTTTTGGGAAACTTGGAACATGGAACGGTCTGATTAGAGGACGCACCTGTCCTTTGCCAAATTACTATCGTCTCATTTCATCCTATTTCACTTCGTTTGATTTCTCCTATTGTCTCAATACTGTTCAACCAAACCTCCTGGTCACTTATCTCTATGGTAAATCACTCATCCTCTCAGACCAGATGACTGCTTTCTATTAGACTCCGCCCACTGGTCCCCCAGTCTCCTCATCTCATCGTCTTGGCTCAGTCTTCCACTTTCCGCCCGTACTGGATGGTGACTCCTCCATCTTCTCTCTTTTTGGTCATCTTTAACAATAAGATATCGCCATAACCATGATTTATCTCGTCCTTATATGTATTCCCTATTTGCTTATTTCGTTTACAAATCAATGTTTTCTTTTTCAGTGCTGAAGCACATCGACCGTCGTGAAGGATGAGCTATGGTCGAGTGGATATGACGATCATGACGACCGCCCACTGACCCCCAGTCTTCTCACCTCATCTTCTTGGCTCCACCATCTACATCGTGCCGGATGGTAACTCTTCTCATTTGTTGCCGATAGTTTTTAAGAACGTGAGTTATTAACTTCCCCAACCATTCTTATCTGTGTCGGTTCCGGTTAGACTGATCGAGCATGGCGCTGTAATAGTCTATTCTTATCCGGGCTGAGGGATACCTCAGTAGACGCGGGTTTGAATCCTCCCGGGTTAGAAATCAATAAAATTGAAGTTGAAATTCCTAAAAACAGGATAAAACAGGGTACTTTTTCTATGTTATTAACTTCCCCAACCATTCTTATCTGTGTCGGTTCCGGTTAGACTGATCGAGCATGGCGCTGTAATAGTCTATACTTATCCGGGCTGAGGGATACCTCAGTAGACGCGGGTTTGAATCCTCCCGGGTTAGAAATCAATAAAATTGAAGTTGAAATTCCTAAAAACAGGATAAAACAGGGTACTTTTTCTATGTTATTAACTTCCCCAACCATTATTATCTGTGTCGGTTCCGGTTAGACTGATCGAGCATGGCGCTGTAATAGTCTATACTTATCCGGGCTGAGGGTTACCTCAGTAGACGCGGGTTTGAATCCTCCCGGGTTCGAAATCAATAAAATTGAAGTTGAAATTCCTAAAAACAGGGTAAAACTGGGTACTTTTTATGTTATTAACTTCCCCAACCATTCTTATCTGTGTCGGTTCCGGTTAGACTGATCGAGCATGGCGCTGTAATAGTCTATACTCATCCGGGCTGAGGGATACCTCAGTAGACGCGGGTTTGAATCCTCCCGGGTTAGAAATCAATGAAATTGTAATTGAAATTCCTAAATACAGGGTAAAACTGGGTACTTTTTTATGAAATTAACTTCCCCAACCATTCTTATCTGTGTCGGTTCCGGTTAGACTGATCGAGCATGGCGCTGTAATAGTCTATACTTATCCGGGCGGTGGGATACCTCAGTAGACGCGGGTTTGAATCCTCCCGGGTTAGAAATCAATGAAATTGTGATTGAAATTCCTAAAAACAGGATAAAACTGGGTACTTTTTTATGAAATTAACTTCCCCAACCATTCTTATCTGTGTCGGTTCCGGTTAGACTGATCGAGCATGGCGCTGTAATAGTCTATACTTATCCGGGCTGAGGGTTACTTCAGTAGACGCGGGTTTGAATCCTTCCGGGTTAGAAATCAATAAAATTGTGATTGAAATTCCTAAAAACAGGATAAAACAGGGTACTTTTTATAAAATTAACTTCCCCAACCATTCTTATCTGTGTCGGTTCCGGTTAGACTGATCGAGCATGGCGCTGTAATAGTCTATACTTATCCGGGCTGAGGGTTACTTCAGTAGACGCGGGTTTGAATCCTTCCGGGTTAGAAATCAATAAAATTCTAATTGAAATTCCGAAAAACTTTTCGAAAAAATGATATCAGAGTTCATCATTGATTGCGGTGAGCAGTGGTCTCGAAAATGAAAAAGGAGGAAGATTTTCTGATCTCCGCAGCAGTGTTAAAATGTGATTTAAGAGAACGAATTAGAGTTGAGTATGCGAAGGGAACTGTCAGGTCAGAAGTTGTGAACCATACGCCCAGTTCAACACAGTCATATTTGCAGCTCAACGTTGAGCAAACTGTCTACTACAATGGACATAAAAGTAAATACTGAGACTCAGACATCAGAGCACCGCAAATGAGTTTCGGTAGGAAACTACAACTATAACCGGGAGGGGCGAAGAACCTTAGAATACATTTTTGCAAATGGCCGTCCGTCTCGGTGGCATGGAATAGGTTGAAGATCAGGTGTTTTGCAGTATCAGAAAGAGAGACTTAGAAAACAATGAAATGTAATTTTTCTCAGAGAAGCACGAAATGCCTGCAGGGATGGAGGAGCTAGGGGATCGGAACTCTGGATAAATGATACATATAACTTTAAATCAAGTATCTGTCGAAAGACAGACGCTGACCCTAAATAGAAAGGACCGCCCGTCGTTCGTGTACATGGCACATACACTTATAGAGCATGTCTAGACATGGAGGTAACACATCTGGTTTTGTGGTGGTTCAGAAAAAGAGACTTAGAAAACAGAGTGATGTCATTTTCAGAAGTTGTTTCCAAGTACAGTACGCATACAGTAGACACAGGGAAGAAAATGAAAATCTATAAAATCGGAGGACCGGTGTTCTAAACACAGAGACTTGAATTAGTGATATTAGGGTGTTTCATAAGTCTTTGCACTTTTTTTCAATGTACCGCCCTCTGATCCCATGACATTTTTTGGTCCTTGTTTTATTATTAACTAGTACTGTTACCCTTAAGAAACATTTCTGTTTTGCAAGTCCCCAGAACAGCGTACTATGGCAGAAGTACTCGCCAAAGATCGCAATGCTCTAATTGGTTGTTTTTTGTTGGGATACCTCCCAGGATTGAGCGCAATGGAAACTTATCGAAATATAAGCAAAACACTTGGTGAGGACATCATATCTTATAAAACAGCAACCACTTGGTTCAAAAACTCCAAAGAAGAAAACTAAAATATTGATGATAAGTCTCATTCTGGTCGCCGTCGTATAGATATCGACGATGATATCTCTGATGTCTTGGAGGATGAGGCCAGATCAAGTGTCCGTGAAGTATCTTCACATACTGGACCTTCGTTCGCAACAATATTCAGACATCTGAAAGATTCTGGAAGAACAGCAGAATACAGGCAAGTTATTTCTTATGAACTGACAGATTCTCAGTTGAAGCTCAGTTGTACCCTGTCGCAGTCTTTGCTTAGTCGGAAGCGTAGTTTCGATGGGATTCTTGATATTGTTACGGGAAATGAGAAATGGGGTCTCTATGTATACTATACAGTAAGAAGCAGGGAGTTTTGGATAATGACGAGCCGTTGACGGACCAGAAAAGATAGATGCATCAGAAAAAAATGATGCTATCAGTTTGGTGGGACAGAAACGGGGTCATTTGTTACGAACTTCTTCCGTATTGTGCTACGATAACAGTCAACTTATACTGTCAACAATTCCATAAAATAATCCAATTCCATCGCTCATCACGGCCAGAAATCGATCATTTGGTTTTGTTGCATTACAATGTTGGCTCACACTCTGCTACCAAGAGTCGCACCTTCTTAAAGGCTCAGGGTGTTGAAGTTCTACCCCACCCGCCGTATTTTCTAGACCTTGCGCTAACTAATTATCATCTTTTTAGATCATTGCAAAACTCGTTTGCTGGTCAAAAATTTGATGATCGAATGCAAGTGAAATCTTACCTTGATCACTTCTTCAGCTCGCAGCCGCGACAGTTCTAGGCGGCCGGTATTGCCCAACTACCACAATGTTGGCAAGATGTAATCAGTACTCATGGACAATATATAACTTATTAGAACTCCTTCCTCTTCAAGAAAAATTTGATGAAAAACTGATAGAAAAAGTGCAAAGACTTATGAAACACCCTAATAATTCAAGTTGCAAAAACCAACAGACCGTTCAGTCTTGGATGAACGCAAAAGCTTAAGAAGACATGTTTGTATAGAGTCTGAATTTCTGATAAGATTGATGAAAATTGATAAATGATACCACTGGCTTTCAGGATTTCAGTATGTTCCTCTAGAAGTTTGAAAAGAATTTGAAAGAACAAAAATGTTTGTTAAGAACCGATCTAGGTATCATAGTAACAACAACCACAACATGGTACAAGGACGGAGGTGATAAGTTGTATTGGGCACTCGCAACTTACGTCGGCACTTCAAGGTTATCTGTCTGCCAAATTCTTTTTCGAAAGACTCTGTGTTTAATTCTGGAAAAAAACAATGACTTCTGCGGAGTTAACTCTTAAAGTATTGCAAAATCTTTTCCGCGACATTGGATCCTGTTCAATTTTACTTTTATATTTTTCAACAATATCCTTTGCCCGGTGCCATGGCTCAGAAAATCAAGATGTAAAAATCTGGGCTCCACTGCTGCTTCTGGAACCTCCCAAAGTTTTTGTTTTTAATTTTTTCCCCCTCTTTCTGTGTTTTTCACAAATTTTGTAATCTTCTTTTACTTCTTCACTAACAGCTGCTCAAACTGGCATCATTATTTTTTCTAATCCCTTTTTTAACACCACCTAGAGGTTGAACGGTATTAAAATATTAGCTGACTAAATTTGTAAATGCGCTCTGTTATATCGCTAGGTGGCAGGGGAGTGGAGTATAAATAACCATTTATTACATAAGGAATAACCGAAAACTATTAGTTCTCTCGGCTTATATGGGCAGATCTTATTGCCACGTATGACCTCATGGTTAGGCGATCACTAAGCTAGGCCATGCTAGTTCACGCCACACCGCGCTCCATCGCAAAACACGCGGTATAAAGGTAAATAAAAAACATAGACATCAGAGGACTGTAGCTGAGTTTTGGGAGAGAAGTACAATTGTGATTCCTGACTAATTCAGTACATATCAGGGACCGTGTCTGCGAAAACCCCAACGCACATCCTTACTAAGGGAGATAGTTTTGGAAATCCAGCCGATTTCCTTTCCAACCAGTTAGAGAGATGCTCAAAATGACATTGTACAGTAGCGATCATAGGTGAGTACACCTGCATACTTTCATTTGTATCTCAGCTGAAATGAGTCCGTTTTGCATAATCTTTTTTTTGAGAGATAGCTGAAATATCCAGTAACATGGAAACAAGTTTTTTGAAAAAGTTTCAGTTCTGATTTTTTTCAATAATCGATTTTTCCAGATCGTGATTTGAAAATTCGAAAAAAAACTTTTTATTTTTCTCTTGGAGTTATTGAGTTTTTGATGTCAAAATATTGGAAAACACTCAAATAAACAAAAAATTACGTTGAATCGGCATTCTACTTTCTGAGCATCGTGCCACAGCTCCAGAAGTCAAAAGTGACGCTCTCGGGAAAATCATCATAACTCATCACAAATTGCTCCAAATCAGTCAAAAAATGTACCAAACGATGTGTCTTAAGCTTTTCTACAAACAAACATCAAAAAATTTCAATTTTAGAAAAAATAATTTTTCTAATTTTTTTCACTCATAATTTTTTATTCCCATTTTTTCCTAATTTCCGATGTTTTCTGGCTGTAAAACGAGCATACCTCTCACAAATTGGATACAAAGTGTTTTTCACACATATTCAAATACATTTCTGCATTCTTTCTTTGTTTTACAGCCAGAAAACATCGGAAATTAGGAAAAAATGGGAATTAAAAAAATTATGAGTGAAAAAAATTAGAAAAATATTTTTTCTAAAATTGTAACTTTTTAATGTTTGTTTGTAGAAAAGCTTAAGACACATCGTTTGGTACATTTTTTGACTGATTTGGAGCAATTTGTGATGAGTTATGATGATTTTCCCGAGAGCGTCACTTTTGACTTCTGGAGCTGTGGCACGATGCTCAGAAAGTAGAATGCCGATTCAACATAGTTTTTCGTTTATTTGAGTGTTTTCCAATATTTTGACATCAAAAACTCAATAACTCCAAGAGAAAAATAAAAAGTTTTTTTTCGAATTTTCAAATCACGATCTGGAAAAATCGATTATTGAAAAAAATCAGAACTGAAACTTTTTCAAAAAACTTGTTTTCATGTTACTGGATATTTCAGCTATCTTTCAAAAAAAAGATTATGCAAAACGGACTTGTTTCAACTGAGATACAAATGAAAGTATGCAGGTGTACTCACCTATGATCGCTACTGTATCTATTCATTTCTTCAAAACATCCCTCAGTAGACCACCCAATCAATGATTCACAAGTTATTACCGTAGTCTTACTGTAGCTTGCAGATGTTACTCCAGTCTCCCTTCCTCAACACAGCTGCACCGAACAAAAAAATTATGTTTTTCATTCCCCTATTTCGGAACGAAACACCCGGGCGCCAGATGTGTGACCTACTCGATGTCCGCGGCCCATTCAAAGAAAAAACCACTTGAAATATAGGGAACCAAGGCCTGTAAACATTAATTGGGCGGTCCGAAAGACAGAGATTTGAGATATTATGAAAGAGTATACAGCTGCATGACAGAGAACAGCTATTTCCCTCATTTCCCACTTTTCCTTTCATCGAGAGTAGTGAGCGTTTCCAAGCGATCTCCAAAAAGAGTTTGTTTTTGGTAAGTGGGGATGAGACGGGATTTAACATGGGATTGGTTGAGATATGTACTAAAAGTTAAAGTATGAGAAATGTGTGTAGGTTTCTGTAATGGTGGATTTTTGCAAAAACGCTCAATGCAACACTGAGAGATAAGATTAAGAATGAAAATTTAGTTTTGATAACTCTTGTTATAGACCATTTTGAGAAGAGGGAGCACAAAATTATGCTCAGACTGATTTTGCCGCTAACGATCCTGGCTAGAAGATAGGTGTGGGTTGTTACTCTAAGGTATCGATGCAGCTCAGCGTGGGAATCGCGTGAAATATAGATAATCCTGTATGACCGAACTGCATTCCCAATATCGGTCAAGCATCATGATATCTAAATGAATGTAAACACGCTCTACAGAACTGATTACTGTAGCCCGCAGATGTTCCGCCAGTATCCCTTTCTCAACAGCTCCTCGAAACCACAACATTTTTATTTCCATTTCCTCTTATTCGAATTAAACCTATTCCATTTTGTCCAAACTCGATATGACGAAATATCTGGGAACAAAAAAAAGAAGGAAGGGTGCCCACGCAATGATAGGATTCTAAATGTCATCTAGGGGTGTACAGAGCAGTTATTTCACTCGTTAACCCTCTTTTCATTCAATCGGGAAAAGTGAGCATGCGCTAACAACGAAATAATAGCGAAATGGGATCCTTTTTGGTGAGGTTTTGAAGTCGTTCTGACATTTCTAGAGCCATTTTTAGTTAGAGGATGACATGCTTCCTCGAGAACTATTTTTAGATTTGGAGGCGGGGCTTTGAATTTAAATCAAAATTTTCGAGTTTGAAAACACCAAGTATTATTTTTTTCTAGAAAAGTACTTTGGGTTAATGTTTGGGTGTATGCTTTGCTAAAACTTTTTTGTTTTATAACTGTGTCATAAAAAAATGTTTCACAAGAAGCCCAAAAGTTCTCAGAGACATAAAACCAACGTACTCCTTCAAACCCTCCAATTCCTCATTTCCTAACAATTTCTCAATTCCAGATCGTTCTCATCGCAGCATTTCATATGATTCCACTCATCTACTGTCCACTCTTCATTCTCTTCATCATTCTCGTTTGCACCATTTCTCTGGCTCTCACTGGCTCCCGTTATTCAAGAGAAACTCGCTGGAATGCATTTGAAACCGCATGGGTGAGTAGACTAAGGGTGCTTACGCTTTATCTAACTTTCTACCAATTTATTTTTGAAATTCACTTATTCCAGACCGTCAACTGCTTGCTCTTGGGAGTCTTCGCCACCATTGTGATCCATTCCCTCTATACACACAATGGAACCCTCCTCGGGATCTACACCGGAGCCACTTCAGTCTCTATTGGACTCTGGATGTGTAAGTGGTTATGTGTGTCCAGATGTCCAAATAAAAATAGTTTTTGCAGTCCTCAACTACACTCTCAACAACCTGGACGAAGAACAACCAGTTGGTCAAACTCGTGTGGCTCAGAGCGAATTGTAATCAATCGGATGAAATATTTGCTGATGTGCCCGATGCTTTCAGAAATTTCTTTCTTATTTATTCTCAGACCTAATTATTTGTTCTTCGAAAACCTCCTCCTCTATCCCTACTCTCTCAAGAAACAGATCACGTTTGAATTCCCTTCTTGACCATATAGTACTACGGTATTCCTCCGGTTCTCAAACTTTCATGATCTCCCCCAAAACCTCAATTTTACTCTTCTTCATCTCCCATTAAAAACACCGCTGAAACATGTTGTCTATTTTTTCTGTTTCCTCTTACTTTTGTCATTCTTCATCTCACAATAACTTTCCTTTTTCCGCAATAAATCTTTAAATGGAAACTGTCATTCCTCATAGGACTCTAATTCCAAAAATGTAAAAAAGTGAAGGAAGAATTTTCGTGGCAAGATAGAACTTGGGCAAAAGATGAATATGAAACAGGATTAGTTAGCGCAAGAGTGGTGTGGAAATTTTTTAAAGAATTTAAAGATTTTCAATAAAAATTTTATTGACCGGGAGGATTCAAACCCGCGTCTACTGAGGTAACCGTCAGCCCGGAGAGTATAGACTATTACAGCGCCATGCTCGATCAGTCTAACCGGAACCGACACAGATAAGAATGGTTGGGGAAGTTAATTTCATAAAAAGTACCCTGTTTTATCCTGTTTTTAGGAATTTCAATTACAATTTTATTGATTTCTAACCCGGGAGGATTCAAACCCGCGTCTACTGAGGTATCCCTCAGCCCGGATAAGTATAGACTATTACAGCGCCATGCTCGATCAGTCTAACCGGAATCGACACAGATAAGAATGGTTGGGGAAGTTAATAACATAAAAAGAACCCTGTTTTATCCTGTTTTTAGGAATTTCAATTAGAATTTTATTGATTTCTAACCCGGGAGGATTCAAACCCGCGTCTACTGAGGTAACCCTCAGCCCGGATAAGTATAGACTATTACAGCGCCATGCTCGATCAGTCTAACCGGAACCGACACAGATACGAATGGTTGGGGAAGTTAATAACGTAAAAAAAGAACCCTGTTTTATCCTGTTTTTAGGAATTTCAACTTCAATTTTATTGATTTCTAACCCGGGAGGATTCAAACCCGCGTCTACTGAGGTATCCCTCAGCCCGGATAAGTATAGACTATTACAGCGCCATGCTCGATCAGTCTAACCGGAACCGACACAGATAAGAATGGTTGGGGAAGTTAATAACATAAAAAGAACCCTGTTTATCCTGTTTTTAGGAATTTCAATTACAATTTTATTGATTTCTAACCCGGGAGGATTCAAACCCGCGTCTACTGAGGTAACCGTCAGCCCGGAGAGTATAGACTATTACAGCGCCATGCTCGATCAGTCTAACCGGAACCGACACAGATAAGAATGGTTGGGGAAGTTAATTTCATAAAAAGTACCCTGTTTTATCCTGTTTTTAGGAATTTCAATTACAATTTTATTGATTTCTAACCCGGGAGGATTCAAACCCGCGTCTACTGAGGTATCCCTCAGCCCGGATAAGTATAGACTATTACAGCGCCATGCTCGATCAGTCTAACCGGAATCGACACAGATAAGAATGGTTGGGGAAGTTAATAACATAAAAAGAACCCTGTTTTATCCTGTTTTTAGGAATTTCAATTAGAATTTTATTGATTTCTAACCCGGGAGGATTCAAACCCGCGTCTACTGAGGTAACCCTCAGCCCGGATAAGTATAGACTATTACAGCGCCATGCTCGATCAGTCTAACCGGAACCGACACAGATACGAATGGTTGGGGAAGTTAATAACGTAAAAAAAGAACCCTGTTTTATCCTGTTTTTAGGAATTTCAACTTCAATTTTATTGATTTCTAACCCGGGAGGATTCAAACCCGCGTCTACTGAGGTATCCCTCAGCCCGGATAAGTATAGACTATTACAGCGCCATGCTCGATCAGTCTAACCGGAACCGACACAGATAAGAATGGTTGGGGAAGTTAATAACATAAAAAGAACCCTGTTTATCCTGTTTTTAGGAATTTCAATTACAATTTTATTGATTTCTAACCCGGGAGGATTCAAACCCGCGTCTACTGAGGTAACCCTCAGCCCGGATAAGTATAGACTATTACAGCGCCATGCTCGATCAGTCTAACCGGAACCGACACAGATAAGAATGGTTGGGGAAGTTAAAAACATAAAAAGAACCCTGTTTTATCCTGTTTTTAGGAATTTCAATTAAAATTTCATTGATTTCTAACCCGGGAGGATTCAAACCCGCGTCTACTGAGGTATCCCTCAGCCCGGATAAGTATAGACTATTACAGCGCCATGCTCGATCAGTCTAACCGGAACCGACACAGATAAGAATGGTTGGGGAAGTTAAAAACATAAAAAGAACCCTGTTTTATCCTGTTTTTAGGAATTTCAATTAGAATTTTATTGATTTCTAACCCGGGAGGATTCAAACCCGCCCCTCAGCCCGGATAAGTATAGACTATTACAGCGCCATGCTCGATCAGTCTAACCGGAACCGACACAGATAAGAATGGTTGGGGAAGTTAATAACATAAAAAGAACCCTGTTTTATCCTGTTTTTAGGAATTTCAATTACAATTTTATTGATTTCTAACCCGGGAGGATTCAAACCCGCGTCTACTGAGGTATCCCTCAGCCCGGATAAGTATAGACTATTACAGCGCCATGCTCGATCAGTCTAACCGGAATCGACACAGATAAGAACGGTTGGGGAAGTTAAAAACATAAAAAGAACCCTGTTTCATCCTGTTTTTAGGAATTTCAATTAGAATTTTATTGATTTCTAACCCGGGAGGATTCAAACCCGCGTCTACTGAGGTATCCCTCAGCCCGGATAAGTATAGACTATTACAGCGCCATGCTCGATCAGTCTAACCGGAATCGACACAGATAAGAATGGTTGGGGAAGTTAAAAACATAAAAAGAACCCTGTTTCATCCTGTTTTTAGGAATTTCAATTAGAATTTTATTGATTTCTAACCCGGGAGGATTCAAACCCGCCCCTCAGCCCGGATAAGTATAGACTATTACAGCGCCATGCTCGATCAGTCTAACCGGAACCGACACAGATAAGAATGGTTGGGGAAGTTAATAACATAAAAAGAACCCTGTTTTATCCTGTTTTTAGGAATTTCAATTACAATTTTATTGATTTCTAACCCGGGAGGATTCAAACCCGCGTCTACTGAGGTAACCCTCAGCCCGGATAAGTATAGACTATTACAGCGCCATGCTCGATCAGTCTAACCGGAACCGACACAGATAAGAATGGTTGGGGAAGTTAAAAACATAAAAAGAACCCTGTTTTATCCTGTTTTTAGGAATGTCAATTAGAATTTCATTGATTTCTAACCCGGGAGGATTCAAACCCGCGTCTACTGAGGTATCCCTCAGCCCGGATAAGTATAGACTATTACAGCGCCATGCTCGATCAGTCTAACCGGAATCGACACAGATAAGAACGGTTGGGGAAGTTAAAAACATAAAAAGAACCCTGTTTCATCCTGTTTTTAGGAATTTCAATTAGAATTTTATTGATTTCTAACCCGGGAGGATTCAAACCCGCGTCTACTGAGGTAACCCTCAGCCCGGATAAGTATAGACTATTACAGCGCCATGCTCGATCAGTCTAACCGGAACCGACACAGATAAGAATGGTTGGGGAAGTTAAAAACATAAAAAGAACCCTGTTTTATCCTGTTTTTAGGAATTTCAATTAGAATTTTATTGATTTCTAACCCGGGAGGATTCAAACCCGCGTCTACTGAGGTAACCCTCAGCCCGGATAAGTATAGACTATTACAGCGCCATGCTCGATCAGTCTAACCGGAACCGACACAGATAAGAATGGTTGGGGAAGTTAAAAACATAAAAAGAACCCTGTTTTATCCTGTTTTTAGGAATGTCAATTAGAATTTCATTGATTTCTAACCCGGGAGGATTCAAACCCGCGTCTACTGAGGTATCCCTCAGCCCGGATAAGTATAGACTATTACAGCGCCATGCTCGATCAGTCTAACCGGAATCGACACAGATAAGAATGGTTGGGGAAGTTAAAAACATAAAAAGAACCCTGTTTTATCCTGTTTTTAGGAATTTCAATTAGAATTTTATTGATTTCTAACCCGGGAGGATTCAAACCCGCGTCTACTGAGGTAACCCTCAGCCCGGATAAGTATAGACTATTACAGCGCCATGCTCGATCAGTCTAACCGGAACCGACACAGATAAGAATGGTTGGGGAAGTTAAAAACATAAAAAGAACCCTGTTTTATCCTGTTTTTAGGAATTTCAATTAGAATTTTATTGATTTCTAACCCGGGAGGATTCAAACCCGCGTCTACTGAGGTAACCCTCAGCCCGGATAAGTATAGACTATTACAGCGCCATGCTCGATCAGTCTAACCGGAACCGACACAGATAAGAATGGTTGGGGAAGTTAAAAACATAAAAAGAACCCTGTTTTATCCTGTTTTTAGGAATTTCAACTTCAATTTTATTGATTTCTAACCCGGGAGGATTCAAACCCGCGTCTACTGAGGTAACCCTCAGCCCGGATAAGTATAGACTATTACAGCGCCATGCTCGATCAGTCTAACCGGAACCGACACAGATAAGAATGGTTGGGGAAGTTAATAACATAAAAAGTACCCTGTTTTATCCTGTTTTTAGGAATTTCAACTTCAATTTTATTGATTTCTAACCCGGGAGGATTCAAACCCGCGTCTACTGAGGTATCCCTCAGCCCGGATAAGTATAGACTATTACAGCGCCATGCTCGATCAGTCTAACCGGAACCGACACAGATAAGAATGGTTGGGGAAGTTAAAAACATAAAAAGAACCCTGTTTTATCCTGTTTTTAGGAATTTCAATTAGAATTTTATTGATTTCTAACCCGGGAGGATTCAAACCCGCGTCTACTGAGGTAACCCTCAGCCCGGATAAGTATAGACTATTACAGCGCCATGCTCGATCAGTCTAACCGGAACCGACACAGATAAGAATGGTTGGGGAAGTTAAAAACATAAAAAGAACCCTGTTTTATCCTGTTTTTAGGAATTTCAATTAGAATTTTATTGATTTCTAACCCGGGAGGATTCAAACCCGCGTCTACTGAGGTAACCCTCAGCCCGGATAAGTATAGACTATTACAGCGCCATGCTCGATCAGTCTAACCGGAACCGACACAGATAAGAATGGTTGGGGAAGTTAATAACATAAAAAGAACCCTGTTTTATCCTGTTTTTAGGAATTTCAATTAGAATTTTATTGATTTCTAACCCGGGAGGATTCAAACCCGCGTCTACTGAGGTATCCCTCAGCCCGGATAAGTATAGACTATTACAGCGCCATGCTCGATCAGTCTAACCGGAACCGACACAGATAAGAATGGTTGGGGAAGTTAATAACATAAAAAGAACCCTGTTTTATCCTGTTTTTAGGAATTTCAATTAGAATTTTATTGATTTCTAACCCGGGAGGATTCAAACCCGCGTCTACTGAGGTAACCCTCAGCCCGGATAAGTATAGACTATTACAGCGCCATGCTCGATCAGTCTAACCGGAACCGACACAGATAAGAATGGTTGGGGAAGTTAAAAACATAAAAAGAACCCTGTTTTATCCTGTTTTTAGGAATTTCAACTTCAATTTTATTGATTTCTAACCCGGGAGGATTCAAACCCGCGTCTACTGAGGTATCCCTCAGCCCGATAAGTATAGACTATTACAGCGCCATGCTCGATCAGTCTAACCGGAACCGACACAGATAAGAATGGTTGGGGAAGTTAAAAACATAAAAAGAACCCTGTTTTATCCTGTTTTTAGGAATTTCAATTAGAATTTTATTGATTTCTAACCCGGGAGGATTCAAACCCGCGTCTACTGAGGTAACCCTCAGCCCGGATAAGTATAGACTATTACAGCGCCATGCTCGATCAGTCTAACCGGAACCGACACAGATAAGAATGGTTGGGGAAGTTAATAACATAAAAAGAACCCTGTTTTATCCTGTTTTTAGGAATTTCAATTAGAATTTTATTGATTTCTAACCCGGGAGGATTCAAACCCGCGTCTACTGAGGTAACCCTCAGCCCGGATAAGTATAGACTATTACAGCGCCATGCTCGATCAGTCTAACCGGAACCGACACAGATAAGAATGGTTGGGGAAGTTAAAAACATAAAAAGAACCCTGTTTTATCCTGTTTTTAGGAATTTCAATTAGAATTTTATTGATTTCTAACCCGGGAGGATTCAAACCCGCGTCTACTGAGGTAACCCTCAGCCCGGATAAGTATAGACTATTACAGCGCCATGCTCGATCAGTCTAACCGGAACCGACACAGATAAGAATGGTTGGGGAAGTTAATAACATAAAAAGTACCCTGTTTTATCCTGTTTTTAGGAATTTCAACTTCAATTTTATTGATTTCTAACCCGGGAGGATTCAAACCCGCGTCTACTGAGGTAACCCTCAGCCCGGATAAGTATAGACTATTACAGCGCCATGCTCGATCAGTCTAACCGGAACCGACACAGATAAGAATGGTTGGGGAAGTTAAAAACATAAAAAGAACCCTGTTTTATCCTGTTTTTAGGAATTTCAATTAGAATTTTATTGATTTCTAACCCGGGAGGATTCAAACCCGCGTCTACTGAGGTAACCCTCAGCCCGGATAAGTATAGACTATTACAGCGCCATGCTCGATCAGTCTAACCGGAACCGACACAGATAAGAATGGTTGGGGAAGTTAAAAACATAAAAAGAACCCTGTTTTATCCTGTTTTTAGGAATTTCAATTAGAATTTTATTGATTTCTAACCCGGGAGGATTCAAACCCGCGTCTACTGAGGTAACCCTCAGCCCGGATAAGTATAGACTATTACAGCGCCATGCTCGATCAGTCTAACCGGAACCGACACAGATAAGAATGGTTGGGGAAGTTAATAACATAAAAAGTACCCTGTTTTATCCTGTTTTTAGGAATTTCAACTTCAATTTTATTGATTTCTAACCCGGGAGGATTCAAACCCGCGTCTACTGAGGTAACCCTCAGCCCGGATAAGTATAGACTATTACAGCGCCATGCTCGATCAGTCTAACCGGAACCGACACAGATAAGAATGGTTGGGGAAGTTAATAACATAAAAAGTACCCTGTTTTATCCTGTTTTTAGGAATTTCAATTAGAATTTTATTGATTTCTAACCCGGGAGGATTCAAACCCGCGTCTACTGAGGTAACCCTCAGCCCGGATAAGTATAGACTATTACAGCGCCATGCTCGATCAGTCTAACCGGAACCGACACAGATAAGAATGGTTGGGGAAGTTAAAAACATAAAAAGAACCCTGTTTTATCCTGTTTTTAGGAATTTCAATTAGAATTTTATTGATTTCTAACCCGGGAGGATTCAAACCCGCGTCTACTGAGGTAACCCTCAGCCCGGATAAGTATAGACTATTACAGCGCCATGCTCGATCAGTCTAACCGGAACCGACACAGATAAGAATGGTTGGGGAAGTTAATAACATAAAAAGAACCCTGTTTTATCCTGTTTTTAGGAATTTCAATTAGAATTTTATCGATTTCTAACCCGGGAGGATTCAAACCCGCGTCTACTGAGGTAACCCTCAGCCCGGATAAGTATAGACTATTACAGCGCCATGCTCGATCAGTCTAACCGGAACCGACACAGATAAGAATGGTTGGGGAAGTTAATAACATAAAAAGAACCCTGTTTTATCCTGTTTTTAGGAATTTCAATTAGAATTTTATTGATTTCTAACCCGGGAGGATTCAAACCCGCGTCTACTGAGGTAACCCTCAGCCCGGATAAGTATAGACTATTACAGCGCCATGCTCGATCAGTCTAACCGGAACCGACACAGATAAGAATGGTTGGGGAAGTTAAAAACATAAAAAGAACCCTGTTTTATCCTGTTTTTAGGAATTTCAATTAGAATTTTATTGATTTCTAACCCGGGAGGATTCAAACCCGCGTCTACTGAGGTAACCCTCAGCCCGGATAAGTATAGACTATTACAGCGCCATGCTCGATCAGTCTAACCGGAACCGACACAGATAAGAATGGTTGGGGAAGTTAATAACATAAAAAGAACCCTGTTTTATCCTGTTTTTAGGAATTTCAATTAGAATTTTATTGATTTCTAACCCGGGAGGATTCAAACCCGCGTCTACTGAGGTAACCCTCAGCCCGGATAAGTATAGACTATTACAGCGCCATGCTCGATCAGTCTAACCGGAACCGACACAGATAAGAATGGTTGGGGAAGTTAATTTCATAAAAAAGTACCCTGTTTTATCCTGTTTTTAGGAATTTCAATTAGAATTTTATTGATTTCTAACCCGGGAGGATTCAAACCCGCGTCTACTGAGGTATCCCTCAGCCCGGATAAGTATAGACTATTACAGCGCCATGCTCGATCAGTCTAACCGGAACCGACACAGATAAGAATGGTTGGGGAAGTTAATAACATAAAAAGAACCCTGTTTTATCCTGTTTTTAGGAATTTCAATTAGAATTTTATCGATTTCTAACCCGAGAGGATTCAAACCCGCGTCTACTGAGGTATCCCTCAGCCCGATAAGTATAGACTATTACAGCGCCATGCTCGATCAGTCTAACCGGAACCGACACAGATAAGAATGGTTGGGGAAGTTAAAAACATAAAAAGAACCCTGTTTTATCCTGTTTTTAGGAATTTCAATTAGAATTTTATTGATTTCTAACCCGGGAGGATTCAAACCCGCGTCTACTGAGGTAACCCTCAGCCCGGATAAGTATAGACTATTACAGCGCCATGCTCGATCAGTCTAACCGGAACCGACACAGATAAGAATGGTTGGGGAAGTTAAAAACATAAAAAGAACCCTGTTTTATCCTGTTTTTAGGAATTTCAATTAGAATTTTATTGATTTCTAACCCGGGAGGATTCAAACCCGCGTCTACTGAGGTAACCCTCAGCCCGGATAAGTATAGACTATTACAGCGCCATGCTCGATCAGTCTAACCGGAACCGACACAGATAAGAATGGTTGGGGAAGTTAATAACATAAAAAGAACCCTGTTTTATCCTGTTTTTAGGAATTTCAATTAGAATTTTATTGATTTCTAACCCGGGAGGATTCAAACCCGCGTCTACTGAGGTAACCCTCAGCCCGGATAAGTATAGACTATTACAGCGCCATGCTCGATCAGTCTAACCGGAACCGACACAGATAAGAATGGTTGGGGAAGTTAATAACATAAAAAGAACCCTGTTTTATCCTGTTTTTAGGAATTTCAATTAGAATTTTATTGATTTCTAACCCGGGAGGATTCAAACCCGCGTCTACTGAGGTAACCCTCAGCCCGGATAAGTATAGACTATTACAGCGCCATGCTCGATCAGTCTAACCGGAACCGACACAGATAAGAATGGTTGGGGAAGTTAATAACATAAAAAGTACCCTGTTTTATCCTGTTTTTAGGAATTTCAACTTCAATTTTATTGATTTCTAACCCGGGAGGATTCAAAACCGCGTCTACTGAGGTATCCCTCAGCCCGATAAGTATAGACTATTACAGCGCCATGCTCGATCAGTCTAACCGGAACCGACACAGATAAGAATGGTTGGGGAAGTTAAAAACATAAAAAGAACCCTGTTTTATCCTGTTTTTAGGAATTTCAATTAGAATTTTATTGATTTCTAACCCGGGAGGATTCAAACCCGCGTCTACTGAGGTAACCCTCAGCCCGGATAAGTATAGACTATTACAGCGCCATGCTCGATCAGTCTAACCGGAACCGACACAGATAAGAATGGTTGGGGAAGTTAATAACATAAAAAGAACCCTGTTTTATCCTGTTTTTAGGAATTTCAATTAGAATTTTATCGATTTCTAACCCGGGAGGATTCAAACCCGCGTCTACTGAGGTAACCCTCAGCCCGGATAAGTATAGACTATTACAGCGCCATGCTCGATCAGTCTAACCGGAACCGACACAGATAAGAATGGTTGGGGAAGTTAATAACATAAAAAGAACCCTGTTTTATCCTGTTTTTAGGAATTTCAATTAGAATTTTATTGATTTCTAACCCGGGAGGATTCAAACCCGCGTCTACTGAGGTAACCCTCAGCCCGGATAAGTATAGACTATTACAGCGCCATGCTCGATCAGTCTAACCGGAACCGACACAGATAAGAATGGTTGGGGAAGTTAATTTCATAAAAAGTACCCTGTTTTATCCTGTTTTTAGGAATTTCAATTAGAATTTTATTGATTTCTAACCCGGGAGGATTCAAACCCGCGTCTACTGAGGTATCCCTCAGCCCGGATAAGTATAGACTATTACAGCGCCATGCTCGATCAGTCTAACCGGAACCGACACAGATAAGAATGGTTGGGGAAGTTAATAACATAAAAAGAACCCTGTTTTATCCTGTTTTTAGGAATTTCAATTAGAATTTTATTGATTTCTAACCCGGGAGGATTCAAACCCGCGTCTACTGAGGTAACCCTCAGCCCGGATAAGTATAGACTATTACAGCGCCATGCTCGATCAGTCTAACCGGAACCGACACAGATAAGAATGGTTGGGGAAGTTAAAAACATAAAAAGAACCCTGTTTTATCCTGTTTTTAGGAATTTCAATTAGAATTTTATTGATTTCTAACCCGGGAGGATTCAAACCCGCCCCTCAGCCCGGATAAGTATAGACTATTACAGCGCCATGCTCGATCAGTCTAACCGGAACCGACACAGATAAGAATGGTTGGGGAAGTTAAAAACATAAAAAGAACCCTGTTTTATCCTGTTTTTAGGAATTTCAATTAGAATTTTATTGATTTCTAACCCGGGAGGATTCAAACCCGCGTCTACTGAGGTAACCCTCAGCCCGGATAAGTATAGACTATTACAGCGCCATGCTCGATCAGTCTAACCGGAACCGACACAGATAAGAATGGTTGGGGAAGTTAAAAACATAAAAAGAACCCTGTTTCATCCTGTTTTTAGGAATTTCAATTAGAATTTTATTGATTTCTAACCCGGGAGGATTCAAACCCGCGTCTACTGAGGTAACCCTCAGCCCGGATAAGTATAGACTATTACAGCGCCATGCTCGATCAGTCTAACCGGAACCGACACAGATAAGAATGGTTGGGGAAGTTAAAAACATAAAAAGAACCCTGTTTCATCCTGTTTTTAGGAATTTCAATTAGAATTTTATTGATTTCTAACCCGGGAGGATTCAAACCCGCGTCTACTGAGGTAACCCTCAGCCCGGATAAGTATAGACTATTACAGCGCCATGCTCGATCAGTCTAACCGGAACCGACACAGATAAGAATGGTTGGGGAAGTTAAAAACATAAAAAGAACCCTGTTTTATCCTGTTTTTAGGAATTTCAATTAGAATTTTATTGATTTCTAACCCGGGAGGATTCAAACCCGCGTCTACTGAGGTAACCCTCAGCCCGGATAAGTATAGACTATTACAGCGCCATGCTCGATCAGTCTAACCGGAACCGACACAGATAAGAATGGTTGGGGAAGTTAAAAACATAAAAAGAACCCTGTTTTATCCTGTTTTTAGGAATTTCAATTAGAATTTTATTGATTTCTAACCCGGGAGGATTCAAACCCGCGTCTACTGAGGTAACCCTCAGCCCGGATAAGTATAGACTATTACAGCGCCATGCTCGATCAGTCTAACCGGAACCGACACAGATAAGAATGGTTGGGGAAGTTAAAAACATAAAAAGAACCCTGTTTTATCCTGTTTTTAGGAATTTCAATTAGAATTTTATTGATTTCTAACCCGGGAGGATTCAAACCCGCGTCTACTGAGGTAACCCTCAGCCCGGATAAGTATAGACTATTACAGCGCCATGCTCGATCAGTCTAACCGGAACCGACACAGATAAGAATGGTTGGGGAAGTTAAAAACATAAAAAGAACCCTGTTTTATCCTGTTTTTAGGAATTTCAATTAGAATTTTATTGATTTCTAACCCGGGAGGATTCAAACCCGCGTCTACTGAGGTAACCCTCAGCCCGGATAAGTATAGACTATTACAGCGCCATGCTCGATCAGTCTAACCGGAACCGACACAGATAAGAATGGTTGGGGAAGTTAAAAACATAAAAAGAACCCTGTTTTATCCTGTTTTTAGGAATTTCAATTAGAATTTTATTGATTTCTAACCCGGGAGGATTCAAACCCGCGTCTACTGAGGTAACCCTCAGCCCGGAGAGTATAGACTATTACAGCGCCATGCTCGATCAGTCTAACCGGAACCGACACTGATAAGAATGGTTGGGGAAGTCAATAACTCACGTTCTTAAAAACTATCGGCAACAAATGAGAAGAGTTACCATCCAGCACGA
>CM056094.1:4768808-4818383 GCA_002259235.3 Caenorhabditis latens
CATTTTCAGTAATCTCTCTAAAATTTTTCTCCAAAAACTTCTCAAATTTACGCTGGAGGCTAGAAAATGACAATTGATCGTCATCATTTTTAGTTGTATTCAATAAAAGGTTTTGGGTGATTGAGAGACTCGGATGAACGTCTTTTGAAGACGAATTACATGACATTACTGAAGGACAACTTATTGATTTTTGACGAAATGAGGTCTAGGTCGTGAAAACGCGCTCCATCGCACATGGGGGTTGGCGTGGTGCCAAGTTTGAATTTGACACAGTCGACAGAAAGACTGTATGCAGTAGCGAGCATGACAGGTAGCTGCCAAATCCAGAAACAAGAAAATAAGTTTGTTTGAAAAATTTTCATTTCTGATTTTATCGGCTACAGAAGATAAAAAATAAATCTCAAAAGAAAATTATTGGATTCAAGGAGCAACATTGATTGTCAGTTTCTCTATATCATCCGAAGTGCCAATCGGTACATAACGTTTGTTTTCGAGACGCTTCTGTTCATCATTCTTCAATTTGTTCATCACGTATTTCATCACTGAAAAAAAAACAGACTGTGTTGGATTAGTTCATGTCTTTAATTTTCTAATTTTTGGCTGGTGCTAGCAAGTCTAAACCAAAGTTCCACGAAATTTATCGAGCAACAGTTACATTTACACATCCCAAAAGTAGCAATCGATGAAATCGTATAGATAATGAAAAGGAACGTTTTGGAATTCCACAAAGCATCGAACATCAGAATGGTTGAGAGTCCAAAAAGTACAAAGTGTAAAATCTGGAACTATGATAAGATTTACAATTAAAAAAAAGAGATCACCAACTCACAAGTGCAGCTATAAAAGCCAAGCCGTGCACTCTGTTGGAACAATCCACTATTTTTAGAATCAGAAACATGATGATAATGAAGAGACATGTGACAATGACAAAGTGGAAGTAGAAAAGATCCATGAATTCGAGTAATGTGGTAAGTATCATCATCTGAATAGCCGATTTTTGTTTGGAGTGTCAACGTATTGTCTAGAAAGATCTAGATCGTGGCAGTAGTAAACAAGAAGCGCGAGCACGAGATCTCAGAACAATATTTTTCAGCATTGCAATTATGACGTTGGCAAATCTCCATATTTACTCAAAAATTTCAAAACCCTATGTTGAAAGTTGACCAATTTATTCGAAACTTTCTCGGCTGTTTGTAATTACCAATTCTTACATTGGATGACCCAATTCAAGGAAAAAGTTTGTGCGGTCACCGTGAACTGAAAAAAACGTGGTCAAATAATATTAAAGAAAATACGGTAACTTTAGAATCCCTTAACTCACACAAAGGTTCAAAACGTCATGGCTTTGAAACGAAACGACTTCAAATTCTATTCAACAAAAAGAGCGTTCCGAAAAAAGAACCACATTTTGCAGATAGTTAGAGAACGCTCACCACTCTCAGTAATAGTAGAGAATGAGTGAAATGACATTTAGAACACATTTAGGTCCCACGATGTTGGGGGAAGCAGCATGATGTCATTTTTGTAGATGCTTACAGTTACAGTATCCCATCCCTGCTTTCCATTGACACTGAACATTGAAGAAAGTGTCGCTTTCACAAGGGAAGTTTTTGAAAACACAGCTTTCAAACGATTTTGAAATTCCAAGTCTGCGAATAGTGAACGCAAAATATTTGGAATTCCATGTGAAAAAGCCTAATCAGATGAAAAGTTTGAGAGCTCCTAACTCGGCTAGCAGAGACATTTACCAGGTTTTGATGGCAGAAATGGACTCTATGTAGTATCTATCACCAAGTTCCTACGTTAGCCATTCGGCTAGAACAAAGTTAACAAAATAGTTTACCATAATCTTATCATTCCCAGTTTTCACACCAACCACTTCTTCAATTTTCAGTATTTTGGATTCTGTGGTTCTTCTCTCTTCTTCTGAATACCCTGGCTTTAATCGCTGCATCTTAACATTATTTTTGATACTCACACAATTATTCTGTTTCTGCTTACATAATTCTTCCTTTTATCAACAAGCCAAGATTTATTCGGTATTTCAGTTAGGCTTCAGATTGTGGGAGGTATTGGCGGTAATGACAAGATGAAACGACTTTTTTTGCAAAAATATCAAAGCGAAGAGCAATAAGGAATATAGAGACAGCAAATGAGTAGGTGTGGATCATGGAAGCTGTAGAAAAGCTTGGGTTTTAGGATTAGACATGTCAGAATCATTCAGAGAAACGGAATGTGCGATAGAAACAGGGGAGGCCGAGAGAGTCTTCAGAAAGTGATATCGATTGTCAATTTTTCGATGAAGTCCGGAGTGTTATGCAAGGCAGCACGTCTGGCACGGAGACGCTGCAGTTTCTTCTCGTCGAAGTCGTACAGAACGGAAGCGACCCCTGCAAAAAAGATTTGGTTGTGTTGGGTTGTCTGAAACGGGTTGAGCTGGAAAAAAGCTAAAACTCAACAAGATTTTGAGGGATTTTGGATATGAAAGTTATCTATCAGGGTAATACGCACGATGAACCAGGGGTATAAATGCAGCCGCGCTCTATTGACAAGAATCAAACATTCTTTACATCACGGTGAACATTCGAACTTATATACCCGGTATAGTACGCACAGAAGCTCGAATATTCACAGTGACGCAAAAAAGTTCTATTCTTCTCAATAGTGCGCGTTTGGCCTAAGCCTGGTCTATGGTCCGAAAAAAACCAGTTAGAAACTAGCAAGGTTACTGTAAGCGAGGAATACTGTAAGATGAAGGTTAACGAGATTATCGAGAACATAGTGATTACGGTAACACACGAGATTACTGGAAGGGTGAAATAGTAAGTGTGGATTAGGGTAAGCACAGAAAAATACGCATCGTCTCACTTCCTCATTCGCAACTTTAATTGGCTCTAGTCTACTCTACTTATCCTATTCTCTAGTAAATGCCAATTTATATATGGGGTATACTGTAACTGTCCACATTCATATAAAATGACATCGTGCTCCTTTCCTCCCACAATCTTTTGGAGCTCTACATAAATGCCATTTCACCCATTTTCCACTATTGAGCGCTCTCTAACGATCTGCTAAATGTGGTCTCTTCTTCTTTCAATTGTTTTCGACGAGGCGAATAGGCAGTCAGGGCTTCTAGAAAATAGCTTACATTCACACATGAGAATCGAAATACACGAAGCGAATCCGTATCCGAGAGAGATGAAGAATCCGGAGAACCACGCGGAATGGAACATCAGAAGGGTTGATACACAGAAGAGGATGCTGTGCATCATCTGAGAAATTTGAAATTATTCAAGACAATCTACACTTGTAATTAGAGAATCGACGTACGTAAACTGTGCTCAGCGCTGCTTCATGCAATCTCTCGGAATACCGGATTCCGGCAAGAATCAGGAACATGATGCAGATGAAGAGGCAGGTGACGATAGACAAGTAGAGGTAAAAGAGCTCGAGGACTTCGATGAGCAAGTTGAGGAGTTTCAGAACATCTCCTTTCTCTCCGGACAGCCAACAGAATCTTCCGGTGAGCATCTTTTTCTGAAATTATATGTATGAACAGATAGCTAATAGTAAGCAAATTTGTGTGACACGTGTCCGTCCCTAGTGATTTGAATATGAATTGTCATCATCCCGTGTGTAAACATAGCTGGTTTTATAAAACGGTTGCAAAATGTCCAAGTTTGAATTAAGAGAAGAAAGACTAACCAAAAACGAGACCATTCGAAGAAAAAGAGTAGCTGCTCAGAATGAAGAAAGAAGAATGAGTAAAAGGGCGGGGCCCAACCCAAGATGAGATTCAGAAGTCTATTAGGCCGCCCATCTACTAGTGGATTGATTGGGTCTTTGTAGCTCAAACTTGAAGAGAATGGATGTGACAAGTACGGTAGGCATAGGAGGGAAAAATCGGAGTCCATCGGCTGGAACCTAAACAAGGCGGGTTTATAGGTACTTTCGACTACGGGGAGTCCATTTCTGTCATCAAAATCTGCTGAATGTCTCTGCGAGCCGAGTTATGAGCTCTCAAACGTTTCATACGCTGCCCCATATGAAACGGGTCGCCCGTCGTCTGTGTACATAGGACAGACACATATGGAGAGTCTAGACAGGGAGTTAATACATCTGGTTTTGTGTTGGTTCAGAAAAGAAGACTTAAAAAACCGAGTGATGTCATTTTCAGAAGTTGTTGCTGAGTACAGTACGCCTACAGTAGACATAAGGAAACCATGAAATCCTTGAAATAAAAAGACGGACATGGAGGCATGGAATGGGAAGGACACCTGGTGTTGTGTTGTTTTGGACTCAACAGAGTGATGCTATTTTCAAACATTTTTAGAAAAGAAGTTTTATTGAAATAAAAAATCAGATGCTTGTCGCAATTTCATAATGAGCAGATATGAAGAAACACGTTGGGTAGATGAAAAGAATAAAAAGGATGATTCAATTCATGTGATTGAGAGAAATAAGAAGAAGATGGGAGAGTACAATCGAATAGGGAAGATGGAAGATTTGAAGACGAAGGGTTTGAGAAAGCAAGAAAAGAAAAAGAAGATTCATTAAACGATATCGATTACCAGTCCTTTGATTTCACCAGATTTGTTGACCATGACGTAGACGACCTGAGTTTCCTGCTCTTCCTCTTCTTCCAAATTATGCGAAATGTAGAGGATAGCTGTAAAAAGATAAGTAAATGTTGGCATCAGAAGCATGGCTCCCACGGTAGTTGCCTTTTCCTCTCTGGGTTTTGCACACTCTCTCAGTCAAACGGTATTTTATTGGGGCGACATTTAGGACACAGGTCTGATACCCTATATCAGACCAGTACCATTTCCAAGCAGAAACTCACTTTTACAAAGTCCGAACGAAGCGACCATAGCCATTCCATAGACAATAGAGCCATACAAATCCCAAATGCTTACTGCGTCAACGAAGAGAACGGCTGCGAGAGCGAACAATATACAGTGGAAGAACTGGAAGAAATGTTGAATTAAAATTGGACCCAAGTTGAGCAAAGACTTACATATGTCGTGAAAAGAGCACTAAGATGACCTTCCTTGGTATACCAGATTCTGAGAGCCGAGAGCACGATGATCGTGTAGAGGCTGGAGAAAATGAACAGGTAGAAGTGGAAGTATGAGACCGTTTCCACAAGAAGAGAGATATCGAGACACATCTGAACATCAGAGGAGTTATTGGCAGTATTAGAAGTATAAACGGGTACGACTAACATCAAAATTAGACAAAAACAAAAATGTTGATTTCCCTACAAACGTAAGAGTTTCGAAACGGAACGCTCACAATGAGGGAAACCTTAAGAGCAGACTTGTCAGTGGAAATGACTGAATGTAAGTAACTGAGGTCTCTTCTGAATGAGAGGGCGGGCTCGACGACGCGATCGCACTCTAGAATTCACACGTCTCATCTTCACATAAACAAAAATGTGCGATTCTGGTACATATATTGATTTCTAGTGTGGGAAAATGATGAAATTGAAGAAGGAGTCAATAAAATAAACCAACAAGTTGATCAAGTCTAGAACTTCATTTTCGTAATTAACAACATTTTAGTATGGTGACTGGTGACTGGGAGGGACTCCCCGGTTGGCGGACAGTCGCTGACCCTCCCTAATGACATTTAGAACCCATGATTGCGGCGACCGAAGGTGTTGCGGAGCACAGAATACTTATAATAGGAACGCGTTCAAAGTCCATTTTTGCAAATGACCGTCCGTCTAGGTGGCATGGAATAGATTGAAGATCGGGTGTTTTACAGGATAAAAAAAACTTAGAAATCAGTGTGATGTAATTTTAAGACGTTTCAGAAAAATGCGATATGCTTATAGGGATGGAGGATCTAGGAAATCTGAGCTCCGGATAATAGATGCATATAACTTTAAATCGAGTATCTGTCGAACGACATGCGCTGGCCCAGACGAAAGGGACCGCCCGTCGTCTGTGTGCATACCCCAGACAGATATAGAGTCCATGTCTAGACAGGGAGGTAACACATCTGGTTTTGTGGTGGTTCCAGAAAAGGAGACTTAGAAAACAAAGGGATGTCATTTTCAAAAGTTGTTGCAAACTATAGTACGCTTACAGTGGGAAAAAGATGAAAATATATAATATCCGATGACGGTGTTCTAAACATGGAGGCATGGAATAACGAGAACTCAAGATGCTAAAAGCATCAGATCATATAGTCTTCGATGGATGCAAAAACTTATGAAGACATGTTCGTAAAAAGTCTAAATCTCTGATAAAACTGATAAAATTACCAGGATACCACTGGCTTTCAGGATTTCAGAATATTCCTCTAGAAGTTTGAAAAGGATTTGAAAAAACACAAACTTTTGTCAAGAACTGAACTAAGTATCAATCATAGTAACAACAACCAAATCATGGTACAAGGACGGAGGTGATAAGTTGTATTGGGCACTCGCAACTTACGTCGGCACTTCAAGGTTATCTGTCTGCCTAATTCTTTTTCGAAATACTCTGACATTGGATCCTGTTCAATTCTACTATGATATTTTTCAACAATATCCAATGCCAGGAGCCACGGCTCAGAAGATCAAGATGTTCAAATCTGGCCTCCACTGCTGCTATAATTCCGGAACCTTCCACAATTTTCGTTTTCAATTTTTAATCCATATCTTCCAGTCGTATTCACAAATTTTGTAATCTCCTTTAACCTCCTTACTAACAGCTGCTGGAACATTCCATTTTCCTTTCAGATATTTCTAAAAGAATAGAACCGAACAAAGAGAGGCGGTCCGAAAGAAAGAGGTTCTAAATGTCGTGTAGGGACGTACATCTGCACAATAGAGCAGTTATTTCACACATTTCCATTCATTAAAGTGGTGAGCGCGCTCCTTAACGATCTGCAAAATGAGCCTCTTTTTGGTGGGAATAATTGGTTGCCTTGAGCAGGGATTTCGAAAATGAAAAAGTGGAGAGATGTGTTGGAAGGGAAGGGAATTTTCAGGTCGGCAGTTGTGAATCCATAGAAATACGAGGTATTAAATTTCGAGCCATGGTTAAACATTGAGGAAACTGTCTACCCACGGCTGTCAATTATTAGTGTACCAAACTTGTAGAAAGTGCGCTTTATCGCAATGCAAGAAAGCATAATTGTAAACACAGAGACACAGACATCAGAGCATCGTAATTGAGTTTTGGTAGAAATAAAATTAAGACTGAAAATTTAGTCCGATTCATGGTAATATTGTTTCAGGCCGTTTTAAGTAGGGGGAGCACAGAATTATGCTCAAACTGACTAAACCGCTAACGATCCTGGCTAGAAGATAGGTGTGGGCTGTTACTCGATGTATAGAGCTAAGGTATCGATGCAGCTCAGCGTGGGAATCGCGTGAAATATATATAATCCTGTATAACCGAACTGCATTCCCAATATCGGTCCAGCATCATGATATCAAAACGAATGTAAATACGCTCTACCGAACTGATTACTGTAGCCTGCAGATGTTCCTCCAGTATCCCTTTCTCAACAGCTCCTCGAAACAACAACATTTCTATTTCCATTTCCTCTTATTCGAATTAAACCTATTCCATTTTGCCCAAACTCTATATGACGAAATATCTGGGAACAAAAAAAAGAAGGAAGGGTGCCCACGCAATGATAGGATTCTAAATGTCATCTCGGGGTGTACAGATCAGTTATTTCACTCATTAACCGCTTTTTTCTTTTCAATCGAAAGAAGTGAGCGCGCGCTAACAGCGAAATAATAGCGAAATGGGATCCTTTTTGGTGAGGTTTTGAAGTCATTCTGACATTTCTAGAGCCATTTTTAGTTAGAGGATGACATGCTTCCTCGAGAACCATTTTTAGATTTGGAGCCGGGGCTTTGAATTTAAATCAAAATTTTCGAGTTTGAAAAAACCAAGTATTATTTTTTTCTAGAAAAGTACTTTGGGTTAATGTTTGGGTGTATGCTTTGCTAAAACTTTTTTGTTTTATAACTGTGTCATAAAAAAATGTTTCACAAGAAGCCCAAAAGTTCTCAGAGACATAAAACCAACGTACTCCTTCAAACCCTCCAATTCCTCATTTTCCAACAATTTCTCATTTCCAGATCGTTCTCATCGCAGCATTCCATATGATTCCACTCATCTACTGTCCACTCTTCATTCTCTTCATCATTCTCGTTTGCACCATTTCTCTGGCTCTCACTGGCTCCCGTTATTCCAGAGAAACTCGTTGGAATGCATTTGAAACCGCATGGGTGAGTAGACTAAGGGTGCTTACGCTTTATCTAACTTTCTACCAATTTATTTTTGAAATTCACTGGTTCCAGACAGTCAACTGTATCCTCTTGGGAGTCTTCGCCACCATTGTGATCCATTCCCTCTACACACACAATGGAACGCTCCTCGGGATCTACACCGGAGCCACAATGGTCTCTATTGGGCTCTGGATGTGTAAGTGGTCATGTGTGTCCTGATGTCCGTATATTAAAAGCTTTTGCAGTCCTCAACTACACTCTCCACAACCTGGACGAGGAACAACCAGTTGGTCAAACTCGTGTGGCTGAGAGCAAGTTTTAATGGATTGGATTGCTTGCAGAATTTTCTTTGTATTTAATTCTCATACCTAATTATTTGTTCTTTGAGAACCCCCTACTCTGTTCCTTCTCTCTCAAAAAAAAAACAGATCATGTTTGAATTCTCTTCCTGGTCTTACTGTACCTCCAGTATTACGGTATTCCTCCCATTCTCAAGATTCCATGATCTTCCTCCCAACTTGATTTTCCCTCCTCATCTCCGAATAAAAAACACCGCTGAAACATTTTGTCTATGTTTTCTGTTTCCGCTTCTTTCTGTCATTCTTCATTTCGATTTTATTCCCCTTTTTCCGCAATAAATCTGTAAATGGAAACTGTCATTCCTCATAGGACTCTAATAACAAAAATGTAAAAAACTAGAGGGAGAATTTTTGTGGCAAGAGAGAACTTGGGCAAAAGATAAATATGAAACTGGATTAGTTAGCGCAAGAGTGGTGTGGAAATTTTTTAAAAGAATTTAAAGATTTTCAATAAAAATTTTATTGACCGGGAGGATTCAAACCCGCGTCTACTGAGGTAACCCTCAGCCCGGATAAGTATAGACTATTACAGCGCCATGCTCGATCAGTCTAACCGGAACCGACACAGATAAGAATGGTTGGGGAAGTTAATTTCATAAAAAGTACCCTGTTTTATCCTGTTTTTAGGAATTTCAATTACAATTTTATTGATTTCTAACCCGGGAGGATTCAAACCCGCGTCTACTGAGGTATCCCTCAGCCCGGATAAGTATAGACTATTACAGCGCCATGCTCGATCAGTCTAACCGGAACCGACACAGATAAGAATGGTTGGGGAAGTTAAAAACATAAAAAGAACCCTGTTTTATCCTGTTTTTAGGAATTTCAATTAGAATTTTATTGATTTCTAACCCGGGAGGATTCAAACCCGCGTCTACTGAGGTATCCCTCAGCCCGGATAAGTATAGACTATTACAGCGCCATGCTCGATCAGTCTAACCGGAATCGACACAGATAAGAATGGTTGGGGAAGTTAATAACATAAAAAGAACCCTGTTTTATCCTGTTTTTAGGAATTTCAATTAGAATTTTATTGATTTCTAACCCGGGAGGATTCAAACCCGCGTCTACTGAGGTATCCCTCAGCCCGGATTAGTATAGACTATTACAGCGCCATGCTCGATCAGTCTAATCGGAACCGACACAGATAAGAATGGTTGGGGAAGTTAATAACATAAAAAGAACCCTGTTTTATCCTGTTTTTAGGAATTTCAATTAGAATTTTATTGATTTCTAACCCGGGAGGATTCAAACCCGCGTCTACTGAGGTATCCCTCAGCCCGGATAAGTATAGACTATTACAGCGCCATGCTCGATCAGTCTAACCGGAACCGACACAGATAAGAATGGTTGGGGAAGTTAAAAACATAAAAGAACCCTGTTTTATCCTGTTTTTAGGAATTTCAATTAGAATTTTATTGATTTCTAACCCGGGAGGATTCAAACCCGCGTCTACTGAGGTATCCCTCAGCCCGGATAAGTATAGACTATTACAGCGCCATGCTCGATCAGTCTAACCGGAATCGACACAGATAAGAATGGTTGGGGAAGTTAATAACTCACGTTCTTAAAAACTATCGGCAACAAATGAGAAGAGTTACCATCCAGCACGATGGAGATGGTGGAGCCATGAAGATGAGGTGAGGAAACTGGGGGTCAGTGAGCGGTCGTCATGATCGTCATATTCACTCGACCATAGCTCATCCTTCACGACGGTCGATGTGCTTCAGCACTGAAAAAGAAAACATTGATTTGTAAACGAAATAAGCAAATAGGGAATACATATAAGGACGAGATAAATCATGGTTATGGCGATATCTTATTGTTAAAGATGACCAAAAAGAAAAGATGAAGGAGCTACCATCCAGTACGGGCAGAAAGTGGAAGACTGAGCCAAGAAGATGAGATGAGGAGACTGGGGGCCAGTGGGCGGAGTCTAATAGAAAGCAGCCATCTGGTTGTCTGAGAGGATAAGTGATTTCCCATGGAGATAAATGACCAGGTGGTTTGGTTGAACAGTATTGAGACAATAGGAGAATTGTCATCTGGCAAAGGACAGATGCGTCCTCTAATCCGACCGTTCCAGGTTCCAAGTTTCCCAAAAAGTCATGCGTTCGCACCGATTTCCCAAGGAGATAAGGTGGCAGATGGTAATATGTGAAGAAAATCTGACCCAGACAATGTACCGAGTTGACATGTCTACATTGGATAAAGACATCTGCTGTTTACTTTGAACTACCGCAGTAGGAATCAATAATAAAAGGTGAGGGAAAACTTTAGTTTTGTAAGACTATAGAACTAAAAAGAGAACTAAATAACATTGATAAAAACCAAAGCGAGAGGTAAAAATCTACTGACGAGAATAACGAAGCTCCTCACATGCCTCCACCAACGCCCAAGAGTCCCGAAATTCTTCATTTGATGTCTTTATCCAATGTAGACATGTCAACTAATTGACACATTGTCTTTCTCGGTACATTGTCTGGGACATTTGTCTTCACATATTACCATCTGCCACCTTTTCTCCTTGGGAAATCGGTGCGAACGCATGACTTTTTGGGAAACTTGGAACATGGAACGGTCTGATTAGAGGACGCACCTGTCCTTTGCCAAATTACTATCGTCTCATTTCATCCTATTTCACTTCGTTTGATTTCTCCTATTGTCTCAATACTGTTCAACCAAACCTCCTGGTCACTTATCTCTATGGTAAATCACTCATCCTCTCAGACCAGATGACTGCTTTCTATTAGACTCCGCCCACTGGTCCCCCAGTCTCCTCATCTCATCGTCTTGGCTCAGTCTTCCACTTTCCGCCCGTACTGGATGGTGACTCCTCCATCTTCTCTCTTTTTGGTCATCTTTAACAATAAGATATCGCCATAACCATGATTTATCTCGTCCTTATATGTATTCCCTATTTGCTTATTTCGTTTACAAATCAATGTTTTCTTTTTCAGTGCTGAAGCACATCGACCGTCGTGAAGGATGAGCTATGGTCGAGTGAATATGACGATCATGACGACCGCCCACTGACTCCCAGTTTCCTCACCTCATCTTCATGGCTCCACCATCTCCATCGTGCTGGATGGTAACTCCACTATCTTCTTGGCAATAGTTTTTATGAACGTGAGTTATTGACTTCCCCCACCATTCTTATCAGTGTCGGTTCCGGTTAGACTGATCGAGCATGGCGCTGTAATAGTCTATACTTATCCGGGCTGAGGGTTACCTCAGTAGACGCGGGTTTGAATCCTCCCGGGTTCGAAATCAATAAAATTGAAGTTGAAATTCCTAAAAACAGGATAAAACAGGGTACTTTTTTATGTTATTAACTTCCCCAACCATTCTTATCTGTGTCGGTTCCGGTTAGACTGATCGAGCATGGCGCTGTAATAGTCTATACTCTCCGGGCTGAGGGATACCTCAGTAGACGCGGGTTTGAATCCTCCCGGGTTAGAAATCAATAAAATTCTAATTGAAATTCCTAAAAACAGGATAAAACTGGGTACTTTTTTTATGTTATTAACTTCCCCCACCATTCTTATCAGTGTCGGTTCCGGTTAGACTGATCGAGCATGGCGCTGTAATAGTCTATACTCTCCGGGCTGAGGGATACCTCAGTAGACGCGGGTTTGAATCCTCCCGGGTTAGAAATCAATAAAATTCTAATTGAAATTCCTAAAAACAGGATAAAACTGGGTACTTTTTATGTTATTAACTTCCCCAACCATTCTTATCTGTGTCGGTTCCGGTTAGACTGATCGAGCATGGCGCTGTAATAGTCTATACTTATCCGGGCTGAGGGATACCTCAGTAGACGCGGGTTTGAATCCTCCCGGGTTAGAAATCAATAAAATTGTGATTGAAATTCCTAAAAACAGGATAAAACTGGGTACTTTTTATGAAATTAACTTCCCCAACCATTCTTATCTGTGTCGGTTCCGGTTAGACTGATCGAGCATGGCGCTGTAATAGTCTATACTTATCCGGGCTGAGGGTTACCTCAGTAGACGCGGGTTTGAATCCTCCCGGGTTAGAAATCAATAAAATTGTGATTGAAATTCCTAAAAACAGGATAAAACTGGGTACTTTTTTATGAAATTAACTTCCCCAACCATTCTTATCTGTGCCGGTTCCGGTTAGACTGATCGAGCATGGCGCTGTAATAGTCTATACTTATCCGGGCTGAGGGTTACCTCAGTAGACGCGGGTTTGAATCCTCCTGGGTTAGAAATCAATGAAATTGTAATTGAAATTCCTAAAAACAGGATAAAACTGGGTACTTTTTATGAAATTAACTTCCCCAACCATTCTTATCTGTGCCGGTTCCGGTTAGACTGATCGAGCATGGCGCTGTAATAGTCTATACTTATCCGGGCTGAGGGTTACCTCAGTAGACGCGGGTTTGAATCCTCCCAGGTTAGAAATCAATAAAATTGTGATTGAAATTCCTAAAAACAGGATAAAACTGGGTACTTTTTTATGAAATTAACTTCCCCAACCATTCTTATCTGTGCCGGTTCCGGTTAGACTGATCGAGCATGGCGCTGTAATAGTCTATACTTATCCGGGCTGAGGGTTACCTCAGTAGACGCGGGTTTGAATCCTCCTGGGTTAGAAATCAATGAAATTGTAATTGAAATTCCTAAAAACAGGATAAAACTGGGTACTTTTTATGTTATTAACTTCCCCAACCATTCTTATCTGTGTCGGTTCCGGTTAGACTGATCGAGCATGGCGCTGTAATAGTCTATACTTATCCGGGCTGAGGGATACCTCAGTAGACGCGGGTTTGAATCCTCCCGGGTTAGAAATCAATAAAATTGTGATTGAAATTCCTAAAAACAGGATAAAACTGGGTACTTTTTATGAAATTAACTTCCCCAACCATTCTTATCTGTGTCGGTTCCGGTTAGACTGATCGAGCATGGCGCTGTAATAGTCTATACTTATCCGGGCTGAGGGTTACCTCAGTAGACGCGGGTTTGAATCCTCCCAGGTTAGAAATCAATAAAATTGTGATTGAAATTCCTAAAAACAGGATAAAACTGGGTACTTTTTTATGAAATTAACTTCCCCAACCATTCTTATCTGTGCCGGTTCCGGTTAGACTGATCGAGCATGGCGCTGTAATAGTCTATACTTATCCGGGCTGAGGGTTACCTCAGTAGACGCGGGTTTGAATCCTCCTGGGTTAGAAATCAATGAAATTGTAATTGAAATTCCTAAAAACAGGATAAAACTGGGTACTTTTTTATGAAATTAACTTCCCCAACCATTCTTATCTGTGCCGGTTCCGGTTAGACTGATCGAGCATGGCGCTGTAATAGTCTATACTTATCCGGGCTGAGGGTTACCTCAGTAGACGCGGGTTTGAATCCTCCCAGGTTAGAAATCAATAAAATTGTGATTGAAATTCCTAAAAACAGGATAAAACTGGGTACTTTTTTATGAAATTAACTTCCCCAACCATTCTTATCTGTGCCGGTTCCGGTTAGACTGATCGAGCATGGCGCTGTAATAGTCTATACTTATCCGGGCTGAGGGTTACCTCAGTAGACGCGGGTTTGAATCCTCCTGGGTTAGAAATCAATGAAATTGTAATTGAAATTCCTAAAAACAGGATAAAACTGGGTACTTTTTATGTTATTAACTTCCCCAACCATTCTTATCTGTGTCGGTTCCGGTTAGACTGATCGAGCATGGCGCTGTAATAGTCTATACTTATCCGGGCTGAGGGATACCTCAGTAGACGCGGGTTTGAATCCTCCCGGGTTAGAAATCAATAAAATTGTGATTGAAATTCCTAAAAACAGGATAAAACTGGGTACTTTTTATGAAATTAACTTCCCCAACCATTCTTATCTGTGTCGGTTCCGGTTAGACTGATCGAGCATGGCGCTGTAATAGTCTATACTTATCCGGGCTGAGGGTTACCTCAGTAGACGCGGGTTTGAATCCTCCCAGGTTAGAAATCAATAAAATTGTGATTGAAATTCCTAAAAACAGGATAAAACTGGGTACTTTTTTATGAAATTAACTTCCCCAACCATTCTTATCTGTGCCGGTTCCGGTTAGACTGATCGAGCATGGCGCTGTAATAGTCTATACTTATCCGGGCTGAGGGTTACCTCAGTAGACGCGGGTTTGAATCCTCCTGGGTTAGAAATCAATGAAATTGTAATTGAAATTCCTAAAAACAGGATAAAACTGGGTACTTTTTATGTTATTAACTTCCCCAACCATTCTTATCTGTGTCGGTTCCGGTTAGACTGATCGAGCATGGCGCTGTAATAGTCTATACTTATCCGGGCTGAGGGTTACCTCAGTAGACGCGGGTTTGAATCCTCCCGGGTTAGAAATCAATAAAATTCTAATTGAAATTCCTAAAAACAGGATAAAACTGGGTACTTTTTTATGAAATTAACTTCCCCAACCATTCTTATCTGTGTCGGTTCCGGTTAGACTGATCGAGCATGGCGCTGTAATAGTCTATACTTATCCGGGCTGAGGGTTACCTCAGTAGACGCGGGTTTGAATCCTCCCGGGTTAGAAATCAATAAAATTGTGATTGAAATTCCTAAAAACAGGATAAAACTGGGTACTTTTTTAAGAAATTAACTTCCCCAACCATTCTTATCTGTGTCGGTTCCGGTTAGACTGATCGAGCATGGCGCTGTAATAGTCTATACTTATCCGGGCTGAGGGTTACCTCAGTAGACGCGGGTTTGAATCCTCCCGGGTTAGAAATCAATAAAATTGTGATTGAAATTCCTAAAAACAGGATAAAACTGGGTACTTTTTTATGAAATTAACTTCCCCAACCATTCTTATCTGTGCCGGTTCCGGTTAGACTGATCGAGCATGGCGCTGTAATAGTCTATACTTATCCGGGCTGAGGGTTACCTCAGTAGACGCGGGTTTGAATCCTCCCGGGTTAGAAATCAATGAAATTGTAATTGAAATTCCTAAAAACAGGATAAAACTGGGTACTTTTTATGTTATTAACTTCCCCAACCATTCTTATCTGTGTCGGTTCCGGTTAGACTGATCGAGCATGGCGCTGTAATAGTCTATACTTATCCGGGCTGAGGGATACCTCAGTAGACGCGGGTTTGAATCCTCCCGGGTTAGAAATCAATGAAATTGTAATTGAAATTCCTAAAAACAGGATAAAACAGGGTACTTTTTATAAAATTAACTTCCCCAACCATTCTTATCTGTGTCGGTTCCGGTTAGACTGATCGAGCATGGCGCTGTAATAGTCTATACTTATCCGGGCTGAGGGTTACTTCAGTAGACGCGGGTTTGAATCCTTCCGGGTTAGAAATCAATAAAATTCTAATTGAAATTCCTAAAAACTTTTCGAAAAAATGATATCAGAGTTCATCATTGATTGCGGTGAGCAGTGGTCTCGAAAATGAAAAAGGAGGAAGATTTTCTGATCTCCGCAGCAGTGTTAAAATGTGATTTAAGAGAACGAATTAGAGTTGAGTATGCGAAGGGAACTGTCAGGTCAGAAGTTGTGAACCATACGCCCAGTTCAACACAGTCATATTTGCAGCTCAACGTTGAGCAAACTGTCTACTACAATGGACATAAAAGTAAATACTGAGACTCAGACATCAGAGCACCGCAAATGAGTTTCGGTAGGAAACTACAACTATAACCGGGAGGGGCGAAGAACCTTAGAATACATTTTTGCAAATGGCCGTCCGTCTCGGTGGCATGGAATAGGTTGAAGATCAGGTGTTTTGCAGTATCAGAAAGAGAGACTTAGAAAACAATGAAATGTAATTTTTCTCAGAGAAGCACGAAATGCCTGCAGGGATGGAGGAGCTAGGGGATCGGAACTCTGGATAAATGATACATATAACTTTAAATCAAGTATCTGTCGAAAGACAGACGCTGACCCTAAATAGAAAGGACCGCCCGTCGTTCGTGTACATGGCACATACACTTATAGAGCATGTCTAGACATGGAGGTAACACATCTGGTTTTGTGGTGGTTCAGAAAAAGAGACTTAGAAAACAGAGTGATGTCATTTTCAGAAGTTGTTTCCAAGTACAGTACGCATACAGTAGACACAGGGAAGAAAATGAAAATCTATAAAATCGGAGGACCGGTGTTCTAAACACAGAGACTTGAATTAGTGATAATTCAAGTTGCAAAAACCAACAGACCGTTCAGTCTTGGATGAACGCAAAAGCTTAAGAAGACATGTTTGTATAGAGTCTGAATTTCTGATAAGATTGATGAAAATTGATAAATGATACCACTGGCTTTCAGGATTTCAGTATGTTCCTCTAGAAGTTTGAAAAGAATTTGAAAGAACAAAAATGTTTGTTAAGAACCGATCTAGGTATCATAGTAACAACAACCACAACATGGTACAAGGACGGAGGTGATAAGTTGTATTGGGCACTCGCAACTTACGTCGGCACTTCAAGGTTATCTGTCTGCCAAATTCTTTTTCGAAAGACTCTGTGTTTAATTCTGGAAAAAAACAATGACTTCTGCGGAGTTAACTCTTAAAGTATTGCAAAATCTTTTCCGCGACATTGGATCCTGTTCAATTTTACTTTTATATTTTTCAACAATATCCTTTGCCCGGTGCCATGGCTCAGAAAATCAAGATGTAAAAATCTGGGCTCCACTGCTGCTTCTGGAACCTCCCAAAGTTTTTGTTTTTAATTTTTTCCCCCTCTTTCTGTGTTTTTCACAAATTTTGTAATCTTCTTTTACTTCTTCACTAACAGCTGCTCAAACTGGCATCATTATTTTTTCTAATCCCTTTTTTAACACCACCTAGAGGTTGAACGGTATTAAAATATTAGCTGACTAAATTTGTAAATGCGCTCTGTTATATCGCTAGGTGGCAGGAGAGTGGAGTATAAATAACCATTTATTACATAAGGAATAACCGAAAACTATTAGTTCTCTCGGCTTATATGGGCAGATCTTATTGCCACGTATGACCTCATGGTTAGGCGATCACTAAGCTAGGCCATGCTAGTTCACGCCACACCGCGCTCCATCGCAAAACACGCGGTATAAAGGTAAATAAAAAACATAGACATCAGAGGACTGTAGCTGAGTTTTGGGAGAGAAGTACAATTGTGATTCCTGACTAATTCAGTACATATCAGGGACCGTGTCTGCGAAAACCCCAACGCACATCCTTACTAAGGGAGATAGTTTTGGAAATCCAGCCGATTTCCTTTCCAACCAGTTAGAGAGATGCTCAAAATGACATTGTATCTATTCATTTCTTCAAAACATCCCTCAGTGTACCACCCAATCAATGATTCACAAGTTATTACCGTAGTCTTACTGTAGCTTGCAGATGTTACTCCAGTCTCCCTTCCTCAACACAGCTGCACCGAACAAAAAAATTATGTTTTTCATTCCCCTATTTCGGAACGAAACACCCGGGCGCCAGATGTGTGACCTACTCGATGTCCGCGGCCCATTCAAAGAAAAAACCACTTGAAATATAGGGAACCAAGGCCTGTAAACATTAATTGGGCGGTCCGAAAGACAGAGATTTGAGATATTATGAAAGAGTATACAGCTGCATGACAGAGAACAGCTATTTCCCTCATTTCCCACTTTTCCTTTCATCGAGAGTAGTGAGCGTTTCCAAGCGATCTCCAAAAAGAGTTTGTTTTTGGTAAGTGGGGATGAGACGGGATTTAACATGGGATTGGTTGAGATATGTACTAAAAGTTAAAGTATGAGAAATGTGTGTAGGTTTCTGTAATGGTGATATTTGGCAAATACGAAGTATGCAACACTGAGGAATAAGATTAAGGCTGAAAATTTAGTTTTGATAACTCTTGTTATAGACCATTTTGAGAAGAGGGAGCACAAAATTATGCTCAGACTGATTTTGCCGCTAACGATCCTGGCTAGAAGATAGGTGTGGGTTGTTACTCTAAGGTATCGATGCAGCTCAGCGTGGGAATCGCGTGAAATATAGATAATCCTGTATGACCGAACTGCATTCCCAATATCGGTCAAGCATCATGATATCTAAATGAATGTAAACACGCTCTACAGAACTGATTACTGTAGCCCGCAGATGTTCCGCCAGTATCCCTTTCTCAACAGCTCCTCGAAACCACAACATTTTTATTTCCATTTCCTCTTATTCGAATTAAACCTATTCCATTTTGCCCAAACTCTATATGACGAAATATCTGGGAACAAAAAAAAGAAGGAAGGGTGCCCACGCAATGATAGGATTCTAAATGTCATCTAGGGGTGTACAGAGCAGTTATTTCACTCGTTAACCCTCTTTTCATTCAATCGGGAAAAGTGAGCATGCGCTAACAACGAAATAATAGCGAAATGGGATCCTTTTTGGTGAGGTTTTGAAGTCGTTCTGACATTTCTAGAGCCATTTTTAGTTAGAGGATGACATGCTTCCTCGAGAACTATTTTTAGATTTGGAGGCGGGGCTTTGAATTTAAATCAAAATTTTCGAGTTTGAAAACACCAAGTATTATTTTTTTCTAGAAAAGTACTTTGGGTTAATGTTTGGGTGTATGCTTTGCTAAAACTTTTTTGTTTTATAACTGTGTCATAAAAAAATGTTTCACAAGAAGCCCAAAAGTTCTCAGAGACATAAAACCAACGTACTCCTTCAAACCCTCCAATTCCTCATTTCCTAACAATTTCTCAATTCCAGATCGTTCTCATCGCAGCATTTCATATGATTCCACTCATCTACTGTCCACTGTTCATTCTCCTCATCATTCTCGTTGGCACCATTTCTCTGGCTCTCACTGGCTCCCGTTATTCAAGAGAAACTCGCTGGAAGGCTTTTGAAACTGCATGGGTGGGTAGACTATAAGGATGCCTACGCTTTCTACCAATTTATTTTTGAAATTCACTGGTTCCAGACAGTCAACTGTATCCTCTTGGGAGTCTTCGCCACCATTGTGATCCATTCCCTCTATACACACAATGGAACTCTTCTCGGGATCTACACCAGCGCCATTTTGGTATCAATTGGGCTCTGGATGTGTAAGTGGTTATGTGTGTCCAGATGTCCAAATAAAAATAGTTTTTGCAGTCCTCAACTACACTCTCAACAACCTGGACCTCCCAGTTGGTCAAACTCGTGTGGCTCAGAGCGAATTGTAATCAATCGGATGAAATATTTGCTGATGTGCCCGATGCTTTCAGAAATTTCTTTCTTATTTATTCTCAGACCTAATTATTTGTTCTTCGAAAACCTCCTCCTCTATCCCTACTCTCTCAAGAAACAGATCACGTTTGAATTCCCTTCTTGACCATATAGTACTACGGTATTCCTCCGGTTCTCAAACTTTCATGATCTCCCCCAAAACCTCAATTTTACTCTTCTTCATCTCCCATTAAAAACACCGCTGAAACATGTTGTCTATTTTTTCTGTTTCCTCTTACTTTTGTCATTCTTCATCTCACAATAACTTTCCTTTTTCCGCAATAAATCTTTAAATGGAAACTGTCATTCCTCATAGGACTCTAATTCCAAAAATGTAAAAAAGTGAAGGAAGAATTTTCGTGGCAAGATAGAACTTGGGCAAAAGATGAATATGAAACAGGATTAGTTAGCGCAAGAGTGGTGTGGAAATTTTTTTAAAGAATTTAAAGATTTTCAATAAAAATTTTATTGACCGGGAGGATTCAAACCCGCGTCTACTGAGGTAACCGTCAGCCCGGAGAGTATAGACTATTACAGCGCCATGCTCGATCAGTCTAACCGGAACCGACACAGATAAGAATGGTTGGGGAAGTTAATTTTATAAAAAGTACCCTGTTTTATCCTGTTTTTAGGAATTTCAATCACAATTTTATTGATTTCTAACCCGGGAGGATTCAAACCCGCGTCTACTGAGGTATCCCTCAGCCCGGATAAGTATAGACTATTACAGCGCCATGCTCGATCAGTCTAACCGGAATTGACACAGATAAGAATGGTTGGGGAAGTTAATTTTATAAAAAGTACCCTGTTTTATCCTGTTTTTAGGAATTTCAATTACAATTTCATTGATTTCTAACCCGGGAGGATTCAAACCCGCGTCTACTGAGGTAACCGTCAGCCCGGATAAGTATAGACTATTACAGCGCCATGCTCGATCAGTCTAACCGGAACCGACACAGATAAGAATGGTTGGGGAAGTTAATAACATAAAAAAAGAACCCTGTTTTATCCTGTTTTTAGGAATTTCAATTAGAATTTTATTGATTTCTAACCCGGGAGGATTCAAACCCGCGTCTACTGAGGTATCCCTCAGCCCGGATAAGTATAGACTATTACAGCGCCATGCTCGATCAGTCTAACCGGAATCGACACAGATAAGAATGGTTGGGAAGTTAATAACATAAAAAAGAACCCTGTTTTATCCTGTTTTTAGGAATTTCAATTAGAATTTTATTGATTTCTAACCCGGGAGGATTCAAACCCGCGTCTACTGAGGTATCCCTCAGCCCGGATTAGTATAGACTATTACAGCGCCATGCTCGATCAGTCTAACCGGAATCGACACAGATAAGAATGGTTGGGGAAGTTCATAACATAAAAAAAGAACCCTGTTTTATCCTGTTTTTAGGAATTTCAATTACAATTTTATTGATTTCTAACCCGGGAGGATTCAAACCCGCGTCTACTGAGGTATCCCTCAGCCCGGATTAGTATAGACTATTACAGCGCCATGCTCGATCAGTCTAACCGGAATCGACACAGATAAGAATGGTTGGGGAAGTTAATAACATAAAAAATACCCTGTTTTATCCTGTTTTTAGGAATTTCAACTTCAATTTTATTGATTTCTAACCCGGGAGGATTCAAACCCGCGTCTACTGAGGTATCCCTCAGCCCGGATTAGTATAGACTATTACAGCGCCATGCTCGATCAGTCTAACCGGAATCGACACAGATAAGAATGGTTGGGGAAGTTAATAACATAAAAAAAGAACCCTGTTTTATCCTGTTTTTAGGAATTTCAATTAGAATTTTATTGATTTCTAACCCGGGAGGATTCAAACCCGCGTCTACTGAGGTATCCCTCAGCCCGGATTAGTATAGACTATTACAGCGCCATGCTCGATCAGTCTAACCGGAATCGACACAGATAAGAATGGTTGGGGAAGTTAATAACATAAAAAAAGAACCCTGTTTTATCCTGTTTTTAGGAATTTCAATTAGAATTTTATTGATTTCTAACCCGGGAGGATTCAAACCCGCGTCTACTGAGGTATCCCTCAGCCCGGATTAGTATAGACTATTACAGCGCCATGCTCGATCAGTCTAACCGGAATCGACACAGATAAGAATGGTTGGGGAAGTTAATAACATAAAAAAAGAACCCTGTTTTATCCTGTTTTTAGGAATTTCAATTAGAATTTTATTGATTTCTAACCCGGGAGGATTCAAACCCGCGTCTACTGAAGTAACCCTCAGCCCGGATAAGTATAGACTATTACAGCGCCATGCTCGATCAGTCTAACCGGAATCGACACAGATAAGAATGGTTGGGGAAGTTAATAACATAAAAAAAGAACCCTGTTTTATCCTGTTTTTAGGAATTTCAATTACAATTTTATTGATTTCTAACCCGGGAGGATTCAAACCCGCGTCTACTGAAGTAACCCTCAGCCCGGATAAGTATAGACTATTACAGCGCCATGCTCGATCAGTCTAACCGGAATCGACACAGATAAGAATGGTTGGGGAAGTTAATAACATAAAAAAAGAACCCTGTTTTATCCTGTTTTTAGGAATTTCAATTACAATTTTGATGATTTCTAACCCGGGAGGATTCAAACCCGCGTCTACTGAGGTATCCCTCAGCCCGGATTAGTATAGACTATTACAGCGCCATGCTCGATCAGTCTAACCGGAACCGACACAGATAAGAATGGTTGGGGAAGTTAAAAACATAAAAAGAACCCTGTTTTATCCTGATTTTAGGAATTTCAATTAGAATTTTATTGATTTCTAACCCGGGAGGATTCAAACCCGCGTCTACTGAGGTATCCCTCAGCCCGGATAAGTATAGACTATTACAGCGCCATGCTCGATCAGTCTAACCGGAATCGACACAGATAAGAATGGTTGGGGAAGTTAATAACATAAAAAATACCCTGTTTTATCCTGTTTTTAGGAATTTCAACTTCAATTTTATTGATTTCTAACCCGGGAGGATTCAAACCCGCGTCTACTGAGGTATCCCTCAGCCCGGATAAGTATAGACTATTACAGCGCCATGCTCGATCAGTCTAACCGGAATCGACACAGATAAGAATGGTTGGGGAAGTTAATAACATAAAAAGAACCCTGTTTTATCCTGTTTTTAGGAATTTCAATTAGAATTTTATTGATTTCTAACCCGGGAGGATTCAAACCCGCGTCTACTGAGGTATCCCTCAGCCCGGATTAGTATAGACTATTACAGCGCCATGCTCGATCAGTCTAACCGGAACCGACACAGATAAGAATGGTTGGGGAAGTTAATAACATAAAAAAGAACCCTGTTTTATCCTGTTTTTAGGAATTTCAATTAGAATTTTATTGATTTCTAACCCGGGAGGATTCAAACCCGCGTCTACTGAGGTATCCCTCAGCCCGGATTAGTATAGACTATTACAGCGCCATGCTCGATCAGTCTAACCGGAATCGACACAGATAAGAATGGTTGGGGAAGTTAATAACATAAAAAAAGAACCCTGTTTTATCCTGTTTTCAGGAATTTCAACTTCAATTTTATTGATTTCTAACCCGGGAGGATTCAAACCCGCGTCTACTGAGGTATCCCTCAGCCCGGATTAGTATAGACTATTACAGCGCCATGCTCGATCAGTCTAACCGGAATCGACACAGATAAGAATGGTTGGGGAAGTTAATAACATAAAAAATACCCTGTTTTATCCTGTTTTTAGGAATTTCAACTTCAATTTTATTGATTTCTAACCCGGGAGGATTCAAACCCGCGTCTACTGAGGTATCCCTCAGCCCGGATTAGTATAGACTATTACAGCGCCATGCTCGATCAGTCTAACCGGAATCGACACAGATAAGAATGGTTGGGGAAGTTAATAACATAAAAAAAGAACCCTGTTTTATCCTGTTTTTAGGAATTTCAACTTCAATTTTATTGATTTCTAACCCGGGAGGATTCAAACCCGCGTCTACTGAGGTATCCCTCAGCCCGGATAAGTATAGACTATTACAGCGCCATGCTCGATCAGTCTAACCGGAATCGACACAGATAAGAATGGTTGGGGAAGTTAATAACATAAAAAATACCCTGTTTTATCCTGTTTTTAGGAATTTCAACTTCAATTTTATTGATTTCTAACCCGGGAGGATTCAAACCCGCGTCTACTGAAGTAACCCTCAGCTCGGATAAGTATAGACTATTACAGCGCCATGCTCGATCAGTCTAACCGGAATCGACACAGATAAGAATGGTTGGGGAAGTTAAAAACATAAAAAGAACCCTGTTTTATCCTGTTTTTAGTAATTTCAACTTCAATTTTATTGATTTCTAACTCGGGAGGATTCAAACCCGCGTCTACTGAGGTAACCCTCAGCCCGGATAAGTATAGACTATTACAGCGCCATGCTCGATCAGTCTAACCGGAACCGACACAGATAAGAATGGTTGGGGAAGTTAATAACATAAAAAAAGAACCCTGTTTTATCCTGTTTTTAGGAATTTCAACTTCAATTTTATTGATTTCTAACCCGGGAGGATTCAAACCCGCGTCTACTGAAGTAACCCTCAGCCCGGATAAGTATAGACTATTACAGCGCCATGCTCGATCAGTCTAACCGGAACCGACACAGATAAGAATGGTTGGGGAAGTTAATAACATAAAAAGTACCCTGTTTTATCCTGTTTTTAGGAATTTCAACTTCAATTTTATTGATTTCTAACCCGGGAGGATTCAAACCCGCGTCTACTGAGGTAACCCTCAGCCCGGATAAGTATAGACTATTACAGCGCCATGCTCGATCAGTCTAACCGGAACCGACACAGATAAGAATGGTTGGGGAAGTTAATAACATAAAAAGAACCCTGTTTTATCCTGTTTTTAGGAATTTCAATTACAATTTTATTGATTTCTAACCCGGGAGGATTCAAACCCGCGTCTACTGAGGTAACCCTCAGCCCGGATAAGTATAGACTATTACAGCGCCATGCTCGATCAGTCTAACCGGAACCGACACAGATAAGAATGGTTGGGGAAGTTAATAACATAAAAAGAACCCTGTTTTATCCTGTTTTTAGGAATTTCAATTAGAATTTTATTGATTTCTAACCCGGGAGGATTCAAACCCGCGTCTACTGAGGTAACCCTCAGCCCGGATAAGTATAGACTATTACAGCGCCATGCTCGATCAGTCTAACCGGAACCGACACAGATAAGAATGGTTGGGGAAGTTAATAACATAAAAAGAACCCTGTTTTATCCTGTTTTTAGGAATTTCAATTACAATTTTATTGATTTCTAACCCGGGAGGATTCAAACCCGCGTCTACTGAGGTATCCCTCAGCCCGGATAAGTATAGACTATTACAGCGCCATGCTCGATCAGTCTAACCGGAACCGACACAGATAAGAATGGTTGGGGAAGTTAATAACATAAAAAGAACCCTGTTTTATCCTGTTTTTAGGAATTTCAATTACAATTTTATTGATTTCTAACCCGGGAGGATTCAAACCCGCGTCTACTGAGGTATCCCTCAGCCCGGATTAGTATAGACTATTACAGCGCCATGCTCGATCAGTCTAACCGGAACCGACACAGATAAGAATGGTTGGGGAAGTTAAAAACATAAAAAGAACCCTGTTTTATCCTGTTTTTAGGAATTTCAATTAGAATTTTATTGATTTCTAACCCGGGAGGATTCAAACCCGCGTCTACTGAGGTATCCCTCAGCCCGGATAAGTATAGACTATTACAGCGCCATGCTCGATCAGTCTAACCGGAACCGACACAGATAAGAATGGTTGGGGAAGTTAATAACATAAAAAATACCCTGTTTTATCCTGTTTTTAGGAATTTCAATTCAATTTTATTGATTTCTAACCCGGGAGGATTCAAACCCGCGTCTACTGAGGTATCCCTCAGCCCGGATAAGTATAGACTATTACAGCGCCATGCTCGATCAGTCTAACCGGAACCGACACAGATAAGAATGGTTGGGGAAGTTAATAACATAAAAAGAACCCTGTTTTATCCTGTTTTTAGGAATTTCAATTAGAATTTTATTGATTTCTAACCCGGGAGGATTCAAACCCGCGTCTACTGAGGTATCCCTCAGCCCGGATTAGTATAGACTATTACAGCGCCATGCTCGATCAGTCTAACCGGAACCGACACAGATAAGAATGGTTGGGGAAGTTAATAACATAAAAAAGAACCCTGTTTTATCCTGTTTTTAGGAATTTCAATTAGAATTTTATTGATTTCTAACCCGGGAGGATTCAAACCCGCGTCTACTGAGGTATCCCTCAGCCCGGATAAGTATAGACTATTACAGCGCCATGCTCGATCAGTCTAACCGGAACCGACACAGATAAGAATGGTTGGGGAAGTTAATAACATAAAAAGAACCCTGTTTTATCCTGTTTTTAGGAATTTCAACTTCAATTTTATTGATTTCTAACCCGGGAGGATTCAAACCCGCGTCTACTGAGGTAACCCTCAGCCCGGATAAGTATAGACTATTACAGCGCCATGCTCGATCAGTCTAACCGGAACCGACACAGATAAGAATGGTTGGGGAAGTTAAAAACATAAAAAGAACCCTGTTTTATCCTGTTTTTAGGAATTTCAATTAGAATTTTATTGATTTCTAACCCGGGAGGATTCAAACCCGCGTCTACTGAGGTATCCCTCAGCCCGGATAAGTATAGACTATTACAGCGCCATGCTCGATCAGTCTAACCGGAACCGACACAGATAAGAATGGTTGGGGAAGTTAATAACATAAAAAATACCCTGTTTTATCCTGTTTTTAGGAATTTCAATTCAATTTTATTGATTTCTAACCCGGGAGGATTCAAACCCGCGTCTACTGAGGTAACCCTCAGCCCGGATAAGTATAGACTATTACAGCGCCATGCTCGATCAGTCTAACCGGAACCGACACAGATAAGAATGGTTGGGGAAGTTAAAAACATAAAAAGTACCCTGTTTTATCCTGTTTTTAGGAATTTCAACTTCAATTTTATTGATTTCTAACCCGGGAGGATTCAAACCCGCGTCTACTGAGGTAACCCTCAGCCCGGATAAGTATAGACTATTACAGCGCCATGCTCGATCAGTCTAACCGGAACCGACACAGATAAGAATGGTTGGGGAAGTTAATAACATAAAAAGAACCCTGTTTTATCCTGTTTTTAGGAATTTCAATTCAATTTTATTGATTTCTAACCCGGGAGGATTCAAACCCGCGTCTACTGAGGTAACCCTCAGCCCGGATAAGTATAGACTATTACAGCGCCATGCTCGATCAGTCTAACCGGAACCGACACAGATAAGAATGGTTGGGGAAGTTAATAACATAAAAAATACCCTGTTTTATCCTGTTTTTAGGAATTTCAATTACAATTTTATTGATTTCTAACCCGGGAGGATTCAAACCCGCGTCTACTGAGGTAACCCTCAGCCCGGATAAGTATAGACTATTACAGCGCCATGCTCGATCAGTCTAACCGGAACCGACACAGATAAGAATGGTTGGGGAAGTTAATAACATAAAAAATACCCTGTTTTATCCTGTTTTTAGGAATTTCAATTCAATTTTATTGATTTCTAACCCGGGAGGATTCAAACCCGCGTCTACTGAGGTAACCCTCAGCCCGGATAAGTATAGACTATTACAGCGCCATGCTCGATCAGTCTAACCGGAACCGACACAGATAAGAATGGTTGGGGAAGTTAATTTCATAAAAAGTACCCTGTTTTATCCTGTTTTTAGGAATTTCAATTACAATTTTATTGATTTCTAACCCGGGAGGATTCAAACCCGCGTCTACTGAGGTATCCCTCAGCCCGGATAAGTATAGACTATTACAGCGCCATGCTCGATCAGTCTAACCGGAACCGACACAGATAAGAATGGTTGGGGAAGTTAATAACATAAAAAAGTACCCTGTTTTATCCTGTTTTTAGGAATTTCAATTCAATTTTATTGATTTCTAACCCGGGAGGATTCAAACCCGCGTCTACTGAGGTATCCCTCAGCCCGGATAAGTATAGACTATTACAGCGCCATGCTCGATCAGTCTAACCGGAACCGACACAGATAAGAATGGTTGGGGAAGTTAATAACATAAAAAATACCCTGTTTTATCCTGTTTTTAGGAATTTCAATTACAATTTTATTGATTTCTAACCCGGGAGGATTCAAACCCGCGTCTACTGAGGTATCCCTCAGCCCGGATAAGTATAGACTATTACAGCGCCATGCTCGATCAGTCTAACCGGAACCGACACAGATAAGAATGGTTGGGGAAGTTAATAACATAAAAAATACCCTGTTTTATCCTGTTTTTAGGAATTTCAACTTCAATTTTATTGATTTCTAACCTGGGAGGATTCAAACCCGCGTCTACTGAGGTAACCCTCAGCCCGGATAAGTATAGACTATTACAGCGCCATGCTCGATCAGTCTAACCGGAACCGACACAGATAAGAATGGTTGGGGAAGTTAATTTCATAAAAAAGTACCCAGTTTTATCCTGTTTTTAGGAATTTCAATTACAATTTTATTGATTTCTAACCCGGGAGGATTCAAACCCGCGTCTACTGAGGTATCCCTCAGCCCGGATAAGTATAGACTATTACAGCGCCATGCTCGATCAGTCTAACCGGAACCGACACAGATAAGAATGGTTGGGGAAGTTAATAACATAAAAAGAACCCTGTTTTATCCTGTTTTTAGGAATTTCAATTCAATTTTATTGATTTCTAACCCGGGAGGATTCAAACCCGCGTCTACTGAGGTAACCCTCAGCCCGGATAAGTATAGACTATTACAGCGCCATGCTCGATCAGTCTAACCGGAACCGACACAGATAAGAATGGTTGGGGAAGTTAATAACATAAAAAATACCCTGTTTTATCCTGTTTTTAGGAATTTCAATTACAATTTTATTGATTTCTAACCCGGGAGGATTCAAACCCGCGTCTACTGAGGTAACCCTCAGCCCGGATAAGTATAGACTATTACAGCGCCATGCTCGATCAGTCTAACCGGAACCGACACAGATAAGAATGGTTGGGGAAGTTAATAACATAAAAAATACCCTGTTTTATCCTGTTTTTAGGAATTTCAACTTCAATTTTATTGATTTCTAACCCGGGAGGATTCAAACCCGCGTCTACTGAGGTAACCCTCAGCCCGGATAAGTATAGACTATTACAGCGCCATGCTCGATCAGTCTAACCGGAACCGACACAGATAAGAATGGTTGGGGAAGTTAATTTCATAAAAAGTACCCTGTTTTATCCTGTTTTTAGGAATTTCAATCACAATTTTATTGATTTCTAACCCGGGAGGATTCAAACCCGCGTCTACTGAGGTAACCCTCAGCCCGGATAAGTATAGACTATTACAGCGCCATGCTCGATCAGTCTAACCGGAACCGACACAGATAAGAATGGTTGGGGAAGTTAATAACATAAAAAAAGAACCCTGTTTTATCCTGTTTTTAGGAATTTCAACTTCAATTTTATTGATTTCTAACCCGGGAGGATTCAAACCCGCGTCTACTGAGGTATCCCTCAGCCCGGATAAGTATAGACTATTACAGCGCCATGCTCGATCAGTCTAACCGGAACCGACACAGATAAGAATGGTTGGGGAAGTTAAAAACATAAAAAGAACCCTGTTTTATCCTGTTTTTAGGAATTTCAATTAGAATTTTATTGATTTCTAACCCGGGAGGATTCAAACCCGCGTCTACTGAGGTATCCCTCAGCCCGGATAAGTATAGACTATTACAGCGCCATGCTCGATCAGTCTAACCGGAACCGACACAGATAAGAATGGTTGGGGAAGTTAATAACATAAAAAATACCCTGTTTTATCCTGTTTTTAGGAATTTCAACTTCAATTTTATTGATTTCTAACCCGGGAGGATTCAAACCCGCGTCTACTGAGGTAACCCTCAGCCCGGATAAGTATAGACTATTACAGCGCCATGCTCGATCAGTCTAACCGGAACCGACACAGATAAGAATGGTTGGGGAAGTTAATAACATAAAAAATACCCTGTTTTATCCTGTTTTTAGGAATTTCAATTCAATTTTATTGATTTCTAACCCGGGAGGATTCAAACCCGCGTCTACTGAGGTAACCCTCAGCCCGGATAAGTATAGACTATTACAGCGCCATGCTCGATCAGTCTAACCGGAACCGACACAGATAAGAATGGTTGGGGAAGTTAATAACATAAAAAATACCCTGTTTTATCCTGTTTTTAGGAATTTCAACTTCAATTTTATTGATTTCTAACCCGGGAGGATTCAAACCCGCGTCTACTGAGGTAACCCTCAGCCCGGATAAGTATAGACTATTACAGCGCCATGCTCGATCAGTCTAACCGGAACCGACACAGATAAGAATGGTTGGGGAAGTTAATTTCATAAAAAGTACCCAGTTTTATCCTGTTTTTAGGAATTTCAATCACAATTTTATTGATTTCTAACCCGGGAGGATTCAAACCCGCGTCTACTGAGGTATCCCTCAGCCCGGATAAGTATAGACTATTACAGCGCCATGCTCGATCAGTCTAACCGGAACCGACACAGATAAGAATGGTTGGGGAAGTTAAAAACATAAAAAGAACCCTGTTTTATCCTGTTTTTAGGAATTTCAATTAGAATTTTATTGATTTCTAACCCGGGAGGATTCAAACCCGCGTCTACTGAGGTATCCCTCAGCCCGGATAAGTATAGACTATTACAGCGCCATGCTCGATCAGTCTAACCGGAACCGACACAGATAAGAATGGTTGGGGAAGTTAAAAACATAAAAAGAACCCTGTTTTATCCTGTTTTTAGTAATTTCAACTTCAATTTTATTGATTTCTAACTCGGGAGGATTCAAACCCGCGTCTACTGAGGTAACCCTCAGCCCGGATAAGTATAGACTATTACAGCGCCATGCTCGATCAGTCTAACCGGAATCGACACAGATAAGAATGGTTGGGGAAGTTAATAACATAAAAAATACCCTGTTTTATCCTGTTTTTAGGAATTTCAACTTCAATTTTATTGATTTCTAACCCGGGAGGATTCAAACCCGCGTCTACTGAGGTAACCCTCAGCCCAGATAAGTATAGACTATTACAGCGCCATGCTCGATCAGTCTAACCGGAACCGACACAGATAAGAATGGTTGGGGAAGTTAAAAACATAAAAAGAACCCTGTTTTATCCTGTTTTTAGGAATTTCAATTAGAATTTTATTGATTTCTAACCCGGGAGGATTCAAACCCGCGTCTACTGAGGTATCCCTCAGCCCGGATAAGTATAGACTATTACAGCGCCATGCTCGATCAGTCTAACCGGAACCGACACAGATAAGAATGGTTGGGGAAGTTAAAAACATAAAAAGAACCCTGTTTTATCCTGTTTTTAGGAATTTCAATTAGAATTTTATTGATTTCTAACCCGGGAGGATTCAAACCCGCGTCTACTGAGGTATCCCTCAGCCCGGATAAGTATAGACTATTACAGCGCCATGCTCGATCAGTCTAACCGGAACCGACACAGATAAGAATGGTTGGGGAAGTTAAAAACATAAAAAGAACCCTGTTTTATCCTGTTTTTAGGAATTTCAATTAGAATTTTATTGATTTCTAACCCGGGAGGATTCAAACCCGCGTCTACTGAGGTATCCCTCAGCCCGGATAAGTATAGACTATTACAGCGCCATGCTCGATCAGTCTAACCGGAACCGACACAGATAAGAATGGTTGGGGAAGTTAAAAACATAAAAAGAACCCTGTTTTATCCTGTTTTTAGGAATTTCAACTTCAATTTTATTGATTTCTAACCCGGGAGGATTCAAACCCGCGTCTACTGAGGTAACCCTCAGCCCGGATAAGTATAGACTATTACAGCGCCATGCTCGATCAGTCTAACCGGAACCGACACAGATAAGAATGGTTGGGGAAGTCAATAACTCACGTTCTTAAAAACTATCGGCAACAAATGAGAAGAGTTACCATCCAGCACGATGGAGATGGTGGAGCCATGAAGATGAGGTGAGGAAACTGGGGGTCAGTGGGCGGTCGTCATGATCGTCATATTCACTCGACCATAGCTCATCCTTCACGACGGTCGATGTGCTTCAGCACTGAAAAAGAAAACATTGATTTGTAAACGAAATAAGCAAATAGGGAATACATATAAGGACGAGATAAATCATGGTTATGGCGATATCTTATTGTTAAAGATGACCAAAAAGAGAGAAGATGGAGGAGTCGCCATCCAGTACGGGCGGAAAGTGGAAGACTGAGCCAAGACGATGAGATGAGGAGACTGGGGGTCCAGTGGGCGGAGTCTAATAGAAAGCAGCCATCTGGTTGTCTGAGAGGATAAGTGATTTCCCATGGAGATAAAAGACCAGGTGGTTTGGTTGAACAGTATTGAGACAATAGGAGAATTGTCATCTGGCAAAGGACAGATGCGTCCTCTAATCCGACCGTTCCAGGTTCCAAGTTTCCCAAAAAGTCATGCGTTCGCACCGATTTCCCAAGGAGATAAGGTGGCAGATGGTAATATGTGAAGAAAATCTGACCCAGACAATGTACCGAGTTGACATGTCTACATTGGATAAAGACATCTGCTGTTTACTTTGAACTACCGCAGTAGGAATCAATAATAAAAGGTGAGGGAAAACTTTAGTTTTGTAAGACTATAGAACTAAAAAGAGAACTAAATAACATTGATAAAAACCAAAGCGAGAGGTAAAAATCTACTGACGAGAATAACGAAGCTCCTCACATGCCTCCACCAACGCCCAAGAGTCCCGAAATTCTTCATTTGATGTCTTTATCCAATGTAGACATGTCAACTAATTGACACATTGTCTTTCTCGGTACATTGTCTGGGACATTTGTCTTCACATATTACCATCTGCCACCTTTTCTCCTTGGGAAATCGGTGCGAACGCATGACTTTTTGGGAAACTTGGAACATGAAACGGTCTGATTAGAGGACGCACCTGTCCTTTGCCAAATTACTATCGTCTCATTTCATCCTATTTCACTTCGTTTGATTTCTCCTATTGTCTCAATACTGTTCAACCAAACCTCCTGGTCACTTATCTCTATGGTAAATCACTCATCCTCTCAGACCAGATGACTGCTTTCTATTAGACTCCGCCCACTGGTCCCCCAGTCTCCTCATCTCATCGTCTTGGCTCAGTCTTCCACTTTCCGCCCGTACTGGATGGTGACTCCTCCATCTTCTCTCTTTTGGTCATCTTTAACAATAAGATATCGCCATAACCATGATTTATCTCGTCCTTATATGTATTCCCTATTTGCTTATTTCGTTTACAAATCAATGTTTTCTTTTTCAGTGCTGAAGCACATCGACCGTCGTGAAGGATGAGCTATGGTCGAGTGAATATGACGATCATGACGACCGCCCACTGACCCCCAGTTTCCTCACCTCATCTTCATGGCTCCACCATCTCCATCGTGCTGGATGGTAACTCCACTATCTTCTTGGCAATAGTTTTTATGAACGTGAGTTATTGACTTCCCCCACCATTCTTATCAGTGTCGGTTCCGGTTAGACTGATCGAGCATGGCGCTGTATTAGTCTATACTTATCCGGGCTGAGGGTTACCTCAGTAGACGCGGGTTTGAATCCTCCCGGGTTCGAAATCAATAAAATTGAAGTTGAAATTCCTAAAAACAGGATAAAACAGGGTACTTTTTTTATGTTATTAACTTCCCCAACCATTCTTATCTGTGTCGGTTCCGGTTAGACTGATCGAGCATGGCGCTGTAATAGTCTATACTTATCCGGGCTGAGGGTTACCTCAGTAGACGCGGGTTTGAATCCTCCCGGGTTCGAAATCAATAAAATTGAAGTTGAAATTCCTAAAAAAGGATAAAACAGGGTACTTTTTTTATGTTATTAACTTCCCCAACCATTCTTATCTGTGTCGGTTCCGGTTAGACTGATCGAGCATGGCGCTGTAATAGTCTATACTTATCCGGGCTGAGGGATACCTCAGTAGACGCGGGTTTGAATCCTCCCGGGTTAGAAATCAATGAAATTGTAATTGAAATTCCTAAAAACAGGATAAAACTGGGTACTTTTTATGTTATTAACTTCCCCAACCATTCTTATCTGTGTCGGTTCCGGTTAGACTGATCGAGCATGGCGCTGTAATAGTCTATACTTATCCGGGCTGAGGGATACCTCAGTAGACGCGGGTTTGAATCCTTCCGGGTTAGAAATCAATAAAATTCTAATTGAAATTCCTAAAAACTTTTCGAAAAAATGATATCAGAGTTCATCATTGATTGCGGTGAGCAGTGGTCTCGAAAATGAAAAAGGAGGAAGATTTTCTGATCTCCGCAGCAGTGTTAAAATGTGATTTAAGAGAACGAATTAGAGTTGAGTATGCGAAGGGAACTGTCAGGTCAGAAGTTGTGAACCATACGCCCAGTTCAACACAGTCATATTTGCAGCTCAACGTTGAGCAAACTGTCTACTACAATGGACATAAAAGTAAATACTGAGACTCAGACATCAGAGCACCGCAAATGAGTTTCGGTAGGAAACTACAACTATAACCGGGAGGGGCGAAGAACCTTAGAATACATTTTTGCAAATGGCCGTCCGTCTCGGTGGCATGGAATAGGTTGAAGATCAGGTGTTTTGCAGTATCAGAAAGAGAGACTTAGAAAACAATGAAATGTAATTTTTCTCAGAGAAGCACGAAATGCCTGCAGGGATGGAGGAGCTAGGGGATCGGAACTCTGGATAAATGATACATATAACTTTAAATCAAGTATCTGTCGAAAGACAGACGCTGACCCTAAATAGAAAGGACCGCCCGTCGTTCGTGTACATGGCACATACACTTATAGAGCATGTCTAGACATGGAGGTAGCACATCTGGTTTTGTGGTGGTTCAGAAAAAGAGACTTAGAAAACAGAGTGATGTCATTTTCAGAAGTTGTTTCCAAGTACAGTACGCATACAGTAGACACAGGGAAGAAAATGAAAATCTATAAAATCGGAGGACCGGTGTTCTAAACACAGAGACTTGAATTAGTGATAATTCAAGTTGCAAAAACCAACAGACCGTTCAGTCTTGGATGAACGCAAAAGCTTAAGAAGACATGTTTGTATAGAGTCTGAATTTCTGATAAGATTGATGAAAATTGATAAATGATACCACTGGCTTTCAGGATTTCAGTATGTTCCTCTAGAAGTTTGAAAAGAATTTGAAAGAACAAAAATGTTTGTTAAGAACCGATCTAGGTATCATAGTAACAACAACCACAACATGGTACAAGGACGGAGGTGATAAGTTGTATTGGGCACTCGCAACTTACGTCGGCACTTCAAGGTTATCTGTCTGCCAAATTCTTTTTCGAAAGACTCTGTGTTTAATTCTGGAAAAAAACAATGACTTCTGCGGAGTTAACTCTTAAAGTATTGCAAAATCTTTTCCGCGACATTGGATCCTGTTCAATTTTACTTTTATATTTTTCAACAATATCCTTTGCCCGGTGCCATGGCTCAGAAAATCAAGATGTAAAAATCTGGGCTCCACTGCTGCTTCTGGAACCTCCCAAAGTTTTTGTTTTTAATTTTTTCCCCTCTTTCTGTGTTTTTCACAAATTTTGTAATCTTCTTTTACTTCTTCACTAACAGCTGCTCAAACTGGCATCATTATTTTTTCTAATCCCTTTTTTAACACCACCTAGAGGTTGAACGGTATTAAAATATTAGCTGACTAAATTTGTAAATGCGCTCTGTTATATCGCTAGGTGGCAGGAGAGTGGAGTATAAATAACCATTTATTACATAAGGAATAACCGAAAACTATTAGTTCTCTCGGCTTATATGGGCAGATCTTATTGCCACGTATGACCTCATGGTTAGGCGATCACTAAGCTAGGCCATGCTAGTTCACGCCACACCGCGCTCCATCGCAAAACACGCGGTATAAAGGTAAATAAAAAACATAGAAATCAGAGGACTGTAGCTGAGTTTTGGGAGAGAAGTACAATTGTGATTCCTGACTAATTCAGTACATATCAGGGACCGTGTCTGCGAAAACCCCAACGCACATCCTTACTAAGGGAGATAGTTTTGGAAATCCAGCCGATTTCCTTTCCAACCAGTTAGAGAGATGCTCAAAATGACATTGTATCTATTCATTTCTTCAAAACATCCCTCAGTGTACCACCCAATCAATGATTCACAAGTTATTACCGTAGTCTTACTGTAGCTTGCAGATGTGACTCCAGTCTCCCTTCCTCAACACAGCTGCACCGAACAAAAAAATTATGTTTTTCATTCCCCTATTTCGGAACGAAACACCCGGGCGCCAGATGTGTGACCTACTCGATGTCCGCGGCCCCATACAAAGAAAAAACCACTTGATATATCGGGAACCAAGACCTGTAAACATTAAATGGGCGGTCCGAAAGACAGAGATTTGAGATATTATGAAAGAGTATACAGCTGCATGACAGAGAACAGATATTTCCCTCATTTCCCACTTTTCCTTTCATCGAGAGTAGTGAGCGTTTCCAAGCGATCTCCAAAAAGAGTTTGTTTTTGGTAAGTGGGGATGAGACGGGATTTAACATGGGATTGGTTGAGATATGTACTAAAAGTTAAAGTATGAGAAATGTGTGTAGGTTTCTGTAATGGTGATATTTGGCAAATACGAAGTATGCAACACTGAGGAATAAGATTAAGGCTGAAAATTTAGTTTTGATAACTCTTGTTATAGACCATTTTGAGAAGAGGGAGCACAAAATTATGCTCAGACTGATTTTGCCGCTAACGATCCTGGCTAGAAGATAGGTGTGGGTTGTTACTCTAAGGTATCGATGCAGCTCAGCGTGGGAATCGCGTGAAATATAGATAATCCTGTATGACCGAACTGCATTCCCAATATCGGTCAAGCATCATGATATCTAAACGAATGTAAATATGCTCTACCGAACTGATTACTGTAGCCTGCAGATGTTCCTTCAGTATCCTTTTCTCAACAGCTCCTCGAAACAACAACATTTTTATTTCCACTTCCTCTTATTCGAATCAAACCTATTCCATTTTGCCCAAACTCGATATGACAAAATATCTGGGAACAAAAAAAGAAGGAAGGGTGCCCACGCAATGATAGGATTCTAAATGTCATCTAGGCGTGTACAGAGCAGTTATTTCACTCGTTAACCCTCTTTTCATTCAATCGGGAAAAGTGAGCATGCGCTAACAACGAAATAATAGCGAAATGGGATCCTTTTTGGTGAGGTTTTGAAGTCGTTCTGACATTTCTAGAGCCATTTTTAGTTAGAGGATGACATGCTTCCTCGAGAACTATTTTTAGATTTGGAGGCGGGGCTTTGAATTTAAATCAAAATTTTCGAGTTTGAAAACACCAAGTATTATTTTTTTCTAGAAAAGTACTTTGGGTTAATGTTTGGGTGTATGCTTTGCTAAAACTTTTTTGTTTTATAACTGTGTCATAAAAAAATGTTTCACAAGAAGCCCAAAAGTTCTCAGAGACATAAAACCAACGTACTCCTTCAAACCCTCCAATTCCTCATTTCCTAACAATTTCTCAATTCCAGATCGTTCTCATCGCAGCATTTCATATGATTCCACTCATCTACTGTCCACTGTTCATTCTCCTCATCATTCTCGTTGGCACCATTTCTCTGGCTCTCACTGGCTCCCGTTATTCAAGAGAAACTCGCTGGAAGGCTTTTGAAACTGCATGGGTGGGTAGACTATAAGGATGCCTACGCTTTCTACCAATTTATTTTTGAAATTCACTGGTTCCAGACAGTCAACTGTATCCTCTTGGGAGTGTCACATGCCAGTGAACACTTCTCCCGAAAGGGGGCGTGGCCACTGTCTGTGATCTCTCTCTCCCTCGCAGAGAATGCGATGCGCCTTATTGCCAGTCGTGTGCTAGGGACCGCTTAATGAACGGTCGCACTTTTATGTTTAACTTCTCTTATTTATAGTTATCATGTTTACTCTCCCCCTTCCTTTTAAGTAACTTTAGTATCACATCTTTAACTATAGCTACATCATAGGAACCCATATACCTATCTATATAATAAACATACAATAATAAGACGACCATGTTCTAATAGTGAGAGGTCTAAGTAAAGTGGAAGGATAATCAAACCCTAAACCACCTAAAAGGGCTTGTATTATTATATGGAGGTCCCACATTGAACTCTGCCATGATCCAGTTTCACTGAGAGAGTGCTGAGTGCTATACTATTCCCACTTTCCCTCACTATAACTTTCAAGCATTCACCACCTAGGTCCTAGCCACACTCAATTTGCACTGTTTTGTTGTTGTCACCTCGGACATTTTCTCGTGCATCGTGGCTATTCCAGAGGTACCCCATACGATACGGCTAGATGCGGAGTAATTAACCCATCTACCACACGCGAAATCCTCTTTCTCTTGTTTCTCACATAGAACAATTTTAGAGAGTTCAAGTGTTCTGGACGTTAGTATCTTATTTATCTCACCATTTAAATCGTATTTGGCTTAGGTAATATTTAATCTCCTGTCCCATCATTATATGTCTCCCGTCTTAATTAAGTTTTATAAGAACGACACCTGGTTGGGAGAGATGTACATGCCCCACTCCTTTACTCAGTCTTATGGTCCCCAGACCTTAGATACCAGGCAATGGCACATACGGGATGAGTACCGTCACTGTTATCATAATTTACCCGACACGTCCCTCTCGAAAGTTGACCCAGTTCAGAGAGTGTTGTTCGTGACGCTGGTGTTTTTCAAAAAGAATCATTAGAATATTAGAATAAATACAATTTGAATTAACAAGAATTCGAATTCGTGAATGCAGAATTTAAAGCCAGTCGTAAGTAGCTAAGTACGATCACCGACTCAGTAGCAACCAAGTCACTGGGAATTGACGAGCTACCACGCAAATTTTTTTTTATTCAATGGCCCCATAAAATTTTGTTTTTTTGAAAATGAGTCGAGATATGAAGTCGTGAATCATATCAGTTCAAGGTCAGGAACACCGTGTGAGATTTTTTAGAACTAGCGATCATTCAAACTTATTGTTTTGATAAACAGAACCGACCGACATTGATAAGATAGTATTGTAACATTGGCCAAACTATCGTAAAATCGGAACATCTCAGTGCACCATCGCGTAAACAAAGCCATTAAGTGCAGTCTGATCCGATTATTATTGTAAACCTATGCGCAATGGTATACAATATGCAGCTGCTATCGGTTTCTATCTCCGCACATATGATTAATGACTGATGCGCAAGATGGCACCGCAGGGCACGCCAGTCTGGCATATGCGGTAAACAATTCGGAAGAGAGACCCGCCCAAATAGATTATTTGCCAGTATTCTCGAACAGTAAGGGATCTTTTCTCTAACGTTCTCTGATTTTGTTTTACTACTCTGCTTTTCGTTTGTTTTGCTTCCTCTCTATCTGAATTTTTACTTTCGATCTGCCTAGAGTAACAAAAGTTTCTGTACGAGTACCTCCTATTACTGCCATTCTCTATACTCTTCTCTCCCGTCCTTTGCATCTTCCGCTTCTTTCTATCGTTTCTTCATCTCTTCATCAATCAATCTTTTTCTTTTTCATCACCATCCGGACAAGAAGAAAGAAGAGACTCCACAATCAAATTTGGAGACAACTGGGAACATCAACGAAGAAACACGGAAGAAAATCACTGGATTTAGCTGCAAAGAAGACTTTTGCTCTACAACTGCGAAAGTAATTCAACTTCACGACTGGACTCTACGACTGGACAAGCGGAAGGACAACGTTATCAAGATCGACAAGGATTCGACTGCTGAAGGATTCAAGGATTTTCAACTCAACTGCAACTCGGAATTCAACGACGGATTAGAGGACAGAAAGTCAAAAGTTTCGACCACTTGATAAAAGGATTCAACGACAATAGGACAGAGTACAGTGGTGCCAACGTCGACGTCAACGTAATCTACAGTATCAAAAACGGAAACAACGGCTTTCTTGCAAGTTAAGTATTTCAATTCCTGAAATTTTGTCAAATCATCTTCAATTTCCTCACAACCTCTCTTCAAATTTTGGCACTCAAATCAACCAATTTGGAATAATCTCGTTTTCCAATGCCAGTGGTACCAAAAAGTATAACCAAGATGCTGAGGAAAAAGAAGAATAAGGAGATAGCTGAAAATATAAAGAAAGAAGAAGATTTGGCAACGGAAGATCAGAAAGAGGAACAATATCCTATTTTTGAAATCACCGATCCTTGGAAAGAAAGAAGAGCTTTGGAACTACGTGTCAAATGCAACATCCCAACGTTTTCGATAGGGAACGCTCAAGAAATGGCTGACTGGCTCAACAATTTTGGTGCGTATCTAGTCAAGCTGAATGTATTTTCAAGAGTTGGAGTGAAACTTGTTCCGTTATGTCTCGAAAACCCCGCTCTTTCGATTTATCATCGACTTTCGGCAAGAAATAAGAAAACTTGGAGACGGATGACTTATGCACTGGTCGAGAAGTACAAGTGCAAAGAAGAAGAAGAAACAGCTTCCGCTTCCCGAAGGTTAATGTTTATTCAACAAGGAAATCAATCGATATTCGAATTTGCAAAGAAGATCCGAACTTTGTCAAAAAGTGCGTACGGAAATTACGACGAAGAGCCAAAGGAACGACTGATGATGGTTCATTTTATGAATGGTCTTCACAGTTCAATTGCAAAATGCTTCCAACACAAGTCGAGTGAGCCCCGAACACTTAATGAAATGTCCATGAAAGCTCAGAGAATGATGGATCGTCTAACAGAACTCAGGGAAGAAAAGAAGAAACTCGAAAGAGGAAAACTTCCAAATGGATCTGCCATCTTCAAGAACCACATGCAAGTTCAATCAGGACAACATCTTCAAAACTGGCAGTTTGGTTTCAACAATTGTTGTTTTCAACAAGGATTTGGACCACATCAATTTCCGCAAGGATACAACAACTGTCAGTTCTCCGAAGGACAACCAGCCGTGAGTATGAACGGACAGAAACAGATTCAAGGAGTTGCTGATAAGGAAAAGAACATAATTTCGACTGTCGAGCCCAAAGTTCAAAACGGAAGTTTCAATAATCGGAGTGTGATTCACTATCTTCTCGGGATTACACTTTTGGCATTGCTTATTCCTACTGCGTCTGCCTACCAAAGTTGCAAATTTGGTATCAGTGGACAATCTTTTGGGCCTTCAAGATCGTTATCATCTGGTTTCGACGCGCAATTCTACTATCAACAACCCGAAGTCTTCGCCGCACTGCAAGATGTTATCAATATCAATTGCTTTCAAGAAAATCCTGAGTTTCAAATGGAATTCAAAAATGGATGGAGTTCTACAGCTGATGTCATAACATGGAGTTTGATTGGATCATCATTCGAGAAGAAGTATGGAAAACCGGAACCGAACCTGTACAATTTGGAACCTACACTTCCTACATTGAAGTTCTACGAAGACTTTTCAAGACAAGCTGAACAACTTCGAACTTTTGATAAGACATCATGGTTATCACTTCGATTATCTTCATGCTCGCTGAATTGGTCACATTCATCGACGCTGTTACTTCAAAAGATTTCGGGATTTTATTCTCAGGTGCACAGAGGATAAATTCGCTTCGTCTTCTTTATTTTATCAAGTAATCGTCGTGTTTGGAGTCAACACCATCGTTCACATAATAACCAGTCAACCAATCATCACATAGAGAAACCACACAGAAGAAAAAAAAGAAGAACTATCGACAAGAAGAAAAGAAGAAATGAAGTCAAATGCTTGGAATCATCCTATATGGATCGACGACAACGACACGCTGAAGAAGAAACATGCTCATCTACTTCTCAATGGAAATCAGTCAAAATATAGCGACGAGGACGCCGCTTGCTTCGATTTGAAGGCCGGGGATGCCACATTTCATGCTATCGCCAGAAGACGTGTTCAACAATTGGAATGGATGGAAAATTATGGATGCAATTCAACAAATGCGTGTCTACCTCAATTTTCAACTGCGTGTATACTTCAATATATCAACTGCGTGACGACTTCAATTATCAAATGCATAATCTTTTCAGTTCTTCGATTTTTGGATTTTTACAACTGCGTGGTCAATCTATATCACTCAATTGCAGATTCTATGTATTATCAACTGCGAGGTCAATATTATATTATCAACTGCGAGGTCAATATTTTATATTCAACTGCGAGGTCAATATTATATATTCCGATTGCGATGTCAATAGGATATTATTTATCAACTGCGAGGTCAATATTCAATATGTCAACTGCAATTATTATCTACTCCAAATGCCATTATAATTTCTCTAATTTTGTATTTTTTTTTATTAGTATATAGCAACGAGGACGTTGCATGCTCTGATCCGAAGGCCGGGGATGTCACATGCCAGTGAACACTTCTCCCGAAAGGGGGCGTGGCCACTGTCTGTGATCTCTCTCTCCCTCGCAGAGAATGCGATGCGCCTTATTGCCAGTCGTGTGCTAGGGACCGCTTAATGAACGGTCGCACTTTTATGTTTAACTTCTCTTATTTATAGTTATCATGTTTACTCTCCCCCTTCCTTTTAAGTAACTTTAGTATCACATCTTTAACTATAGCTACATCATAGGAACCCATATACCTATCTATATAATAAACATACAATAATAAGACGACCATGTTCTAATAGTGAGAGGTCTAAGTAAAGTGGAAGGATAATCAAACCCTAAACCACCTAAAAGGGCTTGTATTATTATAGGAGTCTTCGCCACCATTGTGATCCATTCCCTCCCTCTATACACACAATGGAACTCTTCTCGGGATCTACACCGGCGCCATTTTGGTATCAATTGGGCTCTGGATGTGTAAGTGGTTATGTGTGTCCAGATGTCCAAATAAAAATAGTTTTTGCAGTCCTCAACTACACTCTCAACAACCTGGACGAAGAACAACCAGTTGGTCAAACTCGTGTGGCTCAGAGCGAATTGTAATCAATCGGATGAAATATTTGCTGATGTGCCCGATGCTTTCAGAAATTTCTTTCTTATTTATTCTCAGACCTAATTATTTGTTCTTCGAAAACCTCCTCTTCTATCCCTACTCTCTCAAGAAACAGATCACGTTTGAATTCCCTTCTTGACCATATAGTACTACGGTATTCCTCCGGTTCTCAAACTTTCATGATCTCCCCCAAAACCTCAATTTTACTCTTCTTCATCTCCCATTAAAAACACCGCTGAAACATGTTGTCTATGTTTTCTGTTTCCCCTCTTCATCTTGTTCTTCTTGTTCTCTTGTTTCCATTCTTCATTTCGATTTTATTCCCCTTTTTCCGCAATAAATCTGTAAATGGAAACTGTCGTTCCTCATAGGACTCTAATTCCAAAAATGTAAAAACGTGAAGGAAGAATTTTCGTGGCAAGATAGAACTTGGGCAAAAGATGAATATGAAACAGGATTAGTTAGCGCAAGAGTGGTGTGGAAATTTTTTAAAGAATTTAAAGATTTTCAATAAAAATTTTATTGACCGGGAGGATTCAAACCCGCGTCTACTGAGGTAACCGTCAGCCCGGATAAGTATAGACTATTACAGCGCCATGCTCGATCAGTCTAACCGGAACCGACACAGATAAGAATGGTTGGGGAAGTTAATTTCATAAAAAGTACCCTGTTTTATCCTGTTTTTAGGAATTTCAATTACAATTTTATTGATTTCTAACCCGGGAGGATTCAAACCCGCGTCTACTGAGGTAACCCTCAGCCCGGATAAGTATAGACTATTACAGCGCCATGCTCGATCAGTCTAACCGGAACCGACACAGATAAGAATGGTTGGGGAAGTTAATAACATAAAAAGTACCCTGTTTTATCCTGTTTTTAGGAATTTCAATTAGAATTTTATTGATTTCTAACCCGGGAGGATTCAAACCCGCGTCTACTGAGGTATCCCTCAGCCCGGATAAGTATAGACTATTACAGCGCCATGCTCGATCAGTCTAACCGGAACCGACACAGATAAGAATGGTTGGGGAAGTTAATAACATAAAAAGAACCCTGTTTTATCCTGTTTTTAGGAATTTCATTTTCAATTCTTTTGATTTCTAACCCGGGAGGATTCAAACCCGCGTCTACTGAGGTATCCCTCAGCCCGGATAAGTATAGACTATTACAGCGCCATGCTCGATCAGTCTAACCGGAACCGACACAGATAAGAATGGTTGGGGAAGTTAATAACATAAAAAGTACCCTGTTTTATCCTGTTTTTAGGAATTTCATTTTCAATTTTATTGATTTCTAACCCGGGAGGATTCAAACCCGCGTCTACTGAGGTATCCCTCAGCCCGGATAAGTATAGACTATTACAGCGCCATGCTCGATCAGTCTAACCGGAACCGACACAGATAAGAATGGTTGGGGAAGTTAATAACATAAAAAGTACCCTGTTTTATCCTGTTTTTAGGAATTTCAATTAGAATTTTATTGATTTCTAACCCGGGAGGATTCAAACCCGCGTCTACTGAGGTATCCCTCAGCCCGGATAAGTATAGACTATTACAGCGCCATGCTCGATCAGTCTAACCGGAACCGACACAGATAAGAATGGTTGGGGAAGTTAATTTTATAAAAAGTACCCTGTTTTATCCTGTTTTTAGGAATTTCAATTAGAATTTTATTGATTTCTAACCCGGGAGGATTCAAACCCGCGTCTACTGAGGTATCCCTCAGCCCGGATGAGTATAGACTATTACAGCGCCATGCTCGATCAGTCTAACCGGAACCGACACAGATAAGAATGGTTGGGGAAGTTAATAACATAAAAAGTACCCTGTTTTATCCTGTTTTTAGGAATTTCAATTAGAATTTTATTGATTTCTAACCCGGGAGGATTCAAACCCGCGTCTACTGAGGTGTCCCTCAGCCCGGATAAGTATAGACTATTACAGCGCCATGCTCGATCAGTCTAACCGGAACCGACACAGATAAGAATGGTTGGGGAAGTTAATTTTATAAAAAGTACCCTGTTTTATCCTGTTTTTAGGAATTTCTATTAGAATTTTATTGATTTCTAACCCGGGAGGATTCAAACCCGCGTCTACTGAGGTATCCCTCAGCCCGGATAAGTATAGACTATTACAGCGCCATGCTCGATCAGTCTAACCGGAACCGACACAGATAAGAATGGTTGGGGAAGTTAATTTTATAAAAAGTACCCTGTTTTATCCTGTTTTTAGGAATTTCTATTAGAATTTTATTGATTTCTAACCCGGGAGGATTCAAACCCGCGTCTACTGAGGTATCCCTCAGCCCGGAGAGTATAGACTATTACAGCGCCATGCTCGATCAGTCTAACCGGAACCGACACAGATAAGAATGGTTGGGGAAGTTAATAACATAAAAAGTACCCTGTTTTATCCTGTTTTTAGGAATTTCAATTAGAATTTTATTGATTTCTAACCCGGGAGGATTCAAACCCGCGTCTACTGAGGTGTCCCTCAGCCCGGATAAGTATAGACTATTACAGCGCCATGCTCGATCAGTCTAACCGGAACCGACACAGATAAGAATGGTTGGGGAAGTTAATTTTATAAAAAGTACCCTGTTTTATCCTGTTTTTAGGAATTTCAATTAGAATTTTATTGATTTCTAACCCGGGAGGATTCAAACCCGCGTCTACTGAGGTATCCCTCAGCCCGGATAAGTATAGACTATTACAGCGCCATGCTCGATCAGTCTAACCGGAACCGACACAGATAAGAATGGTTGGGGAAGTTAATAACATAAAAAGTACCCTGTTTTATCCTGTTTTTAGGAATTTCAATTAGAATTTTATTGATTTCTAACCCGGGAGGATTCAAACCCGCGTCTACTGAGGTATCCCTCAGCCCGGATAAGTATAGACTATTACAGCGCCATGCTCGATCAGTCTAACCGGAACCGACACAGATAAGAATGGTTGGGGAAGTTAATTTTATAAAAAGTACCCTGTTTTATCCTGTTTTTAGGAATTTCTATTAGAATTTTATTGATTTCTAACCCGGGAGGATTCAAACCCGCGTCTACTGAGGTATCCCTCAGCCCGGATAAGTATAGACTATTACAGCGCCATGCTCGATCAGTCTAACCGGAACCGACACAGATAAGAATGGTTGGGGAAGTTAATAACATAAAAAGTACCCTGTTTTATCCTGTTTTTAGGAATTTCTATTAGAATTTTATTGATTTCTAACCCGGGAGGATTCAAACCCGCGTCTACTGAGGTATCCCTCAGCCCGGATAAGTATAGACTATTACAGCGCCATGCTCGATCAGTCTAACCGGAACCGACACAGATAAGAATGGTTGGGGAAGTTAATAACATAAAAAGTACCCTGTTTTATCCTGTTTTTAGGAATTTCTATTAGAATTTTATTGATTTCTAACCCGGGAGGATTCAAACCCGCGTCTACTGAGGTATCCCTCAGCCCGGATAAGTATAGACTATTACAGCGCCATGCTCGATCAGTCTAACCGGAACCGACACAGATAAGAATGGTTGGGGAAGTTAATAACATAAAAAGTACCCTGTTTTATCCTGTTTTTAGGAATTTCTATTAGAATTTTATTGATTTCTAACCCGGGAGGATTCAAACCCGCGTCTACTGAGGTATCCCTCAGCCCGGATAGTATAGACTATTACAGCGCCATGCTCGATCAGTCTAACCGGAACCGACACAGATAAGAATGGTTGGGGAAGTTAATTTTATAAAAAGTACCCTGTTTTATCCTGTTTTTAGGAATTTCAATTAGAATTTTATTGATTTCTAACCCGGGAGGATTCAAACCCGCGTCTACTGAGGTATCCCTCAGCCCGGATAAGTATAGACTATTACAGCGCCATGCTCGATCAGTCTAACCGGAACCGACACAGATAAGAATGGTTGGGGAAGTTAATAACATAAAAAGTACCCTGTTTTATCCTGTTTTTAGGAATTTCATTTTCAATTTTATTGATTTCTAACCCGGGAGGATTCAAACCCGCGTCTACTGAGGTATCCCTCAGCCCGGATAAGTATAGACTATTACAGCGCCATGCTCGATCAGTCTAACCGGAACCGACACTGATAAGAATGGTTGGGGAAGTTAATAACATAAAAAGTACCCTGTTTTATCCTGTTTTTAGGAATTTCATTTTCAATTCTTATGATTTCTAACCCGGGAGGATTCAAACCCGCGTCTACTGAGGTATCCCTCAGCCCGGATAAGTATAGACTATTACAGCGCCATGCTCGATCAGTCTAACCGGAACCGACACAGATAAGAATGGTTGGGGAAGTTAATTTTATAAAAAGTACCCTGTTTTATCCTGTTTTTAGGAATTTCTATTAGAATTTTATTGATTTCTAACCCGGGAGGATTCAAACCCGCGTCTACTGAGGTGTCCCTCAGCCCGGAGAGTATAGACTATTACAGCGCCATGCTCGATCAGTCTAACCGGAACCGACACTGATAAGAATGGTTGGGGAAGTTAATTTCATAAAAAGTACCCTGTTTTATCCTGTTTTTAGGAATTTCTATTAGAATTTTATTGATTTCTAACCCGGGAGGATTCAAACCCGCGTCTACTGAGGTGTCCCTCAGCCCGGAGAGTATAGACTATTACAGCGCCATGCTCGATCAGTCTAACCGGAACCGACACAGATAAGAATGGTTGGGGAAGTTAATTTCATAAAAAGTACCCTGTTTTATCCTGTTTTTAGGAATTTCAATTAGAATTTTATTGATTTCTAACCCGGGAGGATTCAAACCCGCGTCTACTGAGGTGTCCCTCAGCCCGGAGAGTATAGACTATTACAGCGCCATGCTCGATCAGTCTAACCGGAACCGACACAGATAAGAATGGTTGGGGAAGTTAATTTCATAAAAAGTACTCTGTTTTATCCTTTTTTTAAGGAATTTCTATTAGAATTTTATTGATTTCTAACCCGGGAGGATTCAAACCCGCGTCTACTGAGGTGTCCCTCAGCCCGGAGAGTATAGACTATTACAGCGCCATGCTCGATCAGTCTAACCGGAACCGACACAGATAAGAATGGTTGGGGAAGTTAATTTCATAAAAAGTACTCTGTTTTATCCTGTTTTTAGGAATTTCTATTAGAATTTTATTGATTTCTAACCCGGGAGGATTCAAACCCGCGTCTACTGAGGTGTCCCTCAGCCCGGATAAGTATAGACTATTACAGCGCCATGCTCGATCAGTCTAACCGGAACCGACACAGATAAGAATGGTTGGGGAAGTTAATTTTATAAAAAGTACCCTGTTTTATCCTGTTTTTAGGAATTTCATTTTCAATTCTTTTGATTTCTAACCCGGGAGGATTCAAACCCGCGTCTACTGAGGTATCCCTCAGCCCGGAGAGTATAGACTATTACAGCGCCATGCTCGATCAGTCTAACCGGAACCGACACTGATAAGAATGGTTGGGGAAGTTAATTTCATAAAAAGTACCCTGTTTTATCCTGTTTTTAGGAATTTCTATTAGAATTTTATTGATTTCTAACCCGGGAGGATTCAAACCCGCGTCTACTGAGGTATCCCTCAGCCCGGATAAGTATAGACTATTACAGCGCCATGCTCGATCAGTCTAACCGGAACCGACACAGATAAGAATGGTTGGGGAAGTTAATTTCATAAAAAGTACCCTGTTTTATCCTGTTTTTAGGAATTTCTATTAGAATTTTATTGATTTCTAACCCGGGAGGATTCAAACCCGCGTCTACTGAGGTGTCCCTCAGCCCGGATAAGTATAGACTATTACAGCGCCATGCTCGATCAGTCTAACCGGAACCGACACAGATAAGAATGGTTGGGGAAGTTAATTTTATAAAAAGTACCCTGTTTTATCCTGTTTTTAGGAATTTCATTTTCAATTTTTTGATTTCTAACCCGGGAGGATTCAAACCCGCGTCTACTGAGGTATCCCTCAGCCCGGAGAGTATAGACTATTACAGCGCCATGCTCGATCAGTCTAACCGGAACCGACACTGATAAGAATGGTTGGGGAAGTTAATTTCATAAAAAGTACCCTGTTTTATCCTGTTTTTAGGAATTTCAATTAGAATTTTATTGATTTCTAACCCGGGAGGATTCAAACCCGCGTCTACTGAGGTATCCCTCAGCCCGGAGAGTATAGACTATTACAGCGCCATGCTCGATCAGTCTAACCGGAACCGACACAGATAAGAATGGTTGGGGAAGTTAATTTCATAAAAAGTACCCTGTTTTATCCTGTTTTTAGGAATTTCTATTAGAATTTTATTGATTTCTAACCCGGGAGGATTCAAACCCGCGTCTACTGAGGTGTCCCTCAGCCCGGAGAGTATAGACTATTACAGCGCCATGCTCGATCAGTCTAACCGGAACCGACACAGATAAGAATGGTTGGGGAAGTTAATTTTATAAAAAGTACCCTGTTTTATCCTGTTTTTAGGAATTTCATTTTCAATTCTTTTGATTTCTAACCCGGGAGGATTCAAACCCGCGTCTACTGAGGTATCCCTCAGCCCGGATAAGTATAGACTATTACAGCGCCATGCTCGATCAGTCTAACCGGAACCGACACAGATAAGAATGGTTGGGGAAGTCAATAACTCACGTTCTTAAAAACTATCGGCAACAAATGAGAAGAGTTACCATCCAGCACGAT
>CM056094.1:5516511-5556443 GCA_002259235.3 Caenorhabditis latens
CTCAATTCTGGAGTTTTGATTACATAGGAAGATGCGCCTTGATGAGAAATGTTCAAACGTGTATTTATTTTTGAAATTGGGTCACGTGGAAATTAGTTATGACCCATTTAATAAAAAGTCTCAATTCTGGAGTTTTTATTACATAGGAAGATGCGCCTTGATGAGAAATGTTCAAACGTGTATTTATTTTTGAAATTGGGTCACGTGGAAATTAGTTATGACCCATTTAATAAAAAGTCTCAATTCTGGAGTTTTTATTACATAGGAAGATGGGCCTTGATGAGAAATGTTCAAACGTGTATTTATTTTTGAAATTGGGTCACGTGGAAATTAGTTATGACCCATTTAATAAAAAGTCTCAATTCTGGAGTTTTTATTACATAGGAAGATGCGCCTTGATGAGAAATGTTCAAACGTGTATTTATTTTTGAAATTGGGTCACGTGGAAATTAGTTATGACCCATTTAATAAAAAGTCTCAATTCTGGAGTTTTTATTACATAGGAAGATGGGCCTTGATGAGAAATGTTCAAACGTGTATTTATTTTTGAAATTGGGTCACGTGGAAATTAGTTATGACCCATTTAATAAAAAGTCTCAATTCTGGAGTTTTTATTACATAGGAAGATGCGCCTTGATGAGAAATGTTCAAACGTGTATTTATTTTTGAAATTGGGTCACGTGGAAATTAGTTATGACCCATTTAATAAAAAGTCTCAATTCTGGAGTTTTGATTACATTGAAAGATGGGCCTTGATGAGAAATGTTCAAACGTGTATTTATTTTTGAAATTGGGTCACGTGGAAATTAGTTATGACCCATTTAATAAAAAGTCTCAATTCTGGAGTTTTTATTACATAGGAAGATGGGCCTTGATGAGAAATGTTCAAACGTGTATTTATTTTTGAAATTGGGTCACGTGGAAATTAGTTATGACCCATTTAATAAAAAGTCTCAATTCTGGAGTTTTGATTACATTGAAAGATGGGCCTTGATGAGAAATGTTCAAACGTGTATTTATTTTTGAAATTGGGTCACGTGGAAATTAGTTATGACCCATTTAATAAAAAGTCTCAATTCTGGAGTTTTTATTACATAGGAAGATGGGCCTTGATGAGAAATGTTCAAACGTGTATTTATTTTTGAAATTGGGTCACGTGGAAATTAGTTATGACCCATTTAATAAAAAGTCTCAATTCTGGAGTTTTGATTACATTGAAAGATGGGCCTTGATGAGAAATGTTCAAACGTGTATTTATTTTTGAAATTGGGTCACATGGAAATTAGTTATGACCCATTTAATAAAAAGTCTCAATTCTGGAGTTTTGATTACATAGGAAGATGGGCCTTGATGAGAAATGTTCAAACGTGTATTTATTTTTGAAATTGGGTCACATGGAAATTAGTTATGACCCATTTAATAAAAAGTCTCAATTCTGGAGTTTTGATTACATAGGAAGATGGGCCTTGATGAGAAATGTTCAAACGTGTATTTATTTTTGAAATTGGGTCACGTGGAAATTAGTTATGACCCATTTAATAAAAAGTCTCAATTCTGGAGTTTTGATTACATAGGAAGATGGGCCTTGATGAGAAATGTTCAAACGTGTATTTATTTTTGAAATTGGGTCACATGGAAATTAGTTATGACCCATTTAATAAAAAGTCTCAATTCTGGAGTTTTTATTACATAGGAAGATGGGCCTTGATGAGAAATGTTCAAACGTGTATTTATTTTTGAAATTGGGTCACATGGAAATTAGTTATGACCCATTTAATAAAAAGTCTCAATTCTGGAGTTTTGATTACATAGGAAGATGGGCCTTGATGAGAAATGTTCAAACGTGTATTTATTTTTGAAATTGGGTCACGTGGAAATTAGTTATGACCCATTTAATAAAAAGTCTCAATTCTGGAGTTTTTATTACATAGGAAGATGGGCCTTGATGAGAAATGTTCAAACGTGTATTTATTTTTGAAATTGGGTCACGTGGAAATTAGTTATGACCCATTTAATAAAAAGTCTCAATTCTGGAGTTTTTATTACATAGGAAGATGGGCCTTGATGAGAAATGTTCAAACGTGTATTTATTTTTGAAATTGGGTCACGTGGAAATTAGTTATGACCCATTTAATAAAAAGTCTCAATTCTGGAGTTTTTATTACATTGAAAGATGGGCCTTGATGAGAAATGTTCAAACGTGTATTTATTTTTGAAATTGGGTCACGTGGAAATTAGTTATGACCCATTTAATAAAAAGTCTCAATTCTGGAGTTTTGATTACATTGAAAGATGGGCCTTGATGAGAAATGTTCAAACGTGTATTTATTTTTGAAATTGGGTCACGTGGAAATTAGTTATGACCCATTTAATAAAAAGTCTCAATTCTGGAGTTTTGATTACATAGGAAGATGGGCCTTGATGAGAAATGTTCAAACGTGTATTTATTTTTGAAATTGGGTCACGTGGAAATTAGTTATGACCCATTTAATAAAAAGTCTCAATTCTGGAGTTTTTATTACATTGAAAGATGGGCCTTGATGAGAAATGTTCAAACGTGTATTTATTTTTGAAATTGGGTCACGTGGAAATTAGTTATGACCCATTTAATGAAAAGTCTCAATTCTGGAGTTTTGATTACATAGGAAGATGGGCCTTGATGAGAAATGTTCAAACGTGTATTTATTTTTGAAATTGGGTCACGTGGAAATTAGTTATGACCCATTTAATAAAAAGTCTCAATTCTGGAGTTTTTATTACATTGAAAGATGGGCCTTGATGAGAAATGTTCAAACGTGTATTTATTTTTGAAATTGGGTCACGTGGAAATTAGTTATGACCCATTTAATGAAAAGTCTCAATTCTGGAGTTTTGATTACATAGGAAGATGGGCCTTGATGAGAAATGTTCAAACGTGTATTTATTTTTGAAATTGGGTCACGTGGAAATTAGTTATGACCCATTTAATAAAAAGTCTCAATTCTGGAGTTTTGATTACATTGAAAGATAGGCCTTGATGAGAAATGTTCAAACGTGTATTTATTTTTGAAATTGGGTCACGTGGAAATTAGTTATGACCCATTTAATAAAAAGTCTCAATTCTGGAGTTTTGATTACATAGGAAGATGGGCCTTGATGAGAAATGTTCAAACGTGTATTTATTTTTGAAATTGGGTCACATGGAAATTAGTTATGACCCATTTAATAAAAAGTCTCAATTCTGGAGTTTTGATTACATTGAAAGATGGGCCTTGATGAGAAATGTTCAAACGTGTATTTATTTTTGAAATTGGGTCACGTGGAAATTAGTTATGACCCATTTAATAAAAAGTCTCAATTCTGGAGTTTTGATTACATTGAAAGATGGGCCTTGATGAGAAATGTTCAAACGTGTATTTATTTTTGAAATTGGGTCACGTGGAAATTAGTTATGACCCATTTAATGAAAAGTCTCAATTCTGGAGTTTTGATTACATAGGAAGATGGGCCTTGATGAGAAATGTTCAAACGTGTATTTATTTTTGAAATTGGGTCACGTGGAAATTAGTTATGACCCATTTAATAAAAAGTCTCAATTCTGGAGTTTTTATTACATAGGAAGATGGGCCTTGATGAGAAATGTTCAAACGTGTATTTATTTTTGAAATTGGGTCACGTGGAAATTAGTTATGACCCATTTAATAAAAAGTCTCAATTCTGGAGTTTTTATTACATAGGAAGATGGGCCTTGATGAGAAATGTTCAAACGTGTATTTATTTTTGAAATTGGGTCACGTGGAAATTAGTTATGACCCATTTAATAAAAAGTCTCAATTCTGGAGTTTTGATTACATAGGAAGATGGGCCTTGATGAGAAATGTTCAAACGTGTATTTATTTTTGAAATTGGGTCACGTGGAAATTAGTTATGACCCATTTAATAAAAAGTCTCAATTCTGGAGTTTTTATTACATTGAAAGATGGGCCTTGATGAGAAATGTTCAAACGTGTATTTATTTTTGAAATTGGGTCACGTGGAAATTAGTTATGACCCATTTAATAAAAAGTCTCAATTCTGGAGTTTTTATTACATAGGAAGATGGGCCTTGATGAGAAATGTTCAAACGTGTATTTATTTTTGAAATTGGGTCACGTGGAAATTAGTTATGACCCATTTAATAAAAAGTCTCAATTCTGGAGTTTTTATTACATAGGAAGATGGGCCTTGATGAGAAATGTTCAAACGTGTATTTATTTTTGAAATTGGGTCACGTGGAAATTAGTTATGACCCATTTAATGAAAAGTCTCAATTCTGGAGTTTTGATTACATAGGAAGATGGGCCTTGATGAGAAATGTTCAAACGTGTATTTATTTTTGAAATTGGGTCACGTGGAAATTAGTTATGACCCATTTAATAAAAAGTCTCAATTCTGGAGTTTTGATTACATAGGAAGATGGGCCTTGATGAGAAATGTTCAAACGTGTATTTATTTTTGAAATTGGGTCACGTGGAAATTAGTTATGACCCATTTAATAAAAAGTCTCAATTCTGGAGTTTTTATTACATTGAAAGATGGGCCTTGATGAGAAATGTTCAAACGTGTATTTATTTTTGAAATTGGGTCACGTGGAAATTAGTTATGACCCATTTAATAAAAAGTCTCAATTCTGGAGTTTTTATTACATAGGAAGATGGGCCTTGATGAGAAATGTTCAAACGTGTATTTATTTTTGAAATTGGGTCACGTGGAAATTAGTTATGACCCATTTAATAAAAAGTCTCAATTCTGGAGTTTTTATTACATTGAAAGATGGGCCTTGATGAGAAATGTTCAAACGTGTATTTATTTTTGAAATTGGGTCACGTGGAAATTAGTTATGACCCATTTAATAAAAAGTCTCAATTCTGGAGTTTTGATTACATAGGAAGATGGGCCTTGATGAGAAATGTTCAAACGTGTATTTATTTTTGAAATTGGGTCACGTGGAAATTAGTTATGACCCATTTAATAAAAAGTCTCAATTCTGGAGTTTTTATTACATTGAAAGATGGGCCTTGATGAGAAATGTTCAAACGTGTATTTATTTTTGAAATTGGGTCACGTGGAAATTAGTTATGACCCATTTAATAAAAAGTCTCAATTCTGGAGTTTTTATTACATTGAAAGATGGGCCTTGATGAGAAATGTTCAAACGTGTATTTATTTTTGAAATTGGGTCACGTGGAAATTAGTTATGACCCATTTAATAAAAAGTCTCAATTCTGGAGTTTTTATTACATAGGAAGATGGGCCTTGATGAGAAATGTTCAAACGTGTATTTATTTTTGAAATTGGGTCACGTGGAAATTAGTTATGACCCATTTAATAAAAAGTCTCAATTCTGGAGTTTTTATTACATAGGAAGATGGGCCTTGATGAGAAATGTTCAAACGTGTATTTATTTTTGAAATTGGGTCACGTGGAAATTAGTTATGACCCATTTAATGAAAAGTCTCAATTCTGGAGTTTTGATTACATAGGAAGATGGGCCTTGATGAGAAATGTTCAAACGTGTATTTATTTTTGAAATTGGGTCACGTGGAAATTAGTTATGACCCATTTAATAAAAAGTCTCAATTCTGGAGTTTTTATTACATTGAAAGATGGGCCTTGATGAGAAATGTTCAAACGTGTATTTATTTTTGAAATTGGGTCACGTGGAAATTAGTTATGACCCATTTAATAAAAAGTCTCAATTCTGGAGTTTTTATTACATAGGAAGATGGGCCTTGATGAGAAATGTTCAAACGTGTATTTATTTTTGAAATTGGGTCACGTGGAAATTAGTTATGACCCATTTAATAAAAAGTCTCAATTCTGGAGTTTTTATTACATTGAAAGATGGGCCTTGATGAGAAATGTTCAAACGTGTATTTATTTTTGAAATTGGGTCACGTGGAAATTAGTTATGACCCATTTAATAAAAAGTCTCAATTCTGGAGTTTTGATTACATAGGAAGATGGGCCTTGATGAGAAATGTTCAAACGTGTATTTATTTTTGAAATTGGGTCACGTGGAAATTAGTTATGACCCATTTAATAAAAAGTCTCAATTCTGGAGTTTTTATTACATAGGAAGATGGGCCTTGATGAGAAATGTTCAAACGTGTATTTATTTTTGAAATTGGGTCACGTGGAAATTAGTTATGACCCATTTAATAAAAAGTCTCAATTCTGGAGTTTTTATTACATTGAAAGATGGGCCTTGATGAGAAATGTTCAAACGTGTATTTATTTTTGAAATTGGGTCACGTGGAAATTAGTTATGACCCATTTAATAAAAAGTCTCAATTCTGGAGTTTTTATTACATAGGAAGATGGGCCTTGATGAGAAATGTTCAAACGTGTATTTATTTTTGAAATTGGGTCACGTGGAAATTAGTTATGACCCATTTAATAAAAAGTCTCAATTCTGGAGTTTTTATTACATTGAAAGATGGGCCTTGATGAGAAATGTTCAAACGTGTATTTATTTTTGAAATTGGGTCACGTGGAAATTAGTTATGACCCATTTAATAAAAAGTCTCAATTCTGGAGTTTTTATTACATTGAAAGATGGGCCTTGATGAGAAATGTTCAAACGTGTATTTATTTTTGAAATTGGGTCACGTGGAAATTAGTTATGACCCATTTAATAAAAAGTCTCAATTCTGGAGTTTTGATTACATTGAAAGATGGGCCTTGATGAGAAATGTTCAAACGTGTATTTATTTTTGAAATTGGGTCACGTGGAAATTAGTTATGACCCATTTAATGAAAAGTCTCAATTCTGGAGTTTTTATTACATTGAAAGATGGGCCTTGATGAGAAATGTTCAAACGTGTATTTATTTTTGAAATTGGGTCACGTGGAAATTAGTTATGACCCATTTAATAAAAAGTCTCAATTCTGGAGTTTTGATTACATAGGAAGATGGGCCTTGATGAGAAATGTTCAAACGTGTATTTATTTTTGAAATTGGGTCACGTGGAAATTAGTTATGACCCATTTAATAAAAAGTCTCAATTCTGGAGTTTTGATTACATAGGAAGATGGGCCTTGATGAGAAATGTTCAAACGTGTATTTATTTTTGAAATTGGGTCACGTGGAAATTAGTTATGACCCATTTAATAAAAAGTCTCAATTCTGGAGTTTTTATTACATTGAAAGATGGGCCTTGATGAGAAATGTTCAAACGTGTATTTATTTTTGAAATTGGGTCACGTGGAAATTAGTTATGACCCATTTAATAAAAAGTCTCAATTCTGGAGTTTTTATTACATTGAAAGATGGGCCTTGATGAGAAATGTTCAAACGTGTATTTATTTTTGAAATTGGGTCACGTGGAAATTAGTTATGACCCATTTAATAAAAAGTCTCAATTCTGGAGTTTTGATTACATAGGAAGATGGGCCTTGATGAGAAATGTTCAAACGTGTATTTATTTTTGAAATTGGGTCACGTGGAAATTAGTTATGACCCATTTAATAAAAAGTCTCAATTCTGGAGTTTTGATTACATTGAAAGATGGGCCTTGATGAGAAATGTTCAAACGTGTATTTATTTTTGAAATTGGGTCACGTGGAAATTAGTTATGACCCATTTAATAAAAAGTCTCAATTCTGGAGTTTTGATTACATTGAAAGATGGGCCTTGATGAGAAATGTTCAAACGTGTATTTATTTTTGAAATTGGGTCACGTGGAAATTAGTTATGACCCATTTAATAAAAAGTCTCAATTCTGGAGTTTTTATTACATAGGAAGATGGGCCTTGATGAGAAATGTTCAAACGTGTATTTATTTTTGAAATTGGGTCACGTGGAAATTAGTTATGACCCATTTAATAAAAAGTCTCAATTCTGGAGTTTTGATTACAAAATGTTCAAACGTGTATTTATTTTTGAAATTGGGTCACGTGGAAATTAGTTATGACCCATTTAATAAAAAGTCTCAATTCTGGAGTTTTGATTACATAGGAAGATGGGCCTTGATGAGAAATGTTCAAACGTGTATTTATTTTTGAAATTGGGTCACGTGGAAATTAGTTATGACCCATTTAATAAAAAGTCTCAATTCTGGAGTTTTTATTACATAGGAAGATGGGCCTTGATGAGAAATGTTCAAACGTGTATTTATTTTTGAAATTGGGTCACGTGGAAATTAGTTATGACCCATTTAATAAAAAGTCTCAATTCTGGAGTTTTTATTACATAGGAAGATGGGCCTTGATGAGAAATGTTCAAACGTGTATTTATTTTTAAAATTGGGTCACGTGGAAATTAGTTATGACCCATTTAATAAAAAGTCTCAATTCTGGAGTTTTGATTACATTGAAAGATGGGCCTTGATGAGAAATGTTCAAACGTGTATTTATTTTTGAAATTGGGTCACGTGGAAATTAGTTATGACCCATTTAATAAAAAGTCTCAATTCTGGAGTTTTGATTACAAAATGTTCAAACGTGTATTTATTTTTGAAATTGGGTCACGTGGAAATTAGTTATGACCCATTTAATAAAAAGTCTCAATTCTGGAGTTTTGATTACAAAATGTTCAAACGTGTATTTATTTTTGAAATTGGGTCACGTGGAAATTAGTTATGACCCATTTAATAAAAAGTCTCAATTCTGGAGTTTTGATTACATAGGAAGATGGGCCTTGATGAGAAATGTTCAAACGTGTATTTATTTTTGAAATTGGGTCACGTGGAAATTAGTTATGACCCATTTAATAAAAAGTCTCAATTCTGGAGTTTTTATTACATAGGAAGATGGGCCTTGATGAGAAATGTTCAAACGTGTATTTATTTTTGAAATTGGGTCACGTGGAAATTAGTTATGACCCATTTAATAAAAAGTCTCAATTCTGGAGTTTTTATTACATAGGAAGATGGGCCTTGATGAGAAATGTTCAAACGTGTATTTATTTTTAAAATTGGGTCACGTGGAAATTAGTTATGACCCATTTAATAAAAAGTCTCAATTCTGGAGTTTTGATTACATTGAAAGATGGGCCTTGATGAGAAATGTTCAAACGTGTATTTATTTTTGAAATTGGGTCACGTGGAAATTAGTTATGACCCATTTAATAAAAAGTCTCAATTCTGGAGTTTTTATTACATAGGAAGATGCGCCTTGATGAGAAATGTTCAAACGTGTATTTATTTTTGAAATTGGGTCACGTGGAAATTAGTTATGACCCATTTAATAAAAAGTCTCAATTCTGGAGTTTTTATTACATAGGAAGATGGGCCTTGATGAGAAATGTTCAAACGTGTATTTATTTTTGAAATTGGGTCACATGGAAATTAGTTATGACCCATTTAATAAAAAGTCTCAATTCTGGAGTTTTTATTACATAGGAAGATGCGCCTTGATGAGAAATGTTCAAACGTGTATTTATTTTTGAAATTGGGTCACGTGGAAATTAGTTATGACCCATTTAATAAAAAGTCTCAATTCTGGAGTTTTGATTACATTGAAAGATGGGCCTTGATGAGAAATGTTCAAACGTGTATTTATTTTTGAAATTGGGTCACGTGGAAATTAGTTATGACCCATTTAATAAAAAGTCTCAATTCTGGAGTTTTTATTACATAGGAAGATGGGCCTTGATGAGAAATGTTCAAACGTGTATTTATTTTTGAAATTGGGTCACGTGGAAATTAGTTATGACCCATTTAATAAAAAGTCTCAATTCTGGAGTTTTGATTACATTGAAAGATGGGCCTTGATGAGAAATGTTCAAACGTGTATTTATTTTTGAAATTGGGTCACGTGGAAATTAGTTATGACCCATTTAATAAAAAGTCTCAATTCTGGAGTTTTTATTACATAGGAAGATGGGCCTTGATGAGAAATGTTCAAACGTGTATTTATTTTTGAAATTGGGTCACGTGGAAATTAGTTATGACCCATTTAATAAAAAGTCTCAATTCTGGAGTTTTTATTACATAGGAAGATGCGCCTTGATGAGAAATGTTCAAACGTGTATTTATTTTTGAAATTGGGTCACGTGGAAATTAGTTATGACCCATTTAATAAAAAGTCTCAATTCTGGAGTTTTTATTACATTGAAAGATGGGCCTTGATGAGAAATGTTCAAACGTGTATTTATTTTTGAAATTGGGTCACATGGAAATTAGTTATGACCCATTTAATAAAAAGTCTCAATTCTGGAGTTTTTATTACATAGGAAGATGGGCCTTGATGAGAAATGTTCAAACGTGTATTTATTTTTGAAATTGGGTCACGTGGAAATTAGTTATGACCCATTTAATAAAAAGTCTCAATTCTGGAGTTTTTATTACATAGGAAGATGGGCCTTGATGAGAAATGTTCAAACGTGTATTTATTTTTGAAATTGGGTCACGTGGAAATTAGTTATGACCCATTTAATAAAAAGTCTCAATTCTGGAGTTTTGATTACATTGAAAGATGGGCCTTGATGAGAAATGTTCAAACGTGTATTTATTTTTGAAATTGGGTCACGTGGAAATTAGTTATGACTTATGACCCATTTAATAAAAAGTCTCAATTCTGGAGCTTTTATTACATAGGAAGATGGGCCTTGATGAGAAATGTTCAAACGTGTATTTATTTTTGAAATTGGGTCACGTGGAAATTAGTTATGACTTATGACCCATTTAATAAAAAGTCTCAATTCTGGAGTTTTGATTACATTGAAAGATGGGCCTTGATGAGAAATGTTCAAACGTGTATTTATTTTTGAAATTGGGTCACGTGGAAATTAGTTATGACTTATGACCCATTTAATAAAAAGTCTCAATTCTGGAGCTTTTATTACATAGGAAGATGGGCCTTGATGAGAAATGTTCAAACGTGTATTTATTTTTGAAATTGGGTCACGTGGAAATTAGTTATGACCCATTTAATAAAAAGTCTCAATTCTGGAGTTTTGATTACATTGAAAGATGGGCCTTGATGAGAAATGTTCAAACGTGTATTTATTTTTGAAATTGGGTCACGTGGAAATTAGTTATGACCCATTAGTGCATCAGAATAAGCGTGTTTTGTTGTACTTCTGTACCAATTTTCAGCCCCATTAGCATAAAACTCACTGAGAAATTTTGATTTGACTGTGTACATAAGGCTAAGAAAGGATGAAATTCGAAAAATGATGAGAAACTTTTTTTTTTTTTGATAACAACAAAATGTATAGTGCATCAGAATAAGCATGTTCTGTTGTACTTCTGTACCAATTTTCACTCCCATTAGCATAAAACTCACTGAGAAATTTTGATTTGACTGGAAAATTAGTGTACATAAGTCTAAGAAAGGATGAAATTCGAAAAATGATGAGAAAATTTTTTTTTTTTTTGATAACAACAAAAGGTATAGTGCATCAGAATAAGCGTGATTTGTTGTACTTCTGTACCAATTTTCAGCCCCATTAGCATAAAACTCACAGAGAAATTTTGATTTGACTGGAAAATTAGTGTACATAAGTCTAAGAAAGGATGAAATTCGAAAAATGATGAGAAAATTTTTTTTTTTTTGATAACAACAAAAGGTATAGTGCATCAAAATAAGCGTGATTTGTTGTACTTCTGTACCAATTTTCACTCCCATTAGCATAAAACTCACTAAGAAATTTTGATTTGACTGGAAAATTAGTGTACATAAGTCTAAGAAAGGATGAAATTCGAAAAATGATGAGAAAATTTTTTTTTTTGATAACAACAAAAGGTATAGTGCATCAAAATAAGCGTGATTTGTTGTACTTCTGTACCAATTTTCAGCCCCATTAGCATAAAACTCACTGAGAAATTTTGATTTGACTGGAAAATTAGTGTACATAAGTCTGAGAAAGGATGAAATTCGAAAAATGATGAGAAACTTTTTTTTTTTGATAACAACAAAATGTATAGTGCATCAGAATGAGCGTGTTTTGTTGTACTTCTGTACCAATTTTCACTCCCATTAGCATAAAACTCACTGAGAAATTTTGATTTGACTGGAAAATTAGTGTACATAAGTCTAAGAAAGGATGAAATTCGAAAAATGATGAGAAAATTTTTTTTTTTGATAACAACAAAAGGTATAGTGCATCAGAATGAGCGTGTTTTGTTGTACTTCTGTACCAATTTTCACTCCCATTAGCATAAAACTCACTGAGAAATTTTGATTTGACTGGAAAATTAGTGTACATAAGTCTAAGAAAGGATGAAATTCGAAAAATGATGAGAAAATTTTTTTTTTTTGATAACAACAAAAGGTATAGTGCATCAGAATGAGCGTGTTTTGTTGTACTTCTGTACCAATTTTCACTCCCATTAGCATAAAACTCACTGAGAAATTTTGATTTGACTGGAAAATTAGTGTACATAAGTCTAAGAAAGGATGAAATTCGAAAAATGATGAGAAAATTTTTTTTTTTTGATAACAACAAAATGTATAGTGCATCAGAATAAGCGTGATTTGTTGTACTTCTGTACCAATTTTCAGCCCCATTAGCATAAAACTCACTGAGAAATTTTGATTTGACTGGAAAATTAGTGTACATAAGTCTGAGAAAGGATGAAATTCGAAAAATGATGAGAAACTTTTTTTTTTTGATAACAACAAAATGTATAGTGCATCAGAATGAGCGTGTTTTGTTGTACTTCTGTACCAATTTTCACTCCCATTAGCATAAAACTCACTGAGAAATTTTGATTTGACTGGAAAATTAGTGTACATAAGTCTAAGAAAGGATGAAATTCGAAAAATGATGAGAAAATTTTTTTTTTTGATAACAACAAAAGGTATAGTGCATCAGAATAAGCGTGATTTGTTGTACTTCTGTACCAATTTTCAGCCCCATTAGCATAAAACTCACAGAGAAATTTTGATTTGACTGGAAAATTAGTGTACATAAGTCTAAGAAAGGATGAAATTCGAAAAATGATGAGAAAATTTTTTTTTTTTTTGATAACAACAAAAGGTATAGTGCATCAGAATGAGCGTGTTTTGTTGTACTTCTGTACCAATTTTCACTCCCATTAGCATAAAACTCACTGAGAAATTTTGATTTGACTGGAAAATTAGTGTACATAAGTCTAAGAAAGGATGAAATTCGAAAAATGATGAGAAAATTTTTTTTTGTTTTGATAACAACAAAAGGTATAGTGCATCAGAATAAGCGTGATTTGTTGTACTTCTGTACCAATTTTCAGCCCCATTAGCATAAAACTCACTGAGAAATTTTGATTTGACTGGAAAATTAGTGTACATAAGTCTAAGAAAGGATGAAATTCGAAAAATGAGGAGAAATTTTTTTTTGTTTTGATAACAACAAAAGGTATAGTGCATCAGAATAAGCGTGATTTGTTGTACTTCTGTACCAATTTTCACTCCCATTAGCATAAAACTCACTGAGAAATTTTGATTTGACTGGAAAATTAGTGTACATAAGTCTGAGAAAGGATGAAATTCGAAAAATGATGAGAAACTTTTTTTTTTTGATAACAACAAAATGTATAGTGCATCAGAATGAGCGTGTTTTGTTGTACTTCTGTACCAATTTTCACTCCCATTAGCATAAAACTCACAGAGAAATTTTGATTTGACTGGAAAATTAGTGTACATAAGTCTAAGAAAGGATGAAATTCGAAAAATGATGAGAAAATTTTTTTTTGTTTTGATAACAACAAAAGGTATAGTGCATCAGAATAAGCGTGATTTGTTGTACTTCTGTACCAATTTTCACTCCCATTAGCATAAAACTCACTGAGAAATTTTGATTTGACTGGAAAATTAGTGTACATAAGTCTGAGAAAGGATGAAATTCGAAAAATGATGAGAAACTTTTTTTTTTTGATAACAACAAAATGTATAGTGCATCAGAATGAGCGTGTTTTGTTGTACTTCTGTACCAATTTTCACTCCCATTAGCATAAAACTCACTGAGAAATTTTGATTTGACTGGAAAATTAGTGTACAGTCAAAAGTCCTTTTTTCATCCTTTCTTAGACTTATGTACACTAATTTTCCAGTCAAATCAAAATTTCTCAGTGAGTTTTATGCTAATGGGAGTGAAAATTGGTACAGAAGTACAACAAAACACGCTTATTCTGATGCACTATACCTTTTGTTGTTATCAAAAAAAAAGTTTCTCATCATTTTTCGAATTTCATCCTTTCTCAGACTTATGTACACTAATTTTCCAGTCAAATCAAAATTTCTCAGTGAGTTTTATGCTAATGGGAGTGAAAATTGGTACAGAAGTACAACAAAACATGCTTATTCTGATGCACTATACATTTTGTTGTTATCAAAAAAAAAAAAAAGTTTCTCATCATGTTTCGAATTTCATCCTTTCTTAGCCTTATGTACACAGTCAAATCAAAATTTCTCAGTGAGTTTTATGCTAATGGGGCTGAAAATTGGTACAGAAGTACAACAAAACACGCTTATTCCGATGCACTATACATTTTGTTGTTATCAAAAAAAAAATTTTCTCATCATTTTTCGAATTTCATCCTTTCTTAGACTTATGTACACTAATTTTCCAGTCAAATCAAAATTTCTCAGTGAGTTTTATGCTAATGGGAGTGAAAATTGGTACAGAAGTACAACAAAACATGCTTATTCTGATGCACTATACATTTTGTTGTTATCAAAAAAAAAAGTTTCTCATCATTTTTCGAATTTCATCCTTTCTTAGCCTTATGTACACAGTCAAATCAAAATTTCTCAGTGAGTTTTATGCTAATGGGGCTGAAAATTGGTACAGAAGTACAACAAAACACGCTTATTCTGATGCACTATACATTTTGTTGTTATCAAAAAAAAAAAAAGTTTCTCATCATTTTTCGAATTTCATCCTTTCTTAGCCTTATGTACACAGTCAAATCAAAATTTCTCAGTGAGTTTTATGCTAATGGGAGTGAAAATTGGTACAGAAGTACAACAAAACATGCTTATTCTGATGCACTATACATTTTGTTGTTATCAAAAAAAAAAAAGTTTCTCATCATTTTTCGAATTTCATCCTTTCTTAGCCTTATGTACACAGTCAAATCAAAATTTCTCAGTGAGTTTTATGCTAATGGGGCTGAAAATTGGTACAGAAGTACAACAAAACACGCTTATTCCGATGCACTATACATTTTGTTGTTATCAAAAAAAAATTTTCTCATCATTTTTCGAATTTCATCCTTTCTTAGACTTATGTACACTAATTTTCCAGTCAAATCAAAATTTCTCAGTGAGTTTTATGCTAATGGGAGTGAAAATTGGTACAGAAGTACAACAAAACATGCTTATTCTGATGCACTATACATTTTGTTGTTATCAAAAAAAAAAGTTTCTCATCATTTTTCGAATTTCATCCTTTCTTAGCCTTATGTACACAGTCAAATCAAAATTTCTCAGTGAGTTTTATGCTAATGGGGCTGAAAATTGGTACAGAAGTACAACAAAACACGCTTATTCTGATGCACTATACATTTTGTTGTTATCAAAAAAAAAAAAAGTTTCTCATCATTTTTCGAATTTCATCCTTTCTTAGCCTTATGTACACAGTCAAATCAAAATTTCTCAGTGAGTTTTATGCTAATGGGAGTGAAAATTGGTACAGAAGTACAACAAAACATGCTTATTCTGATGCACTATACATTTTGTTGTTATCAAAAAAAAAAAGTTTCTCATCATTTTTCGAATTTCATCCTTTCTTAGCCTTATGTACACAGTCAAATCAAAATTTCTCAGTGAGTTTTATGCTAATGGGGCTGAAAATTGGTACAGAAGTACAACAAAACACGCTTATTCCGATGCACTATACATTTTGTTGTTATCAAAAAAATTTTCTCATCATTTTTCGAATTTCATCCTTTCTTAGACTTATGTACACTAATTTTCCAGTCAAATCAAAATTTCTCAGTGAGTTTTATGCTAATGGGAGTGAAAATTGGTACAGAAGTACAACAAAACACGCTCATTCTGATGCACTATACCTTTTGTTGTTATCAAAACAAAAAAAAATTTCTCCTCATTTTTCGAATTTCATCCTTTCTTAGACTTATGTACACTAATTTTCCAGTCAAATCAAAATTTCTCAGTGAGTTTTATGCTAATGGGAGTGAAAATTGGTACAGAAGTACAACAAAACATGCTTATTCTGATGCACTATACATTTTGTTGTTATCAAAAAAAAAAAAATTTTCTCATCATTTTTCGAATTTCATCCTTTCTTAGACTTATGTACACTAATTTTCCAGTCAAATCAAAATTTCTCAGTGAGTTTTATGCTAATGGGAGTGAAAATTGGTACAGAAGTACAACAAAACATGCTTATTCTGATGCACTATACATTTTGTTGTTATCAAAAAAAAAAAAAAGTTTCTCATCATTTTTCGAATTTCATTCTTTCTTAGCCTTATGTACACAGTCAAATCAAAATTTCTCAGTGAGTTTTATGCTAATGGGGCTGAAAATTGGTACAGAAGTACAACAAAACACGCTTATTCCGATGCACTATACATTTTGTTGTTATCAAAAAAAAAATGTTCTCATCATTTTTCGAATTTCATCCTTTCTTAGACTTATGTACACTAATTTTCCAGTCAAATCAAAATTTCTCAGTGAGTTTTATGCTAATGGGAGTGAAAATTGGTACAGAAGTACAACAAAACACGCTTATTCTGATGCACTATACCTTTTGTTGTTATCAAAAAAAAAAAAAGTTTCTCATCATTTTTCGAATTTCATCCTTTCTCAGACTTATGTACACTAATTTTCCAGTCAAATCAAAATTTCTCAGTGAGTTTTATGCTAATGGGGCTGAAAATTGGTACAGAAGTACAACAAAACACGCTTATTCTGATGCACTATACATTTTGTTGTTATCAAAAAAAAAATTTTCTCATCATTTTTCGAATTTCATCCTTTCTTAGACTTATGTACACTAATTTTCCAGTCAAATCACAATTTCTCAGTGAGTTTTATGCTAATGGGGCTGAAAATTGGTACAGAAGTACAACAAAACACGCATAAGTCTAAGAAAGGATGAAATTCGAAAAATGATGAGAAAATTTTTTTTTCTTGATAACAACAAAATGTATAGTGCATCAGAATAAGCGTGTTTTGTTGTACTTCTGTACCAATTTTCAGCCCCATTTTTATAAAGATGTGAAGTCGAACCCGTTAAATAACAAACAAATAAAAATAATTGTTATTTTGACTCATTTTATAAAATCAATGGAACTGTTTGAGTACAAAGTGTCCTGTTGATTGAAATAATTCTGAAAAAGACCAATTCTTGCAATGTTAATTACGAGATCTTTAAAATTAGTTATATTTTCGCGTGACTTGTTGCACGTCACGATGATTGATCAGATAATAAGATAAGGATCATTAAAACTTAAACAATTCAATTCGAAAAATAATTCAGTTTTTGAAAAAATCCATTCTATTGCTCAAACGGAAAAGGTTGGTCTCCATGTTTTCGGCTCCGGGACTTTTCAAAATGAGACGTTTGGCTACAGAGACATTTTGAAACCAGAAGCTTCGAAACCGTTTCGGCGGAAAGAAACCCACTGAAGACTTTCGCAATCCGTCGAAAATTGAAGAGAATATGCTACATTTTGTCTAGTGTCGACATGTCATGGTTTCAAAACGTCTGATGTCAAAGTAGTATAGACTATTACATCGCTATGCTCGATCAGTCTAACCGGAACCGACACAGATAAGAATGGTTGGAGAAGTCAATATGATCGAAAATTACCCGTTTTTCTAGACTTTTGATAACAATTTCAATGAAAATATCCCGTTTTTGGGAGTTTTGATTACAATTTCATTTAAATCTAACCCGGGAGGATTCAAACCCGCGTCTACTGGAGTAATCCCCAGCCCGGATAAGTATAGACTATTACAGCGCCATGCTCGATCAGTCTAACCGGAACCGACACAGATAAGAATGGTTGGGGAAGTCAATATCATCGAAAATTACCCGTTTTTTGAAACTTTTGATAACAATTTCATTACAACTCAACAGAAACGAAAACAATTAAAAAAGTACGAGAATGGTGGACAAAAATCAGAAATTTAATAATGAAGGCATTGGTCGCAGAGACGTTGTCCGTTATACCGACGCATCTTGGATATCCATTTGCACTTCACGCAACTATCGATCTCCATGTCGACTGAAAACGAATCGAGGAACAGATTCAAAACGCGTGCGGCTATTACTCCGCCGATAATGAAAGAGATGAGCGAGAAAAAAGTTCCCCATTTGACGGCGGATCCGTAGTAGTTGCCACCGGCAAGACTCGTTCTCAAAGCTGTAGAAACAATACAATTTTAGGACACTTTTCACTATTACCTGAATGAAATGCGTATTCCGACAGAATCATTGCGGAGATGGAGACAATATAAGCAAAGATTGTGTTTCTCCTCGTTTTGTGTAGCGAATCACAGAAGGAGTGATCCCGGATGAACATGGTGCAGAAGAGAATTTGAAAAAAAAATACATAACGAGAAAGCCACATCGCATCACAAAATTCTGATTCCATCTTTCCATATCCACAATACATATCCACAATGTATATCCACAATACAAAATTCTAAAAATTCGAGATTTTGTATTCAGGAAAACAGATTTTTTACTGGAATTCCGAGCTTTTGGGAATTCCAGAGAGTGTATTCTGTACAAAGCACTCTTTCAATATTTTAAAGGAAAAATAAATACATTTGCGGAAAAAAACCCACAAATCAGGTGAAAATATTCAGAAGAAATTGTATGAAAAAGACAAAATTTTATGAAAAAGATTAACAAATAAATCGAACAAAACAAAAAATAGCTAACAGAACAGAAGATTAGAACGAATAAATTCAAAATATCTCATTCCGTTTTGTATTAATTGTAGATGATACGAAGTTTTTTGTCGATTCGAATGCAGCCTGGAAATGAAGATTTGATTTGGAATGAAATAATTATGTAGGTATTTAGTAACCATAGAAATTCGGTCACTATATAGACAATCCTTGAGAAATGCAATAATACTCACATCTCTTAGCTTCAACAAGTCCTCCATTGAGATCCATTCGACTTCCACTTCGAATGTGGTCAGATGAAGAAATGGATCGATCGATATGATCGGTATATCCAATACTTTTACATGCTTCACTTATTTCCATAAATCCATCGTAGACACTTCGTCCAAACTCATCAAATTGATCTCGTCGTCAGATGCTTCGAGGCGGCTCTGAAAATAATTTGTTTTTTCGTTATTAGTGCATACTTATTAATTACTTTAATCTCATTTTTTCTTCCGCAAAGTACTCTTCAAACTACCGCAGCCCGTCGAAAAATATGAAAGTGTTTGAAATACATGTTTACAACCGTTCAGACAAAGTTTAGAAACAATAAAAACTGATCGTTTTTAGCATGATAACTGAGAAATTTAATCACATAATTACAGTGGCAATGAGCTATATATAAAATTATAGAACATGAAAATAAAACAATCAATTATCGGAATCGCTCTTTCTTGTGACAATCATATCTCCCCAGTATGGTCGATAATGAAATTCCAAGTAGTCCGTAGAATTGGGAATCGAGCAGTGACGGACCATTCCGTCCCGTCCGTGTCTGGGTGCTGGATCTCCAATGATAGCTCCTTCTGATTTGAGTTCACTAATATTGACTCCATTTCTGACATAGTAATGGCATTGAGCGACTCGAAATGATTCCGAAGAGAACATCTGAAATTCGATTATTTTGAGAGCGTCCAAATCCTGTTTCTCACCTGAAATACCGCAAAAATCGACCATTCATCAATAGAATTCTCGTAAACATCCAAATGATTGAAATGAGCCAAATGACGGTGTTGAAAATAGCGAAATGAATGTACAGCATATAGTTCTTCCGCTTGTTTCCATTGTTCCAACTCTGCCAATTTATCGATTTTCTTTCGATAAGGACTATCATCCCACGTGTCGTGAAGACCTTCTGCTCGACATATTTCGATGCGTTTCAGTGTTTTTGGTTGGAGAAATGGCAGAACATCCAAAGTGACAATGAGATCCGTTGTACTTATTTTACACTTTTTGACAGATATTTTGTGAGAAAATGATTCGAGAAGAGACTTGACAGCTTTGTAATTTGTTTTGACTGTTGTTGATCCCTCAGTAAACAACAACTTTTTGTACTCAAACTCGAAGTATTCCAATTGAAGATTTGGATTATTGAGTACATAATTCAGGTCGTTGCATGCAATATTCCTATATCCATTCCCTCTAATAATCTTGGCGTTTTGACATTGAACATCATCGTTGGGTTTCGTCCATTTCTTAGCAGCATAGACTGCTTCATAACCATTGAATCGACAATAAATACGAGCATTCTGGCAGCTAATGACGATAGATTTGAATGAGTGAATGCTCTTCTCATCGACTATGTTTCGGAGTCTGTTGCACACTTTTCGGAGTTTCAATCTGAAAATTAATAAGGTTTTGAGGGTTTTCTATCTCTTCCAACTCACTGTTCTTTTAGATCCACTTTCTCGATGATTTTCGCAACGAGGTCATCAGACAAATCAGAGAATTCAAATGTTTTTGACACCTTCTCCATATACTTTCCATCAAAACGACTGCTCCTCGTAACAATAAAGTCTTCACCGGTGAAATAATATTCCAGATAATCCGTCGAATTGGGAATTGGATAGTGGTATATAACATCCTCTGTATGCTTTTTCAGACCTGATTCCGAGAGTTTAAACTCCGTGAGATTTCCAGCAGCTTCTAGTTCCTCAATCTCAAATCCCCTATCCGAAAAGAATGCACAGCTGGTAAGAGAATATCTCGAAGCCAAATCTCGAACTATCTGAAGCGATTCTTGAGAAACTTCAGAATATTCGAAAATTTCGAGAATTTTCACATGAAAAAAGTGTTCAGCCTTGAAATAACCGAATGCACATCTGGTATGTATCTCGACAGCTTGTTTCCACTGCTCCAAACTAGTAATTATATCGATTTTCTCCTTCCATAGATCCACATCCCAATTATCATAACGATCAGCTCGATCAACCTCAATTCTTTCAAGTGTTCCTGGTTTCAGATGAGGAAGAATATCCAGAATGACATCCAGTTCTGTTGTTTCCATCATGCATTTTTCAGCAGAGATTTTACGATTTATCGAGTCGAAAATCGATTTGACAGCTTTATAATTCCGTCTGACAATATATGATTCCTTTTCTGTGTTCTCTGTATCAATATATCCGTACTCCAACAGTTTCAGATGAAGTTTCGAATTATTCAATATGAATTTCAAATCATTGGATGCAACATTCACATAATCATTCATCCTTATAATTTTCGAATTACGGCATCGATCATCATAGTCCGGTTGAATCCATTTTTCTGCTGCATAAACGACTGAGCGGTGATTGAAATCACAGAAAATATGACTATCTTGGCAGATAATTCCGAGTGAGTGGTGATTAAGAGTTACTTGTTCGTCGACAATTTTACGGAAGCGCTTGCACACTTTTCGGAGAATTAATCTGGAAAATAGAGAAGATTGTTTTAAATTTATGTATCTGGTAACTCACTGTTCTTTCAGATCCAATTTCTCGCCGATAATTCGAACGACACGTTCCGGAAAATCGGAGAATTCTGGAGTTTTTGATTCCAGACTGCTAAATAAAACTATGAAATTCGAACGAGTACTGAATTATTATACCTTTTATCAAAATCCAAATCAAACTTTCCGTCGGAAAATCGATTGAACCAGTACATGAAATTCGCAAATTTGACATCCCCGATTGCATCACACAAATTCGAATACGATTCTTTCATTGATTTTCCACGAAGAACGTCGTATAGAATACATCCACGTAGAGCTATCGGATTATTCAGGAGTGAATCAGCCATCACATTGGATTCTTCTGAAATTTCAAGAATAAATTTCAAGGGAAGCGTTGACAATTGGAGTTGTAATTACAGTCAATTGCGAAGAAAAAATAAAAATTAGCGAGAAGAAACGCACAAACAGATAAAAATAAAAAGAAGAAACAACATCATTTTATGAAAAAGATGACAAATAAATCGATTTAAAAAATCAAGAGATAGCAACAAATCAAGAAATAGATTGAGAGAAAAAAGCGATTCTCAGCATTTGGTTGGTGTTCGGAAGCAAGTAGTGCTTAACAACGGGCAGTAAAGAGAAAAATTAGGAGAAAAACAATGAATTCGTGTAAAAGAAAACAATAAAACTATGTCGAAAACTGATTACTTGGAAATTCGAATCGTAAAGGGGCTCAGTCGGTAATATAAAACGTGATTTGATTGGGGGATCGAATAGAAATGAGTATTGTAACTTCCAGTGATTGATTCCAGTTCGAGACTGTTCGCAATTAATTCACCAATCAAGAATAGTTCAGAATTAATTGTACAGGAAACGAAGTTTGTCGATTCGGATGCAGCCTGGAAATGAAGATTTGACTTGAAGTTATATATAATGTAAGTATTAGAACGACACTCTTCTTACAACCGCGCTCTACCGAGCTGTAAGAACTGTGTTGAGTCACCATAGAAATTCTGTCACTAAGAAAATAATCTTTGAACAATGCAATAGTTGCCTTCTGTCTACACACATCTCTTAGTTTCAGCAAGTCCTCCATCGAGATCCATTCGACTTCCACTTCGAATGTGGTCAAATGAAGAAATGGATCGATCGATATGATCGGTATATCCAATACTTTCACATGCTTCGCTTGTTTCCATAGATCCATCGTAGACACTTCTTCCAAACTCATGAAATTGATCTCGTCGTCATCATTTGAATCAGAGGGCACATAACATAGAGTCAAATTATTGAGTACTTCTGGTTTCAGACATTTCAAAATGTTGATCACATATTCTTCATTTCCAAATTCTATTGAACAATACTCCACGTGGATTCGGTGATTCAATGAGTTGAGAATGTCAATCAACCGTTGTTCATACTCCAAATCAGTCAATCGAATATGAAGAGAATTCAGATGAAGTGCGGGATTTCTGAATGCAAATGCGAAATCATTGAATGCAATCTCCTCAAAATGATAGTTCACAATCACTTTCGTTTTATATTTCATCGGATGATAATGATTATTCGTATAAACTATACGTCTATCATTGAAATCGACGTAAATAGATTCATAGTTTTCATTCTCGATACTAATCGATTTGAATGCTGGTTTCTGTTGATCGACAATCATTCGAAGGTCTCGTGACACTTTTCGAAGAGTCAGTCTGTAATAATTCATTCATTTTATTAGTTTAAGAGACAATTCAACTTACTTTGATTTTAAATCACCGTATTCTACAACAATCCGTATAACATCGAACGGCAAATCACCGAATTTCAGATGTTTCGAGGCGGCTCTGAAAATGTTTTCTTTTTTTCGTTATTTGTGCATATTTATTGATTACTTTAATTCGAATTTATCATAAAAATACTCGAATACATCTCTATACATCATATTTTCACCGAGTGCATCTTTAATCTTTTCATAAGAACCTTTTTTCGAAATTCCCTCGACGAAATTGGAATGAATGCAAATTTCAGAGCTGTACTTTGGGAGATTACTGAAATAAACTTCACTATAATCTGTGAAAATAAAGGAACACTGAACAAACCGTCTATTTCTACTCAGCAAATAATATTCTTCTGAATATCGATCGAATAGATCTTTGAAATCTTCTGCTGACAATATATTTCTTTCCACTGGCCATCTGCACACTTTTTTGTAGTTTTCGTATGATTTTTCGACTGTTTTCCATTGATGAATATTATACAGAATGAGTGAATGCAGCTCGATTGGTGGGAGTGAAGCAGGCTCGAGCATTATCAGAGATTCACTGGAAAATAATTTTGTGAGGGAAAAGAGTGAAATAAAGCATTAAAACTGTTTATATATGTTGAATCAAGCAGGAAAGTGCCCGAAATTATAGGACGTTTGGTTTTTTCCACGTACTTTCTCTGCTGCGGTGATCGGAGAGAAAAATGAACAGATATAAGCGTTTCGGCGGAAAACCGATCAAACAAGATGAATTATTTGATTATAACATGACTTTTTATGAAACAATAACAACAACAACATAGATGACAACAAAAAACAATTTAACTATACATAATCACACATTTTTAATTAATTTGAATCCATGTAGATGATCGAAAATCTCAACAAAAAGATTCGTGTTAGAAATATGATGTATTCCCCAATCATCAACATCCTGGAGATTCAATTCTCTCTTGATTGAGTCGAAGTCCATTCTTTCCTCCGTTAGAATCACACAATATTCGAAATTTGACGATTTGGAGAGCGCCTGAAAGTCAGAGAATCGAAGTATTCGGAAACCAGAATTTGATGGTACTTACATCGATCATTATGGTAAGAATTTCCACTGAAACTGATGGAAGATATGTTTCGAATGTGGTAAGATGGAAGAAATTTTCGATCGGCAACAGGAGCATCCTTTTGATTTCCACATGTTTTGCTTGCTTCCATTGATCCATCTGAACCACATTCTCAATAATCGATTGTAATCTTGTATCCGTTCTTCGCTCAATCAATGAGAGTTCGGAATCGTGTTCAATCGTCAACTTCTCAAGTGATCCAGGTCTCAAATTTCTCAAAATTTCCACAATATATTCCTCTTTGAGCACTCCAATTGAGCAATGTTTCACGTGAATTTGAATATTTAATCCTTGAAGAACATTCAAAAAGTATGGCTGATTTTGATCGCGCGTCCAGTAAATATTCCATGGATTTTCACGAGTCCAGGAGTAATCAACTTGAGAAAAATCAAAACTCGCTTGGAATCGGAAAAACTTCAATCGAAGTTTCGGATGACTCAGTGCATTAACCAGATCAGCGGAATCGATACGCACATATTTCTTGTTATGAATCATCGAAAGAGCTAAAAGACTATTCCAACGGGAATCAGTCGACATCAATGATTCTTTATTAAAGCAGATAGAGACATCATTGGCCACACACATGACTTCAATTTCCCTGATTGGAGGTTTAATTCGATCGACAACAATTCGAAGGTCTTGTGAAGCTTTTCGGAGTTTCACACTGAAAAATAAAGATTTTGATGGTATATCTCTGATGACCTTGATGCTTACTATGATCTTAAGTCACATTTCTCTACAATTTCCATAACGATATCGATCGGCAATTCGGAGAAAGTGGTTTGATGTCTGAAAAAGAATGAAACATAATCTATCAGAGAATCTCTCTAACTCACTTCTGCTTCTCAAACTCTTTGTACCAATAACTATGAGATTCCTCATCAACATCACCGAACGCTTCACATAAATCATTATACGATTTCTCCTGGGATTTTCCGTTGATGGCGTCAGATTGAACACATCGCAGAATATTTAATTCCGGATGTTTTCTGAAAATGAAATAGTCAAAACTAATTCCATACATAAATCCCACTTACCTTCCATCTCTAATCCTATAATAATTTTCTTTGGTAAAACGATTGAACCACCATTCGAAATCACTGAACGACATCTTCTTCATTCCCAATGTGATACATAATTTTTCGAAACTTTCATAAGACTTCTCGACAGTTTTCCATTGATTAATATCATATAATACCAATGCGCGACGATCGATTGAGAAGTCCGTTGGAAACTCCCAATAAAAGTAGGTCATTTCTGAAAGAACTTATCTAAAATAAAATAAATTCTGTTAAAAGTATAATTTCACAAGTTTTTTTCATTAGAAGTGGGGGAAATTCAATGAAAAACAATCGCAAAAAGACAACAAAAACCGAACAAATATTTCGAAAACTGCCTGCTCGTAAAATATTGGGCATCGTCTGCATTGCGTACTTCGGCAGCTACCGTAGTCGACAGTAAATTTCGTTGGTCTTCTTCTGGTTTTCCATCAAGTGTCTCGCCTAAAACCTTTTTTTCTACAAAATATCTGCTTATTTTTGTGAAAATCGAGTTAGAAGTATGTGTTTAAAAAAGTTAATGTCCTTTATTTTCATTATTTATCGATTTTTCGCTGAAGTTTTGAATTTTTCAGTTTTTTCAGCTGCTCGAACCAGAATGACTTGTAGACCAGACTATACACCATACGTTCGTAAAGGATTTATGCAATATGTGGAAGAAACGAACGAGTTGTTGGCATTTGTGATTGAATCAACGAAAAATGAGAAAACGCCAGTGAAAGTGAGAGAGATATGCCAAGAATTCAAAGAAGCAACTGGAAACCCGAATACAGAAAATACTCTGGTGAACAGGTGAGAGTATTTTTTCTTTAATATACAGACAATGACTAATTTTCAGACTGCAAACTCTGAAAATTCATGAAATGAATAATTTGACAATCGACACAAGGGTTCGATTGATTTTCGTGATGAGCATGCCAATCGATCCGGATTTTTTCATCGAGTTAGTAAATAAAGTGAACGAAATGATTAATTTCCGAAGTTTTTAGACTGCAACACCACGCGTATGTGAAGATTGACAGTCATCAGCGAATTATTGAATATGAAACAATTGGAGGAGGTCTCAAGCTGAGGGGCAAGCATGTAAGACCTGGAGTTAGAGCGTTTCGTTCTGAAATTTCAGATACATACAGTGAAATAGATAATGAAGGAGATAAATTTTCTAATGTTGCTTTCGCTGTCTAAAAACAAAATAAGCACGGATAAAGACATCTCCAAATAATATCGATTTTCAGTTCACAATCAAACGGGAAACCGACAGAAAGAACAGAGTAATGCTGATGTTTCTTGCGAGAAAGACGGAAACTGTGGATTATCCACTCTCACCCACTTTATTTATCGATGAATTCATAGCAAGATGTGCAACTTTTGATAAAAGATCCACTGCGCAAAAACGGTAGAAACTGGCTTCGAAATCATTGTTTTTAATAAATATTATTTCAGATATAGAGAGTTGAGAGACAAAATATATTGGGCGACTGAATACGATAAGATTACGAGAATGAAGATGATGTTCATTTCTGGCGGAAAAGTTCCCGAATGTTTCCTCAGAGAGTGAGTGAAAGTGGGCGTGGCTGTTTTCAAAAATTTCTTTTTTAGGCTTCGAGAAGATGCATTGGTAGATGTTGACGAAAAAGATCGAATTGTTCTTTATCAATCAATCGATGGAAGTCTCAATTTACAGGGAGATCACAGTCTATCGACAAAACTGATGATGGTTGCAGCTCATCGAAAAAGTTCAAATATTTCGAAGCTTGAGTCTAATGAAGAGTCGGTGGAAATTGAAGAGAGAAATGAGAAAGAAGAGGCAACTGTGGATATGTCTTCAATAAAGAGAATTGAGAGATTGTTAGTAAAATAAGCTGAAAGTTCTTACAAAATTAGAAAGTCTTAGAAGTTTTTTGATTTATTACTTGCAGATCAACGAATGATGTTGAGTGGTGGCCATCGCTGAGAAAGAGAAAGATGGGTGACCTCGATTATTCACTATCAAATAATGATGCTGAAACAAGCGGTAAATTCTCGAAAAAAGTTCACTTTTTCCCTGAAAGTAGGATTTTTTAGATAATGTCATGTACGAAGAAGATCCGACGACGGCTCAAATGATAAAACGTATCAAAGAAGAGCATAATTACGCAGGGTTCAACATTCAATACATCGACACCAGTCCTCTTCAAGAAATCATTCCGTCTAATTATAGTTCCAATTTAATTGGAGAAATTAAGAATGAGTATGACTGTTGAAAGTCTGAAAATTATTGATTTATTGCTTGCAGATCGAAGATTGATGCTGAGTGGTGGATATCGACAAGAAAGAGAAACATGGGAGACCTCGACTATTCACTATCAGCTGAAACAAGCGGTAAATTATAAAAAATCTTCTACTTTTCCGCTAAAAGTAGAAGTTTTTCAGCTACTCGAAATGATGTCATGTACCAACAAGATTCGTCGAAACGTATCAAAGAAGAGCATGATTACGCAGGGAACAATCAATACACCATTCCTCTTCAAGAATTCATTCCGTCTAATTATAATTCCGATTTAATTGACGAAATTAAGAATGAGTGTGATTGAGAAATGGGACTGTAGACCAAACCATGTTCCATCTTTCATTGTTAACTTTTGTTGTTTTATTGCATTTTCTCATTTTATCAACTAGTTCTCTTGTTCTAATTTCAGGTAACAGTCACATAAGAATAATTGTTATTTTGACACATTTCATTAAGTAATACGGTACACATTGTCCTATTGGTTGCAATCATTCTGAAAAATGACGTCTTTGAGATATAAATTATAAAATCTTCAAGATTCTTTACATTTTCGCGTGACTTGTTGCACGTCACGATGATTGATCAGATAATAAGATAAGGATCACTAAAACAAGAACAATTCAATTCGAAAAAAGAATTCAGTTTTTAAAAAAGTCCATTCGATTGCTCAAACGGAAAAGGTTGGTCTCCATGTTTTCGGCTCCGGGACTTTTCAATACCAGACGTTTGGCAACAGAGACATTTCGGAACCAGAGGTTTCGAACCCATTTCAGCGTGAAGAATACCAGTGAAGACTTTCGCGGTCCATAGAAAATGGAAGAGAATGCTGCTAGATTTTATTAAGTGTCGACATGTCATGGTTTCGAAATGTCTGGTGGCAAAATACGAAAGTTGCTAAATGTCTAGTTTCGAAACGTCCTCGAGACTCATTTTCCACAATCATACGGCTTTTGTTTCCAGTTGACAAAGAGCGTAATGGACGTAAATAGCAGTGATCAGAATGGAAAACCATCGATTAACAAGTGAGTTGAGAGAGGGTACTGTAGGAGGACACGTGGTAAAGAATAGAAAGTAGTTTCAATCGAAAAAACATTATGGTCTAATATAGGATCACTTTAAGTAGTATATTTCAGTTCTGCGGAAGATCAAAAAGACCAAAAAGAGCAGAGAGAAAGAAGCGAATTGCCACCTGTGCTCCGTCCGAAATTCTCAAAACAACGACGTCGTCGCCGTCTGAAAACAAAGATGACATCTCGGGAAGCAACTATTTCGAAAGATGACGAAGGTACTGTAGACAAGATGGAAGAGAAGCCATGGGAAGATGAAGAGAAACCGTCACTTGATAAGCCATCTGTTGAGAAACAGTCGGCAGAGAAAGTGGAACAAGAAGACGGACATCGGGACATGGTGCCACGTGACACACGTGAAAGAGAACCAGGAGAACGAGAGACCGAGGAGCCAGAGTGTCAAGATTCAGAGATTCGGATTCTGACGGTGGAACCACAGAATAGTGATACTGATTTGGCGAAAAAAGTGACGACACCAGTTACAGTAACCACAGATGATAAGAGTGATGAGAAGAGAAAGAAGACGAGAGAGGGGGGATCGAAACGAGCGAGAAGAAAGAGAGTGATGAAACAGAAGGGAAGTGGACGGAATAGTGGAAGAAAACAGCAGTTACAGTTGTCGGATGAGAAGAGGAGACGCAAGAAATTGAATAATGGATCGGTGAGAATTTGACTAGTTTTCTAATTGGTGGCCTAGAAACCCAAATTGTGTTTTAGAAAGAGTCACTTGCAAGCCCTCGTGCGTCTACATATGTTCCTCTGAAATTGGATAAATCTGCTGAAAATGTTGCCAGAAAAGGAAGAAGCAACAACAAACAGTCTGATTATATGAGACCACCATCCGTGGATAAACGGAATCCTGCCAAGAAGAAGTCCTTCTTCAAAAATATGTTCGATAAGACCAAATCTTGGATGAGAAAATCGGATGACGTCGCGCAACCGTGAGTGGGATAATAGGGAAAAATGCATCAGATGGGGGGGACTAGTTTTCCGGAAAAAGGGTTCCTAGGCCATGTGTTGAAAAACTGAACCATTGTTTGTTTCGCACTAGTTTTAGTTTTCTGTATGAAAATCCCAAACTTGAATGAAACATAGATTTCGAGCAGTCCTTTCTGAAATGACTTCCATCTGAATCTTACTGTGTTTTCAGAACGAAAGAAATGCTGTTCAAATCATACGTCAGTCCAGAATATGATATGAACAATCCAGCTGATTTCACTCCGGATCCATCTTCTTATCTTGAAAAGAATTTAACTCGAAAAGAGATTGAACGTGTTTCGAAGAATGCAAGATGTGAACGTGAAGACGTCTTCATCAACAACCGTCCATTCTGGATTCATCGAACAAATGAAGACGTGATTCCCAAGTGTAAACTACTTTCCCACACTGGCCTGATGGCTCAACATGCTCAAGATGCTCAATGTTTTCTGAGGGGACTCCCGAAACGGACTACAACCTACCATCCGCAACTGGATCCGTTGGAGAAATTGATGGCAATTGATAAAGTGATTGGAGTTGATCCGAGTGATCCGACGAAGGAGAAAGAGTTGAAGAGAGTCACATCGAATACGTTTTTCAGTACGTGTCATGTGCAAGCATTCAAGCATAGTGCAGAGGGAAAGAGGAAATTGGTGAGTAGGTCAATTAGTGTTACTGGAAGAGGATTCCATTGTATCGCTTCTTACTGTACAATATGACACACGATTTCGGTGTTTTCCTTATTATCATTGATAAAGAGTTATGCTCATTCAAAGGGGACAGTTTAAAAATCGCACTATTTTCCACTGAAATGGGACAATTTGACGGAGAAATTACAATACCGTTAAATAACTTACTAGGGAGTGCTCGCAATGAAAAGTTGACAACTAGAAAAATAGAGCCATTTTTTTTGATCTGTACGGCTTATAAAAAGTTTACTTTGTGGGAACATCAATGATACCATGACACACTCTCCAAGTTGGACATTTTCAACTGAGAATCTCAGAGTTGCATACCTTATTGCATGGTACTGTAGGCCACAGTCAAACCACTAACATCCAGGCATCGTCGTAAAACATTTTCTGGAAAATCAGGAACAAAACTATTTCTCCACCGCGACCAGACCTGCTAACAACAATTACTATTTTTCAGGAAGAATTCGAAGCCAAATGGACAAATAATACCAAAGATTTGGCACCACCGAAAGTCACATTCCCACATCTCCATATTCCGTCTTCTGGAGAGAAGAAAGATTCGGGAAGTGGAGATAAGAGTCAAGCACCGAGTACAATGTTATGGGTCTACAACAGGTATGCATACACTGATTCCTAACTCTTGAATTTGTTCTAATTTTCAGAAAAGAGCGTCCACCTCCTCCGAAAAAGATTTCAGATCCACCTGGATCTCGAGCATTTGCATCAGTTGCATTCACAACAGTTGAACCAATCAAAAAACAGTCGAAAGCCCAAACGAGTGCGTCGATTCCTTCTGAGTCTCAACAAGTGAAAATTGGTTTAAAGTGATAGTTTTTACTGAACAAAGTGGTGATAAATGATTTTTCGAGAAAAAATTCAGGTTTTCCGTACAATTTTGACTCCCACCTATCACTCATATCAAAAATGTTGAATTAATTGTATCCCTCATCGTAAAAATTGGATATATCCCCCATGCATTCATTTTAATTCACAATATTCACACTATAAAACAAGAAATTATACAAATTTTCAATTATCAATCTTTCTCATTTCTCTCGACAATCATCTCCCCGTCACTCGGTCGGAAATTGAATTCTAAGTAATCCGTCGATTTGGGAAGATGATAATGACGGAAGAAACCACGTCGACCGTTTTTGGGTGCCGGGATTCCGATGAGTTTTCCATCGATTTTGAGTCCATTCGTATTAAGCTGTGTTCTGGATTCGAAATGACAGGACATCAAACGGGAAGATTTTCTGCGGAACATCTGGAATTCGATCAGTTTTTTACTAAAGAAACATTTTCTCCTCTAAACTCACATTTCTAATTTTTACAACGTCCTCTGCATGAATACAAAACTCAAGAATCATGATTCGTTCGAAATGTGAAAGATGATGAGGTTTCAAGATGTAGAATATGTTAGAAATGGACAGCGCTTTTGCTTGTTTCCATTGGTCCAAGTTAGTTAATTTATCAATTTCCTCTTCTGATACTCTCAGAGGAACGTCGCCGGGAGTATTAAGTATAATTATTTGGACTTGTTCGAGTGTTCCTGATTCGAGGCGTGGCAGAACATCCAGAGCTACTTCTGTTTCAGCAATTTGAATCAGGCAGCTTTCGGCAGTGATGCTATGTTTGAGTGATCTGAGAAGTGCTCTAACAGGTTTGTAGTTAGTCCTGACGCCATTCGATCCGTTCGCAGCTCTTCTGTATTCGAATTCGAAATAATCCAAGTGAAGATTCGGATTACTGAGAACATATTTCAGGTCGTTGCAAGCGATTCTTCTGTATGCTCTATCAACAACTGTCGCATGTTCACATTGACAACCATTATGAGGCGTCTCCCACTTGGCTGCATAAACGACTTGGTAATCGTTGAATTCGCAATAAATATAATCATCGTGACAGCCAATAGTAATCATATTGTATGCATCAATTATATTTTCATCAACAACATTTCGGAGATGTGTGGAGACTTTTCGAAGAGTTAAACTGAAATTTAGAATTATTTTTCTCAAAGAATTTTGCTCTATAGACTAACCGATCTTTCAGATTCAAATTCTCAACAATTTTCTCAACGATGTCATTAGTCAAATCGGAGAATTCAAGTTTCTTCGGTTTGGGGCTGAAAAAAAACATGAAAATAGCTCAAACCAGTTTAACAAGAACTTTTACAGTTTTTCTGTTCCAATTTTTCTCGTGACAATCATATCTCCCCAATAAGATCGAAAACGGAATTCCAGATAATCCGGAGATCCGGGAATCGAAACATGGCGAAAAACTCCTCTGCGACCTCGTCTGGCTGCCTTCTTCCCAATGATTCCTCCTTCTGTTTCGAGTTTTTCAATATCGATTCCAGTTTTCACATAGTAATGACACTGTGAGACTTTGAATGATTTGGTAGAGAACATCTGAAATTCAATAAGTGTGTCAAGTACCCAAAAACTTGTCACTCACATCTCGAACCGCATAAATTGAGTCATGATCAATAGTGGTCTCGTAAACATCCAAATGCTTGAAATGAGCCAAATGATGAGGTTTAAAGTGGCTAAAAGCGAGTATTGTGTACAATTCTTCCGCTTGTTTCCACTGTTTCAGGTTGGCAATTTTATCGATTTTCTCTCTGGATGAACCATCATTCCACGTGTCGCCAACACCTTCAGCTCGACAGATTTCGATGCGTTTGAGTGTTTTTGATTGAAGAAGTGGCAGAATATCCAGAATAACATTGACATCCGTTGTACTTATTTTACACTTTTTGACAGATATTTTGTGAGAAAATGATTCGAGAAGCGACTTGACAGCTTTGTAATTAACGTCGGCTATACTTGATATTATCGATAGAGAGCTTTTCTTCTTTCCATACTCGAATTCGATAGATTCCAATTGAAGATTTGGATTTTTGAGTACATAATTCAGGTCGTTGCATGCAATATTCCTATATCCATTCCCTCTGATAATCTTGACGTTTTCACATTGAATATCATCGTTGGGTTTCGTCCATTCCTCTGGTGCATAAACAGTTTTGTAGTCGTTGAATTGACAATAAATGCGAGCATTCTGACAACTGATAACAACAGATTTATATGCAGGAATACTCTTCTCATCGACAATGAATCGAAGACGTTTGCACACTTTTCGGAGTGTCAATCTGAAAACGTTTTAAATATATTTTCAGATTGTAATGTGTTCTGACTCACTGTTCTCTCAGATCCGATCTCTCGACAATATGTTTCAGAAGATCATCGCTCAAGTCTGAGAACTCTGGAGTTCTCCGGTTTGAGCTGAAAACAATGATTTCATTAAAATTAATATAATTTTAAAATCTCGTCTCTACCTTATATCAATAAAACTTCTCTTCGTGACAGTCACTTCTTCCATTCCGGGAATCAATTTGAATTCGATGTAATCCGTTGAATCAGGAAGAGGATAATGATAAAAGTATCCGTATCGATCGTGAATCGGCTCAAAATTCGAGAACAAAAGTCCACACCGTCTTGCATCAGATTCAAGTTCTTCGATTTCAAATCCAAACTTCGTATCGAATTGACAACTGGTAACAGATTTTGCGAGGAACATCTGAAATTAAAATGATGTTTGAAAGAAGGCGAACCAGTCACTCACATCTCGAATTTTCTCGAGTGACGGTTGGAAAATCCCCAAATCGTAAACACCGACAGTCTTGGCATGAGCGAAATGTTCCGCTTTGAAGTAGTCGAATGCATATGCTGTATTCAACTCAATCGCCTGTTTCCATTGCTCCAACTTGGTTAATTTATCGATTTTCTCCGTCCATTCGTCTTGTTCCCAGGAATCGTGATGACGATGTCGTTCAATATTGATTTGTTCGAGAGCTCCTGGTTTGAAAAATGGAACAATTTCCAGAATGACATCGATTTCAGTTGCTTCTAGGCAGCATGATTTGACATTGATCTTATGTTTGAGTGACTCAAAAACTGATTTGACAGCCTCGTAACTTCTTCTGATCGATTCGAATTCCTTTTCTGTACTTCCTGTATCCACATATTGGAATCGGAAGTATTCCAATTGAAGATTTGGATTACTGAATGCAATCTTTAGTTCATTGCAGACGGTCTCAACAAAATCATTTCCTCGGGAAGTTCTGACATTACGGCATTGGCTATCACTGAAGGTTTTCGATATTTTCCAATCTTCGGCTGCATAAACCATGTCGTAATCATTAAATTTGCAGATGATCCGAGAATCTTGACAGCTAATAACGATTGACTTGTAAGCGGGAATAATCTGTCCATCGACTACATTTCGGAGTCTTTTGCACACTCTTCGAAGAGTTAATCTGAAGAAAAGAAAGAGATGTTTTGAGGGTTTTTCATCTCTTCTGAATAACTCACTGCTCTTTTAGATTCAACTTCTCGACAATCTGTCCAACGACATCATCAGCCAAGTCTGAGAATTCGAGAATCTTCGGTTTTGAGCTGAAAAGAAACCTTCTTGATAAAAAATGTTTTCGAGTGTTTAAGTTACCGCTCTTTCACATTCAAATTCTCGGCAACCAGTTCACTGCCATTTTCACTCAAATCGGAGACTTCTTTCGATTCCAAACTATTTCTCGACCTGCAAAAAAAGTTGCTAAACTAATTCCATTGCTTCTCAATATCTACCTTCCACTGCGATTCTGTTTCTTCGTGATAATAAACATCCCGTCTTCTGATAGATAGTAAAATTCCACATAATCTTTTGAGTTGGGAATCGGATAATGATAGATGACATCATCAATGTTCAGTCTCGGAGCTAACATCGCGACCTCGAGTCCAAGAGGACTTTCATATTCTTCGAGTTCTTCTTTGTCGTATAGAAACGCAGTGTCAAAACGACAAATCGAGTCAGATTGGACCAAGATCATCTGGAATTGAATTCATTTTCAGTTGAGAGCAGAATTACGACTTACATCTCGAACTGCTAGAAGTGATTGTTTATCAATGAGGTATTCGTGAACATATACAGATTTGGCATGAGCAAAATGTTCAGCCTTGAAGAGCTCGATTGCGTATTTGATATAAAACTTTTCAGCTTGTTTCCATTGCTCGAAATTAGTAAGAATGTCAATTTTCTCTTCCCATAGATCAGATTCCCACGTATCATGAAGATGGTATCGCTTGATGAAGATTTGTTCGAGTGTTCCCGGTTTCAGATATGGAAGAATATCCAGAAATGCATCGAGATCTGTAGTTTCCATCGAGCATGTCTTAGCACAGATTTTATGATTTAATGAGGCGAAAATCGATTTGACAGCTTCATAATTAGTCTTCATCGCATCCGATTCACTTTCAGAAATGGAGTCGTCAATATACCCAAAATTGAAGTATTCCAGTTGCAGATTCGAGTTATTCAAAACAAATTTCAGATCGTTGCATGCAATATTCACATAATCACTCCTCCTGATAATTTTTGAATTCAGGCATCGATCATCGTGAGCTTTTATCCAGTTCTCAGGTGCATAAACGAATGAAGAATTGTTAAATTCGCAATAAATAAAATAATTTTGACAGTAAATTTCGAGTGAATTATTTACAGAAATTTTCTCATCATCGAAAACACTCCGAAAACGTTTCGACACACTTCGAAGAATTAATCTAAAAATAAATGAAGATGGTTATTTTGGTTTTCATCTCGTCTAACAAACCGTTCTTTTAAATCCAATTTTTCGATAATAATTCTCCAGGCATTTTCCGGCAAATCGTAGAACTCGAGAGGTTTCGGAGTGATGCATTCAGTATAACTCAAATCGAACTTTCCGTCGGAAAATCGATTGAACCAGAACACGAAATCCGAGAAATTGATATTCTTTTTCCCAATGACGTCACATAAGTTTGAATATGAGCTTCTGATTGATTTTCCACGTAGAACGTCGTATAGAATACATCCACGTAGAGCTATCGGATTCTTGATGAGTGAGTCAGCCATCACATTGGATTCTTCTGGAAATTTGCGATTGTTTTACAGAGAAAAACTGAATATCGGAGTTGAAATAAAACGAAATGTGCTCCATAAACAAACGAGAAGATTTTTCTCAATTTTTGAAATTATCGCTCAGAGAAAAATCCAATTTATTCGAAATGGTCTCGAAACGGAGAACATGAGTTACGATATTTTCAGACATGCGCAGCTCAAAAACAAGACGTTTGATCTTTTTCAACTACAAGACCATTCCGCGAAATTCCAAATCAATTATATGCGCCTTTAACACCCCCGGAACGAGTGTTGCCGTACAAATCGGGAGGAAACGAATCGAAAAGAACACTGTTTGTAAGTTTCGGTGTCGGAAATGGAAAAAAGTTGTTGTTTCACTGTTTATTTCTGTTATTTAACTTGTTAGTGCCTTTTCATGCCGTTGGGCTGAAAGAATTAAACTAAAATAAATTAAATTCTGTTAGAAGTATAATTTCACAACTTTTTTCTTCAGAAGTGGGGAAAATACGATGAAAAACAATCGTAAAAAATCGAAAAAATATTCCGAAAAAACGACGGACTGCCTGCTCGTAAAATATTGGGCATTGTCCGCATTGCGTACTTCGGCAGCTACCGTAGTCGACAATTTATTTCGTTGGATTTCTTCTGGTTTTCCATTAACTGCGTCGTCCAAAAACGTGTTTTCTACAAATTATCTGGTTGTTTTAATGGAAATCTAGTTGGTGTTTTAATGTGTTTTAAAATTAAATGTACTTTATTTTCATAATTTATCATTTTTTCGCTGAGTTTTTGAAATTTTCAGTTTTTTTCAGTTGTTCGAACCAAAATGTCTTGTAGACCAGTCTACACACCAACCGTTCGTAAGGGCTTCATAGAAGAAACGAATGAGTTGTTGGCATTTGTCATTGAATCAACGAAAAATGAGAAAACGCCAGTGAAATTGAAACAATTGTGCAGAGAATTCAAAGAAGCAACAGATAACCGGAATACAGAAACATGTCTGGTGAAAAGGTAAGAATATTCCTCCTGTAATATACAAAAGATGACTAATTTTCAGACTGCAAACTCTGAAAATTCACGAAATGAATAATTTGACAATCGATACGAAAGTTCGATTGATTTTCGTGATGAGCATGCCGATTGATCCTGATTTTTTCATCGAGTTAGTAAACAAAGTGAACGAAATGATTAATTTCCAAAGTTTTCAGACTGCAACACCACGCGTATGTGAAGATTGACAGTCATCAGCGAATTATTGAATATGAAACAATTGGAGGAGGTCTCAAGCTCAGTGGCAAGCATGTAAGACATGAAGTTGGCGTGTTTCGTTCTGAAATTAAAAATGCATACAGTTAAATAGATATAACAAAAAGATAGGTACAAAACGCATGTGGAGTCTATCCCTCGCAATGCCCGCAAATCTCGAGAAATAAGAAAGAAAGGCGACCAAGATCGAACTTTCGCTCTTTGCGCCGCCGCCTCGGATCACTCGGCAGTTCTGACTTTTTGATGCAAATGATAAAGTTTTCATTTCAGTTTAAACCGTTCACAGGATTCGCTGAGTTCTCGTGAAAAAGAGAGGAATAACATCTCGTAATTTCTTTTTTCAAATGACAAAAATTGTCATTTTCTGCCCAATATATCTTAATTGGGTTGTTTTTTATAAACTAATTATGTGACATGCTCCATTAGAAACGAGGGGCTCCCATTTTGTTGCTGCGTTCAATTTTCAAGAAATTAGCGTGGTCGTTGAATTCAATTAACTCCGATTTCCGAGAGTACCTTTAAAACCTCCAAATAATGTAGATTTTCAGTTCCCAATCTACCCGGAAACTGAAAGAAAAAACGAAATGATGCTTATGTTTCTCGCGAGAAAGACAAAAACTGTTGATTATCCACTTCCCCCTGCTTTATTTATGGATGAATTCATAGCAAGATGTGGAACTTCTGATAAAAGACTCACTGCGCTAAAACGGTAGAAACTGGCTTCGAAATCATTGTTTTTGAGAAATAATATTTCAGATATAGAGAGTTGAAAGACAAAATATATTGGGCGGCCGAATACGATAAGGTTACGAGAATGAAGATGATGTTCATTTCTGGCGGAAAAGTTCCGGAATGTTTCCTCAGAGAGTGAGTGAAATACTGCTTACAATTAGTGAGGGTGCTTGATTTCATTTCCTTTTCAGGCTCCGAGAAGATGCATTGGTAGATGTTGACGAAGAAAATCGAATTGTTCTTTATCAATCAATCGATGGAAGTCTCAATTTACTAGGAGATCACAGTCATTCGATAAAAATGATGATGGTTGCAGCCCATCGAAAAAGTTTAGATATTTCGAAGCTTAAGTCCAATGTGGAAGTTGAGAAGAGAAATGACAGAGAAGAGACCATTTCGGATATGTCTTCAATAAATGAGAGATTGTTAGTGAAATACGCTGAAAGTGTTCGGTCAATTATTGATTTATTACTTACAGATCGACAAATGATGCTGAGTGGTGCCCATCGCTGAGAAAAAGAAACAATGGAGACCTCGATTATTCACCAATTAGTGGGGTTGAAACAAGCGGTAAATTCTAGATTTGTTTCTTTTTTCTTTAAAAACAGGAATTTTTCTAGCCTTGCGAAATGATGTCATGTACGAACAAGATTCGTCGAAACGTATCAAAGAAGAGCATGATTACGCAGTGTTCAACAATCAATACATCGACACCATTCCTCTTCAAGAAATCATTGCGTCTAATTATAATTCCGTTTTAATTGAAGAAATTAAGAATGAGTATGATTGAGAAATGTGACTGTGCACCCATGTTAACCTTCGTTGTTTTACTTCAAATTTATCAACTAGTTGTTTTGTTCTAATTTGTTACTTGTTACTGAATTTTTTTTCAATATTCTACGAATTCGAGTGAAAACAATACTTATCAGAAAAGACGAAGATAAACACGATTATTAGTAGGACTCTCAAATAGATTACTCTCAAATAGATAAAAAAAAGTGTGGGAATTCAAATGTATGTTGGAAGAGAGCGTATAATGGTCGTTGAGAAGTCTATCGTTAATTTGAGAAGGGATATTACTCTCAATTGATGGCGACGTTAGAAAGAAGTGGTTGGAATTGTAAGGTATTCCATCGAAACCATACGTCTTACGTTTGTTAATGAATAAAACAACGGGAGAGATTGCCAAATGATGAACGACAGAAGAGGAAATGCAGTTTTCGGTAAAATTACTGGTGATTTTGAATCTTTTTAAAAAACTACAGAACGCGGAAAAAGCGAAAATTTGGATAGGAAGAAGTTTTTGTTTCAAAACGAGCCGAAAATACTTTTGATTACGGTTTCTACCTTAACTGGAAAAAGTTGACCGGAAAACTACGGTCAATGCTTACAGTGAAACTTGGCTTCGGTGATCGGGGAGAAAAGAAAATCATCCAAGTGACTGATTCTTCAAAAGAAAAAATTCGGAAGTGCAGAAGCGAGACCTCCACTATATGCTGTAGATAGGTCATT